>JAZDUA010000346.1:600000-777500 GCA_038098605.1 Gryllus longicercus | reverse complement strand
ATGTGGTGTTAAATCTTTTGAAAATGATAGTAAAGCAAGATTTTATTAGTAAAGAAAGTAGTAAAGGAAGATTTTATTATGAAATATCCGAAATTACGTTTAAATGCACTCGGATACCGATAACCATTGTTTAAAACGGAAAATTTAAGGTTGTAGATGAAATATCAATCGGTTAAATATTTCATATACTTGTCGATATCCCTCAGCAGGTGACATCTGACCTTTACAAGGTCTACATCTCTCTTACCTCCTCACTACAGCATCGTTAACAGAGCAGAATCCCCAGTTGGGAATGGAACCGATGAGCTTCCCTCGAGGGACCAGGGTAGTCGATTACCTTCCCAGTCGGTGGCTCATCCGGTTTCAAAAATTGATTCCAGCTGCTTTCCCGAGTCGAAGGTCGCCTCCATCAATCACGCGTGGGCCGCCAGGTCGACGCCGCCCAGTGAGCTCGCCCAGCCACCGCCCACCACCCACGCGCCCAAATATAGCGCGTTTATCGCTCGTTAATCACCGTGTGGGTCACTCAGGGCAGCTCGCTGGCTTTCTTCGCACGGGCGTCGGCATTCAAACTTCGCACTTGAGAAGTAAACTTGCCAAAAATATTCGCCTGAAAATATAATATTTTAATTAAAAAAATGTAATAAAATAATCATTATATTAATATGTAATAATAATAATAATAATAATAATAATAATAATATGTTAAATTAAAATATTTTCCAATTCTAGAAAAGACCGAATACTTGCAAAGACACGATAGGGTTGGTGTAGTTACCTCCACTGGCAGACCTGCACTGCCATCGAAGTTCCAAGAACATGCACCAAGTATACGAATACTCACCAAAACCGGTGACCTCTGTTAGACTGTGTGCAATACTGTACGACCAGCAAATTGAAACTGACCGCACGATAGTGGCAAACAAAGCGGATATTGTTATCCGAGATTTGGAGAGAGAAATTGGGTCTACTTGTAAATGTTGCTACGCCGTGCGATGAAACCATCGTAACCAAGAACGGAGAAACGTTTTAAATGCAAAAGTTAGGAAATCTAGATCAGCCTAATGCGGGGTGTAAAAGCACAGATCGTCTCGATAGTTATCGGAGCTTTGGGATTTGTTCCGCAAAATTTGTGTACAAACCTGGCTAACTTCCTAGTCATTCAAAAGGCTGGAAAGTGAAGAAATTGCTTTATTAGGAACAGCCTACATTCTGCACAAAAGAGGCACCGATAGTCTCTAGATCTACTCCTTAGGAAGCTGGTTGCAACCCAGAGTAGGCTTTATAATCAACTGACTCACATCTTTAGTTGTGAAATAGAGGCTAATAATAATAATAATAATAATAATAATAATATTTTAAAAGAAACATTATTATTTGTGGTCGACACTTAGGGCATAACTCCGCTTAACCACTTTATTGAATTTTCACACAAATATTACAGTTGCGGCGACCGAACGTAAGAAATATTAACTGGCATTTCTTGTTACAGAAGAAAATACGATTTGGAACTACCGTTTATATAAAATTACAAGTGAATATTATTGCCATTTGTGGTTTATTCTAGAAATTTCTTGCAATAAATAGCGAGAGCCACGATGCAAGGAAGTCAGAGATGAGAGAGAGCTAAAACTAATCTCACTTAATATTAATAGTTCTAATTTCACTCAAAATGCAATTTGGTAGCATTTATTCACGAAATACCTTAACGTGGACACTCAACAAGAAGAGTATGTTTTACATACGCATGCGTTAAGATAAAATATACACGTAGAGTAATTGAGTAAAATAATTCACATTTTGTGAATATTTATAGTTGAACACTTTAAATTCAGAATTGAAAATCTAGAGACGTATTTATGTAAGTTCAACTAATTACTATTGTCCATGTAATTATTCTTTTATTAGTAGTAGTAAGTCTTTTAACACACAAATTACACCTACGAAAACACAAGGAGGCTAATAATTTTTGCCTCATCAGGAAAGGGAAATGTTGAATGCATCCTTCTAGTTACCGAAAATATTCAATGTATAATTAAATTTAAAAGATTGAGCCAACAGTATTTCATATGAACCATCCTATTTGTAAACATATCCCCACATTTCCCCTTATCTCATCACTCGCACTCCATCGCATTTGTCCTTTCCCTCGTGGGCATACCTGTTCATGCGTGATCGAGCGATGAGGTGAAAGGTTACAGATTACGGTATGCGGTCCGCCTCTCTGGGCGTCTCAAAATCTCAACACGATATAAATCACTGTGCCAGGGGCGAGTGTGTCGAAACGTGGTGATTCTGTACTCACGTTCGACATTTAGCCCGGTAGTTAACGGCCAAAAACCGAGTAATGAGTGGTCTTCTTGTCGAATTAAAACGATTAGGAGCCTTACAGGACGCCTTCGCCAAACCTCACAAAGCACTCATCAGGGCTCTCAATTGCGATTTCATGGATGAGCTAAGTTGAATCTGCAATCTCAACAGTGGGCGAAGGCCTCCCACTTGGCGCTGAAGTTGTTCATGTGAATAATTTCCAAGTTAGCAGATCATAGATGAGTACCCTTTCATTTCTGTTGATGGAGAACTCGAACACAAAGGGGATAAAGCGTGGTCCAGTGAAAACCATCTTTGAAAGATCAATGCAATACCTATATCAAAAATATTATTTTTATTATTTATTTAATAGGCAATTAATACAAATTAGTTTACTTGATCCTATGTGGCTAGGCCGAAGGCCTTTAAGCCATTACAATTCCTACATCCTTTCGCGTTCTAATCTTTCGAATTCTGTTATTCACCCCAAATGGTCTCTCCATCGCATCAAAGCCGCGGAAAAGAGTCCATAGAGTACGGCTCAGGAAAAGAACCCTGAAGGGGGAATAACCTGCCGTCAGAAGCCGAATACATACTAATCTATCCGAAGTTTATTTTAACTACTTATTTTCTGGCGTGGGCGTCCCGCCGTCTTCTTCCAGTGCTTGGCCTCTTCAGCACCTGAAATTAAACAGCGCCACAGAAGATCGTCCGCACCAGCGCCTCTGCCCTTATATTTTCGATCCCCCCTTACCTTCCCCCCCTAATGGGCTTATTACTATGCCAGTTTTATTTTATTTATTATATTGACCTGTTACTTACCAACTGACTACGACTTATGACTTATTTCTTAACTGTTTACTAACTTAACATAAAATTACTGATTAACTTACATATTGTTATATATCAAAAATACACTGAAGAGCCAAAAATCTAGTACACTAGTACGAATTGTCGTACTAGTGTACTAGACTCGTACACTGTCGTATTGAGATAACTGATGTTTTGCGAATAACAATTTCTTTTCATTGAAGAATATCTACCCAGGACTCTTAGGAATCTTTCCTCGGCACTTTCTCTTCTTCTTTTGTCCGTTGTGTCGTTTTCGCATCTCAAACAATGACAGGACTGCCATTCTGCGAGTGTGATACACACTTTTTTCAATATTGTAGAATATTCAAAATTCTGGTTAAGTTGTGGAAATAAAGCTCAAGTAATTAAAATATTCACGATCCATTTTTTAATTTTCTTCTGAGATAATCAATTCTCGAAATTATTGGGGCAAAGTGTCAACATCGACTATAAGCGCTAAAGACAATTCCAGGAGCCTGGGGTAGTTGGTATAATATATTTCTCCTTTTTGTTTATATACAATCAAAATATTAGTTTTTCTTATTAATAAAATGAAAACCAATATTTATTAACTCAGGACCCAATGTATCAAAAGCTATTCGACAATAGAACTTTGAACGGGTGCACAATTTAGTAGTAATATTCAATACAACTTCAGTATAATTACGCTAATTATTTCTAAGAACAAACTCTCCCCGAATCTTCTAAAACGTGATTATTTTGAGTCCCTCTATGACCACAAATAATCAGAAAGATTTTTAACCAAGCAATTAACTTAAAATTAGAACGAGAAATTTGAATATTTACCTATGTTGAAGAAATAGCGAACACTTTCTCACCGTTCTGATTTCACATGCTCTAACAGCATTTGCGAAACGTTTGTATCCTGCGAATGCCGTATTTTTGTCTAAGTAGCACCGACACCAATCGCCTGCCAGGTATCGTGTTAGGAAGCAGTGAACACGTGTTGTAGCGCGCAGTCGACTGATTCGCATTCTGTGTCCGTTGACGCTCGATTTATGATGATGATCGAACACGGTGACGACAGAGAATTTATCAGAATATCAAGATACTGAAATTTGGCCCAAGACGAACGCTGGTGGGAATCCCGATGCGGTGGGCACATCGCGCTGAATAAAACATTGCGATTAGTCCTACGCACGCTCGGGGACAACTCTATTTTACCATACGCGTGCGTGTAATGTGCTATGTGAAAAATCGCGGCTGTGCACATTTCGCTGTCGTGTACCAATTTGTACTCTCTCCTGGAACTGATTTGAACACATTGTCCAAACGTTTTTGTAATTATTTATTATATTTTTTCTTCTCATTCAATGTCGAGCTTAAGCATAAAATTGTACCATACAAGGGAATGGCATGAACGTAGTATGGAGATTTGGTGTGCAGAACAGCTCATTGTTTAGTGAATATTCAACGTTTTAGATATCCGATGTCAATTTGTGCTAAACGGCATTTGTGCATTCCTACGTCACCTACAGAATGCCTCAAACTAGTTTAGTTTTAGGTACTGAAACTATTTGGGGTGTTGGTAGTTACTGAAACACAACTTAATGAGGGCGTATCCAGTAGGGATGACTGTTTAGCAGAAATTGTTCAGATATCTGAAACGTGTACAATACACTATATTACATCCCAAAACTCTACAATACTGTCATACCATTCCCTAGTTATTGAAACACAGCTTAATTGTGGCTTATTCAGTAGGGTTGGCCGTTTTGCAGAAATTGAAGTCAGATACGTGAATACACTCACATTTCACAGTACACTATATCACATCCCAAAACTTCACAGTACTGTCATACCATTTCCTAGTCGAAACATTGGCGTGAGTACTCTCCCTCCTTTGTCTCAAAACGCCCGGATATCCTGTCGCGAAGTGCGCCTGATATCGGTGCCGGCGGCGACAGCCAGGGATGCCAAATTGTGCGGAATTCCACCCAAAGGGTGGAATTCGCCATATTTTGGGAGAACGAATGCTTTTTTTATCTCATCACTTCCATCTTGTGAGGAAGATTTAGTAGCTTCTAGAGGCGACGACTCGTGCTGGATGGAACAGAGGATCAGTTTATAGCTATCAATGAAACTCGAGGAGACTTCCCGCCTTCCTACCATGCACCCCGCGAGAAACAGAGGGAATCATTTTGCTTTCTGCTTAAAAAAGAACAGTCTATCTCTGTCGCGATAACACGCAGCCCGGACTTGCGTAATTTTTGTTGCCCACCAATGACTAACATTAACCGTGATGATTTGTTCCGAGTCGGTTGTTTGTTTTTCTCGTTAACTTGGTTGTTGGGCAGACTTTTTGTTCTTTGGTGGAGGATTTTTTCGCGATGCATTTGGCAAACCTGTCGGCGATCGCAGAAGGCATCGAAGGCGACAGCAGAGGCGGCTGCGGCGGCGGGGGAGGTTGTGGTGGAGGCTCGTGCAACAGCGAAGAGCCTTCTTTCCTCCCACCGCAGAAAAAAGCGCGCAGAATTTAAAAAAAAAGAATTTAAAGAAATATGAATGCTTTAACGCTCCTGATTATTAGTAACCCTAGTGCAAGTTACAAAGAAAACCGCACATTTCACATTACTTCAAATTACGAGGATTCAACACACGACAATCCACATTTACATTTACACACACACACACACACACAACTCTTGGGTCAGTTTAGGGTTGCGATAGGCAACAGTACATTAGTGCAAGGAGCACATGCAATGACAGATGACAAAAACGTTTAAAAAATCAAAAAGAATAGCGACATCGAGTAATTGAATAAATGTCCTGTATATTACATTTAGCAATTTTATGTTCTATTAATTAAATTGATCGTTTTAAATTATTATCGTGTTGGTGCCTGCGCATTTGGCAGCGTTGGCGGAGGGAGGGGTGGAGGCGGAGGTGATGGCGGAGGCACTAGCGAGGATGGAGGTGGAGGCGAAGGCGGTGGCAGTAGAGGCAATGGCGGTGGAGGCGGAGGCGGTCGAGGCGGAGGCGGAGGCGGAGGCGGTGGAGACGTTGGAGGCGAAGGCTGAGGCAGTGGAGGCGGTGGCAGTAGAGGCGGTGGCAATAGAGGCGGTGGAGGTGGAGGCGGTGGAGGCACTGGAGGAGAAGTCGGAGGCAGTGGAGGTGGAGACGGATGCAGTTGAGGCAGTGGGGCGGAGGAGAATGTGGTGGAGGCGGAGGTAGTGGAGGCGGAGGCGATGGAGGCGGTGGCAGTAGAGGTGGAGGCGGTGGAGGCACTGGAGGAGAAGTCGAAGGCAGTGGAGGTGGAGGCGGATGCAGTCGAGGCAGTGGGGCGGAGGAGGATGTGGTGGAGGCGGAGGTAGTGGAGGCGGAGGCGATGGAGGCGGTGGCAGTAGAGGCAATGGCGGTGGAGGCGGAGGCGGAGGCGGCGGAGGCGGTGGAGACGTTGGAGGCTGAGGCTGAGGCAGTGGAGGCTGAGGCAGTGGAGGCTGAGGCAGTGGAGGCTGAGGCAGTGGAGGCTGAGGCAGTGGAGGCTGAGGCAGTGGAGGCTGAGGCAGTGGAGGCTGAGGCAGTGGAGGCTGAGGCAGTGGAGGCTGAGGCAGTGGAGGCTGAGGCAGTGGAGGCTGAGGCAGTGGAGGCTGAGGCAGTAGAGGCGGTGGCAGTGGAGGCTGAGGCGGTGGAGGCACTGGAGGAGGAGTCGGAGGCAGTGGAGGTGGAGACGGATGCAGTAGAGGCAGTGGGGCGGAGGAGGATGTGGTGGAGGCGGAGGTAGTGGAGGCGGAGGCGGTGGCAGTAGAGGTGGAGGCGGTGGAGGCAGTGGAGGTGGAGACGGATGCAGTAGAGGCAGTGAGGCGGAGGTGGATGTGGTGGAGGCGGAGGTAGTGGAGGCGGAAGCGATGGAGGCAGTGGAGGCGAAGGGGGAGTCGGCGCGAGTCCGTCTGCGTCGCTCTTCCTCCCGCGACAGCAAAAAGCGCGCTGCGCGGCGCGGCTCTGCGCGGCATCGTTCATTACTATAGTTATGTGAAAGCGATTGAAAGAACTTTCTCGGCGCAGCAACAGCGCACCTCGCGCCTTCGCGGCTCCGGGAAGAGGCGAGTTACACAACGATCTCCGGGGTGGAGGGTGGAATGGTAGTGATGCTGGGAGGGTAGATTCGCTGGCTGCGGTGTCTTGGGTGTGTGACTGATGTAAGTTCAGTACGTCTGACCGGAGGTCCTAGGGTTCGAGACTCGACCATGGGAGCATTTTCGAACGAGGTCGAATTCAGCCAATGTCTGGAGGAGAATTCTAACGTGATGCTGGGAGAGCAGGCTTGCTGGCTGCGGTGGTTTGGGTGTGACTCTAACTGATGTCAGTGCAGTACCTCTGGCCGGAGGTCCTAGGGTTCGAGACCCGACCGTGGGAGTATTTTCGGCACTAGGTAGATTGCGAGGTCGAATTCAGCCGATGTCTGGAGGAGAATTCTAACGTCATGGTGGAAGGGCTGATTCGCTGGCTGGGGTGGCTTGGGTGTGACTCTAACTGATGTCAGTGCAGTAGCTCTGGCCAGATGTCCTAAGGTTCGAGACCCGACCGTGCGAGCATTTTCGGCACTAGGTAGATAGCGAGGTCGAATTCAGCCGATGTCTGGAGGAGAATTCTAACGTCATGGTGGAAGGGCTGATTCGCTGGCTGGGGTGGCTTGGGTGTGACTCTAACTGATGTCAGTGCAGTAGCTCTGGCCAGATGTCCTAAGGTTCGAGACCCGACCGTGCGAGCATTTTCGGCACTAGGTAGATAGCGAGGTCGAATTCAGCCGATGTCTGGAGGAGAATTCTAACGTCATGGTGGAAGGGCTGATTCGCTGGCTGGGGTGGCTTGGGTGTGACTCTAACTGATGTCAGTGCAGTAGCTCTGGCCAGATGTCCTAAGGTTCGAGACCCGACCGTGCGAGCATTTTCGGCTCTAGGTAGATAGCGAGGTCGAATTCAGCCGATGTCTGGAGGAGAATTCTAACGTCATGGTGGAAGGGCTGATTCGCTGGCTGGGGTGGCTTGGGTGTGACTCTAACTGATGTCAGTGCAGTAGCTCTGGCCAGATGTCCTAAGGTTCGAGACCCGACCGTGCGAGCATTTTCGGCTCTAGGTAGATAGCGAGGTCGAATTCAGCCGATGTCTGGAGGAGAATTCTAACGTCATGGTGGAAGGGCTGATTCGCTGGCTGGGGTGGCTTGGGTGTGACTCTAACTGATGTCAGTGCAGTAGCTCTGGCCAGAGGTCCTAAGGTTCGAGACCCGACCGTGCGAGCATTTTCGGCACTAGGTAGATAGCGAGGTCGAATTCAGCCGATGTCTGGAGGAGAATTCTAACGTCATGGTGGAAGGGCTGATTCGCTGGCTGGGGTGGCTTGTGTGTAACTCTAACTGATGTCAGTGCAGTAGCTCTGGCCAGAGGTCCTAAGGTTCGAGACCCGACCGTGCGAGCATTTTCGGCACTAGGTAGATAGCGAGGTCGAATTCAGCCGATGTCTGGAGGAGAATTCTAACGTCATGGTGGAAGGGCTGATTCGCTGGCTGGGGTGGCTTGGGTGTGACTCTAACTGATGTCAGTGCAGTAGCTCTGGCCAGAGGTCCTAAGGTTCGAGACCCGACCGTGCGAGCATTTTCGGCACTAGGTAGATAGCGAGGTCGAATTCAGCCGATGTCTGGAGGAGAATTCTAACGTCATGGTGGAAGGGCTGATTCGCTGGCTGGGGTGGCTTGTGTGTAACTCTAACTGATGTCAGTGCAGTAGCTCTGGCCAGAGGTCCTAAGGTTCGAGACCCGACCGTGCGAGCATTTTCGGCACTAGGTAGATAGCGAGGTCGAATTCAGCCGATGTCTGGAGGAGAATTCTAACGTCATGGTGGAAGGGCTGATTCGCTGGCTGGGGTGGCTTGGGTGTGACTCTAACTGATGTCAGTGCAGTAGCTCTGGCCAGAGGTCCTAAGGTTCGAGACCCGACCGTGCGAGCATTTTCGGCACTAGGTAGATAGCGAGGTCGAATTCAGCCGATGTCTGGAGGAGAATTCTAACGTCATGGTGGAAGGGCTGATTCGCTGGCTGGGGTGGCTTGGGTGTGACTCTAACTGATGTCAGTGCAGTACCTCTGGCCGGAGGTCCTAGGGTTCGAGACCCGACCGTGGGAGTATTTTCGGCACTAGGTAGATTGCGAGGTCGAATTCAGCCGATGTCTGGAGGAGAATTCTAACGTCATGGTGGAAGGGCTGATTCGCTGGCTGGGGTGGCTTGGGTGTGACTCTAACTGATGTCAGTGCAGTAGCTCTGGCCAGATGTCCTAAGGTTCGAGACCCGACCGTGCGAGCATTTTCGGCACTAGGTAGATAGCGAGGTCGAATTCAGCCGATGTCTGGAGGAGAATTCTAACGTCATGGTGGAAGGGCTGATTCGCTGGCTGGGGTGGCTTGGGTGTGACTCTAACTGATGTCAGTGCAGTAGCTCTGGCCAGATGTCCTAAGGTTCGAGACCCGACCGTGCGAGCATTTTCGGCACTAGGTAGATAGCGAGGTCGAATTCAGCCGATGTCTGGAGGAGAATTCTAACGTGATGGTGGAAGGGCTGATTCGCTGGCTGGGGTGGCTCGGGGGTAACTCTTTAACTGATGTCAGTGCAGTACCTCTGACCAGAGGTCCTAGGGTTCGAGACCCGACCGTGGGAGTATTTTCGAAATTTGCGAGGTCAAATTCAGCCGTTGTCTGGAGAAGAATTCTAGCGACCGGCTGCTCTGATCGGTAGTGTTCCGTAGTTTCTCCGATCAACTCCAGGATAATGCCGGAGAAGTACTTTCACAAACGGGCCACGGACCGCGTGTGATGCTTCCTTTCTCTTCCTTGTCTTATCCTCTCCCCTCATACGCACTAATATGAACAATACTACCACACATGCCGGGAGACCGGTTGGGAGCTTAGAAGTTGTCCATCCTGCGGCGGTCCCCCTTTGGTGGGAAAAACATGGATGGGGAAAACTAAACTGAAATGCAGTTCGGTGCAGGATCTTGCCATCCAGTGTGGGACGAACACCGCCACCCCGCTGTAAAACACACACTACACTTACGGCACTCATAACCATAGCCATTGACGCTCCCGTAAACACGAAATAATCAACCAATCTGGGAGAGCAGGTGCATAAAAGAAGTGGCGAAGTCAGAAGAAAAGTGATAGGCACGTGTGACACTAAAAAATACAATTTACTCGGTAGATGACGGTGGGAGATGAGAAAAGCTGCATTTTTTGTTATAATGTTGAAACTCTGTTTGAATATTAATGCAAATTCTCGAGTGACCACAAATTGGAATTATTGTAGAGTCATTTTGAAATAATTGGTGTCTCATTCCGTCACTAAACGTGTACCTCTTTCCGTCACAATTCCATTGCTTCAATTTGCCTGACACCGAACAGATTATATTTTCTGTAAAAGTTAAAGTACTTAATATTCACTTCACATACACATCTTATTTTTTTCTGTCACTAACGTCGACTGTAATATTTAATTGATGTTATCGAAATGTGACAATGCATTCAACGACCGGTAGGTATTGCGTGAACCCATTTAGATTCAGTATCTCAGATCTCATTCCTCCTTTCCATATTTTTTTTAATCTGAAAAATTAATGTTTCACTTATTACAAATTGCAAAATGGAATCTTTTTTCAATGCATTATTGGAAGTTTGTTGAAAATTGGTAAATATGATAATTCTTACGTTTTCATGGAAGGCAGAGGAGAAGTATGTGATAATCAGTGGTAGATAAGCAAAAAAGGTTGAGAACCCTCTATAAAGATAATCGAGAAATAATGATTTAACGCTTGTACTTTGCAAAAAGGTTTGAGAATCCCTAATGAAGATCATCGAGTAATAATGATTTAACGCTGTACTTTGCAAAAAGGTTTGAGAATCCCTTATGAAGATCATCGAGGAATAATGATTTAACGCTGTACTTTGCAAAAAATTGAGAATACCTTATGAAGATAATCGAGGAATAATGATTTAACGCTTGTACTTTGCAAAAAGGTTTGGGAATCCCTTATGAAGATCATCGAGGAATAATGATTTAACGCTGTACTTTGCAAAAAGGTTTGAGAATCCCTTATGAAGATAATCGAGGAATAATGATTTAACGCTGTACTTTGCAAAAAGGTTTGAGAATCCCTTATGAAGATAATCGAGGAATAATGATTTAACGCTGTACTTTGCAAAAAGGTTTGAGAATCCCTTATGAAGATAATCGAGGAATAATGATTTAACGCTGTACTTTGCAAAAAGGTTTGAGAATCCCTTATGAAGATAATCGAGGAATAATGATTTAACGCTGTACTTTGCAAAAAGGTTTGAGAATCCCTTATGAAGATAATCGAGGAATAATGATTTAACGCTGTACTTTGCAAAAAGGTTTGAGTATCCCTTATGAAGATAATCGAGGAATAATGATTTACCGCTGAATTTTATAAGGATAAAGGCAGCGGCGACCGCGGCAGCGGGCCAAACCGGCTCTCAGAACGCGGAAGGAAGACAGCAGCTGCAGCGGATAGAGAAGCGATTCCGAGAAGCCGCACGTAGCTGGCACTTGCGCCACTGGCGCCTGCATTGCTGTCTGCGGACTTACTGCAAGAAACGTGCCGCGTGTAAAACGTTTCGGAACTCAAGGTAGTGTAGAGGAAAATACTTAGTCGTGAAGATGGACTACGAAGTGAATCAAGTAGTCTGAAGTATATCATGATTGTTTGTCATGGATATATAAAATAATATTTTAAATATTATTTTATGTATTCTCGGTTCAGGCTGACTGAAGATTGTTTTGACTGGATGTGAAAAGTTGAGTCTCGTCGAACACCATATTGCTCCTCCATTGTTCCGAAAGAGTCATTATACGGTTAGTCCTGTTACCGATAGTTTTCACTAGGGTTTTAGTTTGTTCCGATGTCAACTCTAAAAATAATTTGTAAGAATTTATACCAATTTAGTCGAAAATCATGTAAGAATATGAATATATTTTTTGGTAAAGAAGTTCAAAGTGAGTGCACGTTGAAGACAAATGAACAATAAACGACTCATCATCACAATCACAATCAAGGAACGGGCGTCCCGTGACGTAGTGGTCAGACTGCACGCCATCCACCGCTAGTGAGCGGGTTCTATCCCAGGCAGTCCCAAGTGGAAATTGTGATGGACAAAGCGGGCTCGCGGTAGGTTTTCCCACTTCCCATGCCAATATGGATTCCCCTGGATCGCTCCATCAATCAGTCCCTACTCTCCTTACTATCCCAACATTAACTATCATCCCGCTAAGGGGCTAGAGATCAGAGCGGCGTATAGGCGATAACCCAGGAAGTAGCTGAAAAGAGCCGAGAGTTATCGATAGGCCTGATGAACTAGAGAGGGGGGAAATGGTGAGGGAGGGGGGACGTCACGTCCCTAGACCCTAGATACTGATGGATGAGAGTAAATGTAGTGCTAGGTGGGGAGAAGGGTACCGCTTGAGGCTGGCCCCTGCAAAGAAAAAACAAAGTTTACTTTAAAGATAACGTGGAATATAAAATAGCCACACTTTTTCACTCTCATCGCGATTTCCACTATACCAGCAATATAAGACATTTAATCTAGAGATAATTAATTCGTTTAAATACTTTTTCTTTAAATGAAGAGCTCTTCAATAAGGGCGTTCTCCAGCTGCCGGAATGTAAAAAAAATATTAAGGAGTATCTCATCTCCAAATAAGTTAGTGAACGTTTTTGATATGCATGTTAATCGTTTCTTCATCTTACTCACCGACCATACCTCCAATTTAGTTGGCAAAAATGACTAAAAATAATCGCTCACATGACTTAACCAACTATAATAATACTGCGTTTTTCGTCGGAATACTTCAAAGGAATTGACGTTTCCGGGTTCGACAAATGACATTGTAGTTAGTCCCGATCTGCGGTGAATGTTTTATCCTGGCAAGAGGCTTTGATCCGTCCACCACTCGCTGGGTGGTGAGATCTGACACCGACCTAGACGTGAACTTAAGGAGGATTTATCTCTCCGGGTATTTCCCCCAGCGGGTCACCGCCTCAACAAGCACAAGCTCTCAAATTACGTCCATTCTCCAGACATGTGTGGTAGTATAGTGCACGAAAGGGAGAGGATGGTACGAGGAAGTGAAAGGAAAAATCGAACGCGATCCACGGCACCTTTGCTATAATTACTTTTGAGATATTTACCTGTGATTGATAGGGTAAACCATGAAAAAATTTGATCAAACCAGCGGACACTAGAATTCTTCTCCACACAAACCTGAACTCATATATATATATATATATATATATATATATATATATATATATATATATATATATATATATATATATATATATATATATATATATATATATTCGGCTGGGGTCGAAAATCCACTCGGGACTCGAACCCGAAGACCTTGCTATCAGAGTCGCTGCATGGTCAGCGGTAATACTGGCTTTGAGCTCAACTCAGCCGGTGATTAAAAGAAAAAAAATTGGCACGACTTTCCCAATCATTACACGTTGGAATTGGATGTTTCGCTCTCTCAAAAACTACCGGGCAGAGCAAAAATACCAGCAGGACCCTGTTATGCTCATCTTAACTAGGACTTCTCGGCTCTATCCATTCTGATGAATTAACTTAAAATTTTGAAATTTAAAAGAAAGGTATTGAGATTTCACCATTCTCTTTCGTCTGTTGTTGGTTATATTTAAATATTCGTGCATTTGTTCCTCGAGACTGTGGTGATTTTAAGTCGTATTCTTGTCACAAATCCATTCATCGCATTCTTCGCTCCATGTTTCGCAAACATTTCATATCCATTCAAGGATTTTCGAAAAGACGTTGTATATTCTGCAATGTGCAAGGATTGAATTGAATTGAATTTGCCTTATTTTACGTGGCGAGACTCGGGCCATTAGGGCCGCTCTTCCGCCTGACCACGCAAATTTCGCTACGCTCCTTTCATCAACTAGCAGAGAAAGGAGGTATTTCTTGGGCGAGATATAGGCTCTTTGAATTTAGCTCAGAGGCGTCATTTAGGCTTGAGGATCTTTTACATGCAAGTAAATCTACGAACATGGGACAGCCGGCTTTAGTTCCCCTCCGAAGGAAGGCGTTCGAAGGATTTTGTCGCCCTAACAATCTACGGCTTCGAACCCGCGAGCTTGGGTATAACAGTCCGGTACGCTAACCGTCACACCATCGCCGCCGCCAGGATTAGCGGTTGAGAACGCATTGTGGGCTCGTATTGAGGTGAAACTAACTAGAGGTTATTTTGTCTGTATCACTCTTCACCTCAGTACGGAATATACTAGGAAAGACAAATGTGGTATATTAAAATCCCCAAATATATCTTCTAAAACAACGCAAGTATTCGACAACATGTTAACATGAAAATATGTTGTTTATAATAATGTACTTGTACAAAATATTAAAGGGTAACTAGCGTGACGAGATATTGAAGTTTTGAGTTCTACTAGAGATAATTAGAATCTGTCAATAAATAGAAATATTAATGTATACATTTGAGTATTAGGCCTACATTCTGTAATTCTTGATTAGGTAAGATATTTTAAATGTGAAGTGTTTTCTAACAGTGATTGTTTTGGAAGCCGTATCAAGGGTTTCGCCAGTATATAAAGAAATATATCAATAAATATATATATATATATATATATATATATATATATATATATATATATATATATTAGAAATATACCTATAAAAAAATGATTCTTACATCATCCCGATGTTCAAACCAACAAATTCTAGATTACGCGAAGCGGTGCATCGGCTCAAACATACTAAGTCACTTGAGAAAGTGCGGTAATACAGAAGTAATTGCAAGTGAGTAATACACTGTCAAGATTGAGTGTAAACGCTAGAAGCAAACTAGCTGAGAATGATTGAAACCGATGGATGAAAGTTAAAGGAAAACGATGTAAATATGACTTAGCACAATAGTAAACTAGTTATTTAGATGTTATGTATGTTCATAAGATATGGGTCACAATACACGAAAATGTAATTTTAATTTTATTATATATTGTAATTTTCTTGAGGAGACTCAAAGCGAAGTGACCATCAATAGTTTTGCTCTTTTATTGTACCGAGAATTAAATCCTGATTGTGGAATGTGGCTGAGGAATCCGTGTAGAATTCCTGGTAGGTAAAGCAGGTTTGCAACAAGTTTTTGTCAGTTCTCCTTTTCCCTTGCAACTCATTAATCCTCAGATTCTGGTGGCGATATTGTGGTCAGTGTGCCATCTTTCCGCATTTCACCCTTAGGAATATTTATTTGTCTTCCAAGTGGCTAAAAGAGACCGCTAGGTTCAAATTTGTTGATTATTCACGAGCGCGGTGGTGCAAATGTATAGTTACTACTGAGTATATATTATTATTTTTACCAGAGTACTATAAAACATAACCGAACATCACTTTAACATATTTTCTAATGCATTTTTGATGATTAATCGTATTAGATTAGCATCAGAAGTAATCTTAACTACATGGAATACGATAATATTTTTGTGTTACTGGAAGCTCTATTGTAAATATAGCTTCACTATGCGCACGTTTTGTTGAACTCTCCTTTTGCTTGTAATGGTAGGAGAAGAGGTAAGGGTGCATTACTACTTTGTTAGGAATTCAGAAAAATCATACTTCGTTCGTATACCGATGCAAATAAATTTTCTATAACTCGGAAACGAAAATGTATTTTTAAATATTGCTAATCTTGCGCTGTTGTAAATTTATTTTTATTTATTTATTTTAAACTTTTACTCATCTTTCAAGTATTTATAGTTAAAATGACGGGAAGGGATCCTGGAACTCAAGAAAACTTGCGCAGATAATCTTGTCCCCCATACGTTATATACAGTTTTTACAGTTTTTTTTTGATTAAATAAATCTAAATCTAAATATTATATTGGATGCAATAATGAGTCATGTAATATACTCCGAACACGTAAGTAAACAGCGTAAGTAAACATGTAAAGGCGATTGTATAATATAGCGCACACAAGGGAGGGATTAGCTTATGGATCTACCCCCCTCCTTTATGATTCGATACCATGTACAGATGCCAACGTCATAAGCCGATGACACGTACACTTATTTTTAAATTACAACAGCATCAAGTAATTCAAAATATCACTTGAATATCTTCTAAATAACTAAAATTAACTAATATAAATTTTTAATTTAGTATAAATGAACTCGACTGGACACGACAACTACAGCCTCCTCCAAAGAAAAATCGTAGTGTCTCTGGTGGGTAAAATATGTAATACTTTTTATTAATAATAATTATTCCCGACGAATTTTCCTCGCTGAATTCTTCCTGGAGTGGGGCGCCAGTGTGGGCAACCACTGGAATCACGTAGCTACCGCCGCAATGTCATAAAGGACAGCACCGCAAGCGGCTGATTTAACTGTGCCGTATTAACGGCCTGGCTACTGCACCGCGCTGTCTTTAACAATACCCGCTCGCAGTAGTATACTCTCTACCGTGAAAGAGGAAGTCTGGTGGTAGTTAGGAGCAACGAAATTATGACGTAATGAAATAAACTAACCATAAACGTTGCTAATTTGTTTTACACTCTTACAATTCAACATCAGATTGAAATGTCTGCGACGTAATTGGTGGTGTCTATGGTTTGTTTACTCGTTGAATTTAAATTGTAAACTTTATCCTACGGTTTTGTTATTGCCTCCGGTGACATCTTTCATGTTTGCCATAAAGGTGAAACATGTTTCCTTTCGATGTTTGTCAGATTAATGCCTTAGCAGTTGTAGTTAACTCACAAATGAAATCCTGACGAGCGTTACAACTACACATTTTTAGTTCTTATGTCGTGTTTTTAGAGTTATTACTACACGTTTTAATTTCTAATGTCGTGTTTTTGTATGACTGTCATAAATATGGCGGTGGATTTGCGAACATAGGTTGTAACAAAAGATAATAAAGATTGATTGATCAGGGGGAAACTTTTTCTGTTCGTGAAATGATCTCCCTGCCAACGTGCAAAGGGTATTCAACTCCAAAGTGCTTTTTCTTGTCTGTGATTAGATGTAGGTATGTGGGAGGTAAGATTGTGGAGAGAGTGGTAGCTTTCTATGAAAAATGTGACGCGTCTTTCACAACTAATACCCCACCACACATGGTTCGAAGGCGAAAGATAGATGTGAGGAACACATCAAGTTTGGGTGCTTCTCTCTTTCCCAAATGACTTTTTATTCTTCGAAGGTTACCTTCTTTTCCCGTCTGTTGCCACCTTTGTGTCGAGGAATGTCTCCAAAGGATTGGTTGTACCCTGAAAGACGCTGGCAAGTCTTTTAGACGCCTATAAATGGTAGCTAGGAAAATAATGAGGTAAAACGGAAAAGCTAGTTCATATTCATGAGAATAGGAAACTAACTAGAACGAAAAAGTCTGTATCAACCATTCTGTAGCAACACTTGTGGTCTGTTTTGAATTATCCAAATAAATCAATAATTAAAATTATAAAATCTGTAGAACATTTTTCTTCTTTTCACTATTTGTTCGCATTGTGCGAGAAATTAAAACTTTTTATTGAACATTTTTCAAGCGAAAAAATACCTTAGCCGGTCAAAAACATTAAAAACAATATTTCTTGACAACGAGGCCACAGGAATGCGTGTATCTGTCAGGCGTTGATGCATTTTATTATACAATACTATTCATATTTTATTTGTTTCTTTGTTTATGCAGCTAGAGTTTCGCTGCTTATCACAATACAAATAAAACATTAATTGTAAACTAAATTTCTTCGATTCATTAAAATACATATAAGTTTGGAAAATAGATTATACAACTCTATTTTTAATGTAAACAATAAAATTGTAGATAACAATATTAGAAAACCAGACAAACTCTTACAACCCTGTATCATTTGAGGCTAGAGACCCTGTGAACTCTGAATTAAGACTTAGGCGAAATTCAGACATAGAAAATCATATTTCTTTCTCATTAAATTTGTACCATACACTCTTTAAATAAAAATGTTGTTTTTTCTCTTATGCTGTACGGAATTCAAAAATCAAATTATCTAAGAATTATTTTATTAGATTTATTATCAGTATTATGTTTTTCTAGTTTAAATAATGTACCTGCATCAACAGTAAACATATCTTAAGAAGCATTTTTGCATAACAGTACGTAATGCTAATTAATCAGCTTAATTAGTTTTTCTTCAGATAATTTTCCATAGAAACACTACTTTAATCGCACAGAAAGCACTTAATAATTTCATCATTCATTAACTATTTCAAACATCTCCATTACTTTTAGGGACTCAAAATACTACCATTATTTATATCATTATCAGTATTTATTATAGTAATTAACGAAATCAGTGGATAAAGATAGGTAAAATTGCATGAGTGGTATGTTCAAGAAAACGAGCGACGTATGTTCAAGAAAACGAGTTTCCCTATTTACACCAATGCAATTATACCCCTCCATTTATCCACATGTTAGCATAAATATTGTTTCGTTTCCACTTCATAATAATTTTAATTTTGAGAAATTCAAGCACATTTTTATCTTTTGAGGCATCAATTTCATGACGTCATATTGGTTCTGAACAAGACATATTTTAATAGGCCTTGCAGTGTATGTTTATGAACACCATTGTGTCTTGAGGATAACGTTTAAAATAAGAAATAAACTTTTGAAAAGGTTATTTAACATATTCCGGATGGAATATTAGCAGATGACAAAGCCGTGAAAACATGACTTCGCACAAAAAGTAAGGGCATGTATGAGAGAACAACGTGAGTTAATGTTGTAAAGGAGAAAGACGATTCTGTTCTGACTCAGAAGTTTTCCTGGCATACTTTTCAGAGCGGGTAAATATAAATGATGTTTATATTTTTTATATTAAGACCAAATGTGTTACACGTAGCACATTTATTCATGTTAAATAATGTATGTTGTTCCATTAATCAGCTAGTGTCAAATGAGCGGCCATATTTATGTTGAAGTGGCGTTTAAAGAAGAAAATCGATATTTTAAATTATAAACAATTAAATTGGTTTTGTAAAAAAATAAAGAAGAAGGTCCAAAATAACTCCTCTCCCAGGGCCGTCATGTTCGCACAGCTGAAGTAAACTTCTCTGTATAACACAAAGCGACTTCTGGTTTAGGATGATTGATGCTACATAGTGATAATCAACGATTTTTCATGGAAACAATAGACATATTTAATTAACTAAACGAAAAATATAATTATCGAACGGGTCGACATTTTCCCGTGGTTTTAAATGGATTGTCAAAGGTATTGTTGAACTTAAGATGTTATTACAAGAGGGCCTTGTATACGTCTTCGGACCATGGAGTAGATCAGTGCTTCAGTTTTCAGTTGCACTGTGTATATCAATAGCCCTGTCCTTTTCTCTCCGAAGCAAAACAAAGTACAGTGCTGATCTCATCGCCAGTCCTACACTCGGTTTGGTCGGGTTTACACAGTGTCTATAACACTTAATGCTATAAACAAATAACTAGTTGTGCAACAGAATGGTACATACTCCTCCGTATTAGTTTTCTGTTTCCTTTGGTCCGGGCTAGTTATTCTGACTTGCCAAACATTGTTAGCTGCTATCTATCACCGCACAAAGTACATTTTTTTTAATGTTCTTAATTTTTCGGTTTCTTAATTGTAGAACGTAAGTATTATTTTAAGAATATTAAATAACATTAAAACCTAGTTCTAAATGGCAATTTGCTTTGAAAAAATTGAAACCGTTTTTTAAAAAATGGCGCTTGAGCGCTACAGTTATTTTGAAATTTGATGCTCTTTTCGACAGAAAATAAAGTTTTCGAAGAACTTCATTTGAAGCATTTTAATTCACAAACGCAATAAAATTTACAACATCCGGGAAATTAGTTTATTAACGGCGTGAGATGTATTTAAAGAAAATTACACATGTGTAATATTTGAAAAAAATACTCCGAAATGAACTTTAGGTCATTATTAAAGAGTGCAATTAGAACTATCCGTTCTAAAAGTAAAAAAAAAAAAATGGAGCCGTTTTCGAGAAAATATTGTTTTTGTTATTTTTTAAAATTGCAAATATTGCAAACAATATTGCTAAAAAAAACTAAAAGTTTGAAAAAATGTACCTGACGTTAATGAAAGAACTAATTGTGGAGAATAAGTTTCATTTGAAAGAAAAATCTTTATCTTCAATTTTGTAGTTGGAAAAACTCACCGAAGAAAATTCAAACTTTTGCAAGTATTAAAAATTCAGAGTAGTCAGTAAAAATCCTATCTAGGCCACCTTTATAAATGTATTTTACTCTATTCTTAAAAGAAATTTAAAGAAAAAATTTGGTGCCGTTTCTGAGAAAATTTTGAAAATGTACGTAGAGCTTCATCTAAAGTACCCTCAAAAATTAATGTTTCTCAGAATCGCAGAGCTTTGACTCAGGACACATCGACACGGATTTATTCAGTTTGGGAAAAATTGTGTGCTTAGTTTAGGCGCTAGTGTTGCTCCCATACACCAGACAGACACGGACGGGCGGTCGTTTTGCTGTCAATCGGTTTTTCGGTATCAACGACCTACAAAACATGGATTCTGGCTATACCACGAGTTAGAGGATTTTTTTCTTAATTCAGCTACTGGACTTATCCACTTTTTTTGTTTCCATTGCCCGGCAATAATTTTTTTATCTGTTGAAAATGCGCCCTTTTCCGCATTACATAACTCTAGGTATATACGAATGTATACGAGAAAGTAAAAACTAGTTGGAATGCGCGGGATGCCAAATCCTTTTCTCCTCTCAGTGTTATTAATCAATAATTACTCAGAAAAAGTGCACGACATGGTTAAAAAAATGCTAGAAAAGTTGGGATGTATCTTAAAATGTCGGGTATCAAGAATGCACGTCGAAAGTTACAAATGCGTCGGGTGTATCTGTAGAGTGATTAGAAATTTTCTTCATATTCACTGTAAGGCAAATAGAAAACTCCAAAAATTTTATTTCATGACGTCCATAAGTCTCGAAGAGTAATGAAACAAGAAAAGATTACATCTTCTGGAAGAATACAATCATTTTTCACTGTGAAAACAGAGTTCAACATCTTTCTAAATTTTTATAATTTACCAACTTCTGTACATCTATAGGGAAGTATGAAAAAGAAATACTGCTGTCCAGCTTGCTCTAAAAATCTAATGCACCACATAATTATAACTACGGATTTTGTTTTGTGAAATCACACATGTTAGACCACTCTTCAACGTTATCTCACAAGAGCTTCTCTAATAGCCACGTTACCTTCATATATTTTCTCTAAGAGTAAATGTCGAATGCTTTCAATAGATCGATTACAACTCACACAATGAAATAACCAACAAATGACGGCAGAG
The DNA here is from genome assembly GCA_038098605.1 of Gryllus longicercus. NCBI lineage: Eukaryota > Metazoa > Arthropoda > Insecta > Orthoptera > Gryllidae > Gryllus > Gryllus longicercus. The sequence goes on along the minus strand of JAZDUA010000346.1, from coordinate 755,930 downwards.
AAGCATTCGTTGTATTAATTTTATGATTTTATTAAAATTGAATGTTTGTACTATAAAACTGGTTAGTATCAGCAAGTGATAATCATCCACTACCTTTGATTTAAAACAAAAAACAAGAAATTTTCTTGATTGGATAGCTTAATTTTTTTTCTAGAAATGAAATCTGGATGTTTTAAATACAAAGATTTTCAGTTTTCTAAATGTTAGGGGTTTTAATGAAAATCCGAACTTCACCATGTATATAAATTCACTTTCTTTTATATGAGGAAGAAGTTTCAAGAAAAACATTTCAGTCATATTTTTAGGAAATGTTGAAAATGTTATAGAAGCTTCATGAAAAGTACTCCCAAAAATTAAAATATCTTAATCTCCGGAACTATATCATCCTCCTGATGCATTTACAAAGTTTCAGATTAAAAGCTTCTAATCGCACAGAGTTATGCGTTTAACAGCAATATTTACGAACATAGAAATAATTTTCGGGTGCAAAATTGCAACTTTTCCATTTGTCCACATCTTATCTATTGAGAAGCAGCAGAAAAATGTCTTAATTCTGACTATATACGACGTTACAGCTGAAAAAATTGAAAGAAGAATTTTACGACCAATAAGCAAAATCATATTATTGACGTTATTACGTTTTCTCCCTATACTGCAGTATAGAGAGGAAAATTAAAAATATTTCAAGAAGAAACGGTATATTTTAATACTTTCTACTTGTTGTACATCGTGACTTTCCGCGCAGTAGTCAACTCCACCTGTACACTTAACCTTAGGTTTAGCTTAGGTTCGTTTTCCTCACACAGTTGACCTGACTCCACCAACCGCAGGACACCATTCAACTTTCTCGCAATTACCAGAATCGAAGGACAGAGTGAAAATTAAGGAATTACAATTAAGGAAATACAAGCGGCACAGGTCAAAGCAGTCAACATCAATAAACCTCCAAGAATGCTACTCCTACTTCCAAATCCAGGTTGGTTGACTCTTCGTCCTCTCATGAATCCGTTGCCGCGATTTCTTTTTAAAGAGCAGAGACCTCCAAAATTATACGAAACATTTTAAGGTGTTCTCTACTTAAAAATAACGAAACCAAAATATTTACAATGTTTTTAGAGAGCATTACTGACTTTCATATTATTTTAATTCAAGAATAAAAATCATTTAATGATACATTAAGGTCAGTAGTAGCTGACGCGGTTAGATGAAAGTGTTTTATTTTCTGTGTTGCATTCACAGATTTATCTAAACACTGGATCATCGTCCTACTTTTAACACTAGGCTAAATAATGAACTTTTAGCAGTACACGCCCTGAAAGAACTTCTTTGACATCATAATAATAACTATTAGGCTCATGATTTTTTATTATGAACTTTTTCATAATTATTTCATGCCCAGTTTTTTATGAATGTTCAAGTTTTGTTTCTTTAAAAATTGAAACAATGTGTCACAGGAAAGTCATCTAACCTTCATCCCTTCAGGATAGAAAGTTATTAGTCAGAAACAAAATTGTACTTTGCTAAGCCAAGAAAAAGTTACATGGTAGAACCTTAATCTGGACAGGCAGATGCAAGATGAGAGGAATCCCCCAATCTACAGCTTCACAGTCGAACCCATGCGACGTCCAGCACCACGCGGAAGCATCCCACATCTGGGACCAGCCGTTGCCACACCGGCGCGGCACTCCGCCCTTGCATCAACACACCCCACCCGAGTAGCGCGGAGCCGCGGCCAACAACCAGCAGTTCCACGGCAACGAGTCTCGCCCGCACACGCCGCGACATACGGCGGTGCTCCACATGTCGAAAGCACGGGGCAGGAAAGCGTTCTCGGACAATGGGCCGCGCTGCCAAGACTTCATTTGCAAGGGAAATACCCGGCGGCGGCGCCGGCGCCCGCCCGGGCGTACTACTCGGGATTTCTCTGCCCGCGCCGCACACTGGGGTGGCGAAGGACGTCGCGCGGCCAAAAACCAACTTCAAGTCACTTAAACGTTGTACATGTTGAGAGCGTAGGCTTCCGCGGACGGAAAAAGATCGTGCAGTGCGGTCATGGAAATTGCAGTGAAGCACGACAGCAGTGTGCCCACCGATGTCAAGTACAAAGTAAAAATGTACAACATTGTTTACTGGGCTGTCCGGGTGACGCCGCGTCCATGGCGAAGGTACCGACGTATGCATTACGGCCCTCAGGAAGGTCGCAGAATGGCGACTGAAACGTCGGCACCTTCGCCATGGACGCGGCATCACCCGGACAGCCCAGTAAACAATGTTGTACATTTTTACTTTGTACTTGACATCGGTGGACACATTGCTGTCGTGCTTCACTGCAATTTCCATGACCGCACTGCACGATCTTTTTTTTCAAAATCAAAATACATACCAAATTTCAGTCCTATGTCACGATATTTTTCAGTCCGACACTTATACTCTCTGGATACTTTTAATGATGTGATGTTTTGATAGTAGGCGTCATATATGCGTAACAGAAGCGCTTAGCTGATAAGACGCTACGTCTCTACATTTATTCATTCCGAGTTGTTGGTAACAACGTTAGATTCTCTGGTATAGCTGCAGCTATTGCATGCTACTGAGAAACCACTATCGGCGTCATCACGGGATACTCAAACGTCAGGCACAAAGAAGTTTGGTCACCGTATAATTGCTATCTGTCAATTTCTTGATGTCCATTTCTGTTGATTGATTTTTCCGGGGACGTGAACTGTTATGGTCATTCGTCCCTCTGGCGTAGTGAATGTTTTTTTATCCGGGAGGTGGCAGTGATTGCTTCGTCACTGGAGAATACCTTCATATCGGGTTGCGGAGGGAATCCCCTAACCGGGTTTAATCTACCCAGACAGGACATTCTCCCGATTGGTCTTTCGACGTATGCAGTAGTTTAGTGCATGTAAGTGTAAGTGGGTGAAAGTAAGGGGTGAGGAAAGAGACAAGGAAGGAGTTGGAAAGTTCGCGTGTGATCCGGTGCTCGTTTCTTAAGATAGTGCTCCGCCATTCGCATGAAACCAAGCAAAACTGGCGAACAGAAGAGCCGTCCGCTAAAAATCTCCCCGAGGCAGCGGATGAATTCGACCCAGCTATAAAGCGCCTGTTCTACTAGTTACCTCCTGATGGGCATGTGTGCCATATGCGTGGCCCTCGGATCAACCCTTGCGAAACATGGGTTCTGACTTAAAAATTTGACAAGTGAGAAAATAGTATTTTCATGAAAAATCTTCTGTTGCACTCCAACGTATACATCACAGTCATATCAAATTCCAATAAAATATATTCTACCTTTCTGTGGTTTAATCTTTCTGGGTGCGTTTATTTGACAAGAAGCATGCCATATCAGAGATTTTTTTTATCTCAACTGACAAAAAACAATTTCTTTAAACAGAAATAATTTTTAAAACTGTAGAAAAGAGTACAAATTTCTACTGAAACTGTCAGATTACGAAATGCATTGTAATTTAAGAAAGCTTCTATTTTGATTTGTTTTCTCCATTTTTGTTTGCAGAGAAGCTTTTACTTACAAATACTTTCGAAAGCGAGGAATGTATTGAAAAGATAATTACGATTATGTAGCTACGACGACAAACGAGGAGAATACGGAATTCAAACACCGACACGAACACACCGAACAGCACGGAAGAGGCCGTGGTTTTCGCCCGCGCAGACCCTCCGCCGGGCGCAGTGTGCTTCGGCACGCGCGTTGTCGCATGCGAAAGGGCGCGCGGCTGCACCGCGACCCGCCCCCGCGCGTGCGTCTGGCTGCGTGAGCGCCCCGCTGCGCTGGCCAACGGTCGCGCGCCCTGCCGTCGCGCTTCGTGGCCTTGCCGCCCGCCCGCCCGCCCCGCCCGCCCCGCCCGCCCGCCCCGCCCCGCCCCGCCCGCCGCCCCGCCCCGCCCGCCCGCCCGCCCGCCCCCGCCCCGCCACGCCCCGCCCAGCCCCGTCACGCCCGCCCCGCCCCGCCCCGCCCCGCCCCGCCCTGCCCGCCCCGCCCGCCCCGCCCGCCCTGGCGGAGGTTGCGGCCTCAAGCCCTCCCCCTCCCCTCACAAAATTCGCCTAAATGTGAAACGCTCAGGACGTAAATAAATAGAGTACTATTAACATGTTGAGTTTTCCTCAATCTTTTATGACCATGCATGAAGCCATTATATTGAACTTTTAAAAAATAAAACTATCTTTAACTATTGCATTCTTGCGTGTTATAAATTATTACTAATTGCGTATTTTATTGTAATAATTAGGAAGTTTTGTAATCAATTCCATTAGTTAGTTTGTTCCATTCCATTCCTTAGTTGGCTCAGGTCATAGAACTCAGGGCAACAACGTATGTCACTGCGGTGCCGCTGACCGGGAGGCCATAGGGTTCAAGTCGCCAGAGCTTGCCTGGCTGGGGAGGTGCCCTGCTGGTGGGAGATACCTGGTTGGGAAAACCCCAAACGCCTACGGGTAGATCGGCACCGGATCTCCTCATCCAGCGGAGGAAGATCAACGACCCCCCCTCCCCCCGCGATAAAACATGGACTACACTCACGGGACTAATTACCTTAGCCGTTGACACGCCCGGATTCAGTAATAAATCACACATTCATGAAATTGTATCGTCAATATAAAGAATCATGTCCTAAGGATTCAGGTTCAGCCGGAAAAGTAGAAATCAAAGCAATCTAATGTGGGCACCTGCGTATGTGAGTTTAAAACCCCCGCAAGAAGAGATTTTGGTGCTTAACACACGCCCAAAACGTCTTTTCGATACTTTATTTGACAATTAGATTTAATTATTGTCAATCTAATGCATCAAGTTGTAACGATTCTTACGCCAAACTCGGATAGATTAAAGTAATTCATAGCATTTCAACATGTTTCTCGTAAGTGGTTTGTAGCCATCGAAACATGTATTTTTCTAGATTTCTTTCATTATCTTGAACAAATACCGATGGCAGTTGTGCCAATCAATGGGAATTGTCGAGAGGAATTGAATAAGCTATTGAACACTCCTGAAGATGCCGTAGACCACTCAAAACGCGTTTTAGAAAGTAAAAAAAACGTTAATCACATTTCTTAGAGAAATATCTTGAAATCGTCTGAATGGATTCGAAAAAAATGATCACTTCCTGATCTGAGCGGGTTGAATGTATTTGTCTCGATTAGTGGACGGGAAGAGATCTAAACGTGAGTGAATATCTAGGTTTGAAAAACGCACATTATATCTTAAGAGTATGTGCGATTCTTTCCCCCTACGAAAATGTGTGATCGCTAGGGAGCTGGCAAGTAGTCCCGAAAGGACACATTCCGAAGTGAGTAGGTGCTGGAATAGTATATTGTAAACTATCCGTTGCTAATCTTGTAAACATGTCCAAAGGTATTGCTGACTTTGTTCATTGTTGACAATGGAATACTGTTTAATCATTGCACAGAAAGGAAATGCAGTTGTTACTTACTACTCTCAAGCATAATTGCTTACATGGATGCATTATAAGAAGATTCTAAGTAGTTTGCTGTGGGACGCAGCAAACGTTTGTTGGTAACTGGAGTGTTCTGAAATGTTTTGACTTCTGAAACCAATCGCATAGGCTTAAATTTGTCCATTTCAACAAATGTCAGGAGAGTTGCGGGTTTCGATGTATATTCTCACCTTCGTTACATCATAAAAATCTATCATTTTCTTATTCATCAAATTTCAGATGTACTTTTTTGCCGATAGTTATTTTACTAAGGCCGTCATTTAATAATTACAGAAAAATGATTGAAAATCGTTAGAGATGTGATTTATTGTATTGAGTAAGGACTAGACTACGTGAATTCAAAAGCAACAATAAACCTCCCCTGAATTCAAAAGCAACAATAAATTTCCCCTGAAGGGGAAAATGTAATATTCTACATATTTCCAGTTCATCATAATTGTATAATAATCTGTTGTAAACAACTTATAAAATTATTTTCAAACAATGAATGTCCGTAAACATTATAATTATCTATTTCTATTGAGAATAGTAATTATTTCTTCAAAAGATTGTATAAATGCTTGGAAAAATTAAAAAGACTTAAACATTTAAACAGGTTATTGGCTCCTGCTTACGTAGCTGCTGATGTGCAGCTGTGAAAGTGTATTAAAAAAACAAATGCGCTTCCTTTATTATGCAAAACATCTGGAGTTCAACTTGCAACGTAACCATCTAGGAGTTGAATGGATGCTGCATCCTTACATTCATCATCCAGTTCTAAAGAGTTCACACAGCGTGTCACAGATGACACTGTGAGGGCTCCGGGCTGAATTAACTTTCGACTTTTCCAGCGAAGCAACAGCGACAGCACTGCACTTTCTCATAGCTCACATGTGGTGAAGTGCATTACGTGAGGAGAATGTGTACGTGTTGTGCGTTGTGGACAGAAAAGCACACACAGCAACCCATTGCCAAGATACGAGCCTTCGTGTGGGTGAAGTAGGGCACCAAGGATCGCGGCCACGAAATCTGAATAAATATACAAAAATGAAGCAATGTGAACGCTGGGAAAGAATTTGAACGTAACGGTATTTTGAAAGAGAAGAAATTTCTCTGTTCTTTTTGGCTGACATCCACCAAAGTTTGTGGTTCCGTCGCATCATTTTTTATGTCCTCTCTACGTGTGTTCACTGAGCATGGGCTACCTACTCGTGTATTTCTGCCGAAATAACAGAATCGTTCCAAAATTGAATATTAGTTGTGATGAGATGAGTTTGGAGATAAGTATATTGCATACAAAATTAAACTCAGTTGCTTTCTTTGCGAATATATTTGATAATATATTCAAATTCGAACAATAAAATAACACGGTAATGTGGACTCTAATAAAAATAATTATCGTGACTATTGATTTGATTTTCTGTGCAATAACACTTTTATAAATGATCGGTGTATTAACAAAACAACTAGCATAATTATTTACACTCCCAAAGTCTTAGAAGTGCACTGTTGAGTTCATATGTACTTTGAAAAAAGAACTCTTAAACTTTGCATGGGCTAAAAAATGTATAAATGTATTAGGCTGTCATCTTATTTCATTTTAAGGTTGATGTGGGTTACGTATTAAGAATATAGTATCGTCTGATAGTAGAAAATGAGGCCACCTCACGACGTTCCTGGTTCTTCCAGGTGAACGTCGAAGTATTTTCAAAGCAGCCACATGCGAAGCTCGGTGCGTCTTCTTTTCATTTCTCCGTCTTCCACACTGACCCTTGTGAACTTATCAGTACCAATGATCTCTTACAACCCTCCACTAGCAATGCAAGCACTAACAATTGAAAGGCTCCGCATCAGTCTCTATGAATCAACAGACGTGAATAGAGAACTGCACACACTCAGTTTCAATACAGGCAATGATCAAGCGATCTGTAAGTACAGGGGTGGCCATGATACGTGGAGTAGATAACTACTTTTCAGTTAAGAACATACTATATCATACAATGATGATACTAATGCATTAATAGGAATATTTTACCCAAACCAAACTCTTGATGCAACATTTTAAATGTCTTCATCAAAAATAGAAAATAGTAGTAGTAATATAGTAATAGTATATAGTACGTAATAGTAAAATGGTAATAGGAGAAGCAGGTGATAGAGTGTAATAAATCGTAGAATGAGAGACAGGGAAGACGGAAGCACTTCGAAAAAACCTGTAGTGAACCAGATTTGTGCACCACCACTTCAACATGGATAGTCCGGAATTCGAAGCCGAAACCCAGAGATGAAAGGTACAAAGTCTGACCACTACACAACGGATCTGAAATTTACTTTAAATTAAATTTGTGTTCTGCTTTCAACCTGTATTGTAACCAGACACCCCCTTGGGGTAGCATCTTACTCCACGTTTTTAGGAAAGATAAGAATACTAAGCTATATTAATTGAGATGAGCTGTACTCCTTATAGTTCGAGAAATAGCGTCACGAAAATGTCAGTCATTAGGCCATGTTTTATAATTCGTAGACAGATTCTGTGGTCTAAACAAAAATTAATGTCTTAGGTCTGCCAATCACACGTTATTCTATTGACCCCCAAACCTTGCAATATAGAATTATATTTGGTCATGTCGCAACTTATGAATCTGCGTGAGTAGTAAACAGATGACAATTAGCGAAAAGAACATGCTCAGCTACTCATTCACAGGCACAACGCATACCTCCGGGAAGCAGATAAGTAAAAAGAACTTTAAACATTATATCGATATATGGTAGACCAAAGGCAAATTGAAGGCAAACAATTCATAAAAGTGTGATAATGTGGAACGTCAGTCAGAAATTTCAAAACAGATAACCTCGAGGACTAAACTTGTTGAGTGTTATACTTACTTTAAGTGTGACGGTTGAAGTTTATTAAGACATAAAATTATTACATTACATCTATATTTTCTAACCACATACCCGTTGAAAATTTCCGCATAAAACACTGGGAGGACCAACGGTTCCAGAACAGAAGGTTGAGAACTTTCTACTCTAGCCACATAGCTAGGTCTAGCCACTATTTGAAGGAGAGTTCAGAGCGACCGGGTGCTCGGATGGGTAGTTTTCCATGGTTACTCCTCTCTGTACCAAGCCAATGCCGAAGTAGTACCTCCACAAACAGGCCAGGAACCGCCCGCGTTCTTTCCTTCTTCATCCTTATCCCTTCTTCTACCTTTCCATATACACATACACACAGACACTTACGTCCACTTCACCACCATATATGTCCAAAGGCCAGTCGGAAGTTTAGAGCATGCCATGATTGGTGTTTTCCCGCTAGGGTGAAGATCAGAAAAGGGCAAACGCCGCAAGCCAACCTGTAGGTCATCACTGTATCTCATGTTTTAAAGGAGGAGGAGAAGGAACTTCTCCATCCTTCATAATATAAATGCACTACACTTACGAGATTAATTACCATAGTAGTTGATGCGCTCGGAAAAACTAAATATTCGATATTAATTAAGAATTGAGGAGGTATCAACCAGAAAATATATTACAATATAAACTTTAAGAAGAAAACAGCCACACATGTGTTTCGAGACTACTTTATCCCAACTTCAGTGGCCTGAAACAAATATGTAACCATCTTTTGTTATTAAAATTTATATTGTAATATACTTTGTGAGCAGAGCGAAGTGGTTCAGCGCGGTGACTTCGCAATCGGGAGGATATCCCCGGCTGGATATCCTGACCGGGATTATTCGTGTTTTCCCTTTGTCATAAGGCGAATCCTGGAATGGTTAAAAATGACACGATCACCTCCCACCATCCCACCTGCCATCTCCCATGTGCTCTCATCACTACCTCCCACGGCCCTCCAATCATCCTACTCCTTTCAACCCTCATTATCACCCTATCAGTTCATTCAGCATTCCCTGCAAAAGGCAGGAGACCTTTAATGGGATCTTAGTTAGCTAATAATAATAATAATAATAATAATAATAATAATAATAATAATAATAAAATTTTCGGTTGCACACGTAAGCTTCCGCGGTTCGATTCCATAAGGTCTTGGCTATCCAAACCCTATCCAAGCCTGCGACATTTTAGGCGAATCGTCGGCCACTCAGCCAACGACGCGGCGTGTCCAGGATAGCCAAGAATTTATACTTTGCGGTTGATAGTTTTGTATTAATATCATGGATTACCACAATATATCTACTGCCATCACGTAATTTAAATAATAGAATCAAAGCCGGTCGTGCTGTCAACGCCTTGGCCATCCCTGCCCAGAGACTGCAGAGCTGGTCGCAGGCCGCACAAAAGCGTCACCGCTGCCGCCGTGCCACGGTGCGCTCGGGGTCGCTAGAAAGCGCTGCTCTTTGTGCCGGCGCGGGGGGGCCTCTTTGTACCGGAGGGGTGATAAGATGATGGTCGGGAACTTCTAGCTCGAGGGGTATGATCGTAGCTGGCAGGGCGGACAAGCCCCTCCCCCCCCCCCGCACACACAATATTTTCATCAAGTACCTTTATTTTAATTCAATTTTGTTCTAATAAAGTAAGCGTTGCCGACCCGGATGGCCGAAGAGGCGAAGAGTTCCGACTTAGAGCTTCAGCCCGAACAGTCGCGGATTCGAGTCCCGCCTTAGGCATATTTCTTTGTCCCTTGTCTCTCTTGTATGTGTCGTGGCGGAGGGCCGTCCGTTCTGCCCGCAAGTGTGTCGTTGTCTAAGTGTGTGGTCGAATATGCGTCCCAGTGGGACATTCTGTCGGCAGAACAGAAGCCCTAAAAAATGGAAACGTGTTATCTAGACTAAATCTGCCCATCAGTTGTTTTCATCCTAGACTTATAATAAGTTGCCAACATGAACGTAGTATTAGCTCTTTTCGAAGATTGAAAACGTTCTTAAGAAATATCATCACACAGACGCGAGTGAATAAATTACCATCTATTATTGATGAAGATTTGCTGGAGCTTCTCTATCTTAATAACCACTTAATATCACACAATATCATAATAAGCAACCACTATTATTGCAGCTAGTGACTGTCTATAGGAAATCGTTGATTCATTGCGTTACAAAGTTGATGTTATGTAACGAGTATTCGTATTGAAAAACTTAATTTATCGTGTTGAATGCGTTTCTGATTAAAATTATCTGATTATTTTATTGAATTAATGAATCGTAGATATGACGTACTATCTTCCATAAGCACTTTTTTAACTTTAATGAAAAATAATGAATTAAAATTCCTCAAAAGTGTAACATTTAAATCCCTTATTTTGATGTCCCCCCACCTAAATGTTCCGTGCCAGACAGCCCATATTATGTACAATATAATGATTAATTCCGTTGAGTTCTCCAGTGTTTTTTTCTCTTCAACAGTATAATTACACAATCAAATGAGTAAACGTAAATGTAGTTTTAATCGCAGATCGAGTTAATAACTTGCTATTCATTGGGTCAATGTGATGTGATTTAATCTCTGAAAAATATGACAAGTCTTCCGTCATCGTTCAATGGGTCTTGGTTTCCTTGGCCGATTTGTACTACCATTAAATTCATATAATTGTCTAGTTGCCGTACTCATAGTGGAACAGCAACTAGATCCACAGAGCTGTCACTCGGAATTGATTCTCAGATCAGAGATCGTGACACGAATGTAGGATTTTGTAATAAATTCCTTTTCTTGCACTACTACTTCTGTTAGTATATATTCCATGTTGGCGAACAAAGTCGTAGAAATGATTCTTAGATTATAGGCAATGAATACCTAAATAGAAATTTTGGAGATTGTAGGGGGCTCATATACCTTTACTCTCCACAACTCAGTAATGAAATGAAAATATCGGGCACCTTGGATTCGAACCTACAACCTTTGCCTATAGCCAAGAATTTAGAATGGCAGAAAAGTTTCACTTTCAAATGTTTCGACATTTCCCGCTTCGTATCTTGCACAAGTCAAAGTATTTGAGCTGTAATTTTAAATATACGTTTGCAATAAGAAATGATGCATTAAAGGATATTTATATTTAATGTCAAAATAATAAAGTTTGGTATCCATTTGTTTCCAATTTACCCATTCAGAAGACACTGAATGTTCTTCATTACTACTACACCATTAAGCCATGTGAGTGTAAACATTGTAATGTCTGTTGTACTGCTGCCAGCTGTAGTACTGCTGCCAGCAGTACGCTCTGAAGAAGGCCACAACACGCTGGCCGAAACGTCAGCCACCATGACTTTGACGCGGCTCGTCCCGGATAGCCCAGCCAACATAAACTCCGGCCGCGGAAGCCTACGCAACCATTGTAATGTCTGCCCACGAGATATGTAATACATATTTTCTATTCATTGCATAATTGAATATACTTAGAAATAATTATTTTGAGTAATTTTGTTTTGTATTCGGTGGATTCGAATAAAATCAATTTTAAAAAAACACTTTCGAATGAAAAAGGAAGTTGTTTGAACCCAAATATTACGAAACTTGCTGAACAATTTATTAAAGAGCTCAGTGATGCTAGATGACACGAAAGTAAATCTTTCGCAACACGCGGAAGTTCATCCAGTGGCAAAGTGTCTTAACTTCTCCCGGTATCATGACACCGCTCGTGACACGCGCTGTAGGAAATTGCTAGAGAGAGAGAGAGCGCTCCCCTCGCAAAAACAATAGGGCAGACACCGCTGCGACTCTCCCGCTCAGCTCGCATTCTTGCGCCCTTCAATCACCTCGAGGTCAAAGGGCACGCTGAGTCACTGCGGACCTGTGGAGCGGCATGTCAGCGTTGCCTCGCAATGGGTGTGGGCAGCCTCGAATCTAAGGCCGGCTTCCCACGGCGCGACCGCAGCGCGCTTCCTTCAAGGAGCAGAGCTCTTCCGACGCCGCCACCGCCGGAGCCACGGCCGCTCCGCCGCCCGCCGTGGAAGGGGGTGGGGTCTGCAGGGGTAGGTTTCGCCGACCCTCCGGCGACGACGAACAAAGGGACCGGAGCAGGTAGAACGCTGCGGCCGCGGCGCAGTGGGAAGACTCCCATTTAAAGCTGTGTTCTGCTAGCGGTGGCGCGTGGCTCCTCCTCCGCTTCGCGTAGCTGGAGTTCGGCGTCGGCTGCCGCAGCAGCCGCCACCCGCTACACGTGGGAAGGCCTCCATTCAAACCAATGCTCTGCTACGCGCCGCGCTGCTGCGTGGCGCGCCGCGGCCGCGCCGTGGGAAGGGGCCCTAACAGCCACGTGTTGCGCCCTTTTAGTGCCCCCGGAGGCGGACCCACGATTTTTTTAATTGCCAGGTACTTCATGCGATGGTTCCGAGACAACATACATTGACTCTGCCGGGAGATGGGTTCGAGAGCCGGCGTTGGCGGGTTTCACCTGCTGCGCTGTTCCAATTCGACCATTGTCTAGAGGAGAATTCTAGCGACCTACATTAGGCGGTTGCTGGAGCAGGTCTCTAAAAACGGACTACGAACTGCTCCTGTCTTCCTTTCACCACCCTTGTCCCCTCCACACCACAGCAGGCTCGTGTGTAGATCGGTGCCGGGTCTCAGGGTCCAGCGGGGGAAGATAACAATAATTTCCCGGATATATCATGCACTACACTGACGGAATTGTGATAGTAGTTGATGTGCTCGGAATCAATTTTTGGAGGAAAATGGGATTTCACCGATCACTTAAGGAAATTGATGGCTCAGATGAAATGTATTCATCAGAAAATTTAAAATGTTGCATCAAACGACAGATGGATATGTCCTAGTGTCTGTGGTTGAGAACTAAAAGTCGCATAAGGTCTTTTCTTTCCCACATTCCCCTTCTCATGGGGTATCAGCGAACATATATTTGTCCCGTGCATTTTAAATGGAAAATTTTAAAATCTATTAATTATCCTATATATTTGATCCATTATGGTAAAATTGTATTAATGATAAAAATTTCGATAATATTTAACTAAATGAGTGGAATAATTGGCTCTCCTTCCCCTCCAACGGAAAAACTATTAAATTAAACTATGATTTACAAAAACATATTTATCAGTACAAACATGTTACATTTAACGTTGAGGGTTATAATGTTTTAAATGCTAATAATAATAATAATAATAGTAGTAATAATAATAATAGTAATAGTAATAGTAATAATAGTAATAATAGTAATAATAATAATAATAATAATAATAATAATAATAATAGGAATAATAATAATAATAATAATAGGAATAGGCCTTTCAAGAAAATTAGGGAAACAATTAACGACGAATTTATTTCAATAAAGCAAATATAAGTTTGGGTCAGCTTTATTATTTAAACTTGAGTTTGCTATTTCTTCAAGCAAATGCAGCTCCACTGCAATGTGAATGATTCCGAAGTCTACAGCCTGTACACCGTACTAGTCTTCGCATTTTGCCTAAATTCGCTGCAAGCGAAGCTCATTTCTTCCTCTGGATTGCCTGGCAAAACATTAAGTTCATCATCGTCACACAACTCATCTTCATTTATATTAATTTCACTGCCTTCAGAATCTGAATTGAACTTTGAATTGCAGATGCTTCTCTTAGCTTTCATCGTGTTCGTTGGCTTCTTTCACTTTGGCCCTTTAGTCCTTCTTTTCTTAGAGTGTTTCTAGTTTAGTATTTTCTGCTCCATCTTTTCTAAATGGAATGTTGTTTGGGTTTTCTTTTTCGTTTGTTTTGTTTTGGTCTACTGAAATCGGTATTGGAATTATCTCCTTAAATGTCGTCCACGTTAAAACCACGAAACGGCTTCAAAGCAAATTTTGTCATCACAGCTCCCAAATTGTCAAAACATAATTTTACTTCCTGACCGGTGAATGGTATAATACTGTTACTGCTTACAATTTTCGTACACTTACGGGCTTCCTTTTGAGAAACCCATAAAGCCATTCTTTACCAGCTAAGCAGGATTCTTTGGAAAAATTGTTTAGAACGTTGTTTGCCTCGGCATATTAAAAAGTCTCTTTACGGACTTTCAGTGGAGTTGGACCATAAAAAGATTGTCTATCAATTTTATTCGTTCAGCCAATGCTGCTTCCTGCTCTTCAGTAAAAACTGCTTTTCGGTAAAGAAGTGGATCTCCTGAAATCCCTTTAAATTTTCTGTCACGTGTTGTGAATGAAATGTAGAAGCGTTTACTTCCTGTCCTTTGGAATGTCCGTCATTGATAAGTAACATTGCAGCCTTTCATCAGACAATACTCCCCTGGTTGTAGTTCTTTTCCACGTCCTGGGCATTTCAAAAATTATACACTCTCTTGCAATATATTTTTGCCAAAAGTAAGAAAATATGTAAGCACAGCGCATTCGTATTTAGATTTCTGAAGGGTTGTGCCGATCATTGACCGCCATTCTCCCACTCATTGGAGCAACCCAACCATGTATACTACAGCATTTCACAAACCAACAATTCGATAAGTTAGTTTAAAAACGAAAACCGTGAATTAAAGAGATGGTGAAAATATTACCAATCCATCTGTACTATTGAGTAATTGAAAATGCAAGTGTAAATGTTACTTACATCGCTTTAAAGACATTAAGAAATTAGGACAACTTTCTTTGAAACTTGCTTACTTCACACCAAGCACAAGTGCATAACTGGTCAGTGGCCGCATGTAGTTAGTTCGCTGCTCAACTGGAAAGAGCACGACACTCACCAGACTTCGCTAGAGAGCGACTACTGTCGTTACCGACCTGATCGGTGCCACCTCATTCTCCCCTATTCACTCTTTAATTACTAATCACTGGAATCACATTTTTTATAAAAATATTATACGAAATGTGAAATGTGCTGGTAAATATCTCCACGTGGTATGCACTCATTTAAACGATCGTGGAGAAGATGTAAATATAAAAAATATAGGTACTCGTTAGTAAGATGGAGAACAATTTATGGAGTATCTCTAAAACATCAAACTATTTATGATATTCTAACTCGATATAGTAACTTATCAGTAAAGTCATCAAAACCGATAGAATTAAAATTACCACGTATTCTAATGTATCTACAGCCATATATTTAGCTAATAGCTAATGCAATGAAACTACATTCATTACAGGCAGTATACAGTTTACTTCTAGAAATAACATACAATATTACCATCTCAAAAATGTTTGCGTTTGAATATGCTGTTAAAAACAAAAAAAAATATGCTTATTATTTATGTTTAATAATATTGTCAAAGTCCATTTTCTTCGTACTTGTTCTTCTTTTTCAATAATGAAAAGTAATAATGTTTTTGCATGAATGACAGATCATCACACAGGGCGCGTTCGAAATTTTACCTCCAAGGTAGAAGCCGACAGTTTCGCCACATGTCAGGCACACATGAATCGCGAAATGTAAATGCAAATACAGATGAGTAGAGTGTAAATAAGCTTATATCATCCCTTGCTTCTGAAAGCGGAGACAACTCTGATGACAGAAAACCAGCACAAAATGACAGGATAAAATCAGAATACTTTAGGATGAGCATTTACCAGTGCATTTACCGACGTTAAATGCAAACTCAATTCCAAAATCATTGGATCTTGCCTAGTATATAGTGTCGCAGACAGCCCTTTAGTTTATTACACTTCATCAACTATTGACAGATAAAGTATTGATTGAGTTTCTTCACTTTTTTTTTTTTTTTTTTTTTTTTTGGTATTTGGACAGAATGTTTATCTCCTTGAAAGCCAGTGAACTTTATTTACAAGTGTAGCCGTCCAGAAGGTCTGCAAGGAAAGGACACTATACTTCTCTGTGAAATATCGCCTTAACAGTTCAGAAGAGAAAGCAAAAAACACGAATAAAGTAACATTCACGTTTTCATTGAATTAAAATGCAAATTATCATCAATACAATTGTATCGATGTACCCCTTTTGTTATAACGTACTACTACATAGTTTTCACTGAATTCTACAATGGTAATTTCATGAATACATTTTTTGCATGTCTACTACGCCAAATACTCTCTTATTTATGGTATTTTTGATATCAAAAGAAACAATTCTTGATCTTGTTTTGCAAGAAAAATAATACAATTATGTATAATGTATTTATTCTTAAAAGTCTAAAGAAAAAGATACCCATTGAAAACCATGCAAGTTTTTCCTATCTAATTATTCACATTTTCCTGCGTAATAGGAAACTGATACGTTATAACGTTAATAATGAAATATATCTGCAGTAACCCTTCTTAAATGCACATTATTACGACTCGTAAAAACAGCTTTGGTCGTAGTGGAACAATAAAGTCTTTATGAAACACGTCAAGTAACTTTGCCTCGAAGGGGACACGTGTTACTCTCATCGTCGACATACCCGGAAACGACAGGTCGTAAGCTTGTGAAACCCCTGCTCCATACAACCCGGCAACGATGTAACAATCCTCTTCCTTTCCAAGCGAAAAGCGTTTCTTGACATTTTCATCTCGCAAAATCTCCCGCCCATCTCCATATGCGGAGGTTTGTCTAACTCGGCGAGAACGTACATACTGTCCACATCCATATGCCCACATTGTGTGTGTTGCTCTCAGGAACGGCTTGGGAGTGAAACGAGAACAGCACTTGACTTCCTGTAGGGCTCTTAGCAGCGGGGTTAAAGAAGGGCCTCGGTCAATAGCTAACTGTTCAGTTCGTATTTTAAGATCAGTAGGGAATTTAAAATATTTTTGTAAAATGCTTTTCTGAATAGAATTAAAAGCAACAAGAAATATTCTGCACAGATTTTACATTAGAAAGTTAGAATTTAGTTTAGATTTCATATTTGTGCTTCTGAGATATGTGTGATATAAATGATAAAACCTGATTAATTCTCGCAAATTTCTAATTAAATGATTTATGTTTATATGAAGATATGTATTAAGTAAGCAAAAAGTCATGTTACTAGAAAACACAAAAATGCTGTGGGATTCGTTCTGATAAAGTACAAAAAAGTCACTCTTGTTTATGTAGATATAGGTAACTGCATAATTTCATTGACAATCATATGATAAATGAAGGCATTTTATGAATATTTATTCTGGATAAATGTGTCATTGCAGATTCCATGTGAACGTTCGATGTCTATTATAGAGATTAATTCAGTAGAACTATTTGCTTGTCTATTGTCATGAAGTTTTCTGTGTTTCTTTTCATAATTCCGTGAGATGTAACTCGTAGACAGCGAGATTTCCTGTTCGACAGCAATTTCTTTGGAGTACTCGTAAAGCAATTTCATTGTCTTCTTTCATTAGGGGGTTTCATCCGTGCTTTCTCCCTCCAATTTACATATTTATTACCGTAATGTTTCTTTCGAAAGATTCCATTCCATTCTCGCTATCTTAGAGGAATTTTTATTTAATAAAAGATATAGTACATACTCTTTAGATGAAACAATTTGTTTTGTTTTTACATTTATGTATCCAATATCTACCTACACGCGAAGATAGCACTATTCAGGTTTACATATCAAAAGACAGTGGATAAATCGTTTCCACTCTGTCATTAAACTCCAATTTGCAGACTTATCTTCAATTCCAAAATTCTGTGTTCCAGCTCAAAGTCTATATAATTGTTGTTCTGAACACTAACAGTTGCCATATACTATAAAATATCTTCATCAGTTCCAAGAAAATCAACATGAGCCGTTTGTTATGAAAGCAATTTCAAGATTTTTATTTCGCTTCTAATCTGAGTTCTGATGGTGTTAAATTATTTTCCTTTCGTGATTTTACTTGTTCGCTACCACTTACGCAGTAGAGAGAAAGTTAGATAATGCTGCGCATAAAAGAAAAAAACAACTAATTTTAGAAAGGTAGAAAAACTTATTTCAGGATCATGGAAACAAAAAAGTGGATAAATGCAGTTGCTAAATTTAGAAAAAGTAATATTCTAACACGTGGTGTAGCCAGAATCCGTGTGTTTTGCCTCCTTGAAAAATCGAATTAAGGCAAGACGTCTGTCCATCTGGGAACAACGCTAACCGCTAAACGGTCAGCCGATTTTCTCCAAAACTGATATTCTCGAATCGATCTGGCGGATGTCGTGGTCCCGTGAATTTCAAACCGGTTTTTAATTTTGGTGAGTACTTTACATGAAGCCCCTAGGATATTTTCAAAATTTTCAAAAGAATGACTCCATTGTTTTTATTAAATTTTGTTGTTGGATAGTGTGAAGGACGTTTAAGAGAATGGTGCACGTTCCATGTTCTTTGGAAACCCTGATTTTCCGAAAATTGTAAAAGTTCATATTTTCTCGGCGTATTCTTACAACTATAATTATTAAGATAGAAAGTTTCCCATAATAAAATATGTTCTTTAAAGATAGATTTTGAAATAAGGTCATATACAAAATTTCGAAAATTCGAGTACTTTTCGCATAATTTTGCGTGAAATTGCGAGTGAGAAAGTACCTGCTGTTTGAACACCACTAGTTTTAATCATAAAATCCCCTATCCTAACTTTGTCGACGATTTCTTTATTTTTGTATATTTGAACGATTTTCGTTGCTGTGCGGTAGTATAAATTCATCGTATTGAGTAGCATCGGCTTTCGTAAATTGCGTTTTTCGAGTATTAAAATGCCTGGAATTTCTTTCATCTAAGGTTTTTGTTACCTTTAGATGACACCTTGGCAGGTGAGTCCGGTAATTCATGGTCATTAAACTTTAGGCAAAGCAACTGCTGTTTTGATGAAAAAGGGATTTTCTTTTTTTCTGTCAATAATGGGGGACGAAAGCTCGTGGAAACTGTTCTGAAATTATTTCTTTACCCTTACCCTTACCTTATGTCTTCACCCTCTATGACCTTAGGCTCTCATAACTTATTTTAGTATTTTTTAATTTCGTCTAATTGGATAGTTTGATTATATATTTAATTTATTCCAAATAGCCTTTTGGTAAGTTCACTTTTGCCAATAATACCAATCATCCATGCCTCTTTAAAATATCTTCTTAAACTTTGGATATACTAGCAATAGAATAGTGTGAGAGAATATAATTAAACGGTGTGGAATTATAGCAGAATTATCAATCCAGGGAAGAGATTTCTTTCTTTATTTACATTCAAAATTCTCATGATGAATATCCTCAAGAGTGAGTTATCAATAATTTAGGGAAATTACTTTTCTTGTTTGAAGCAATACACATTGCTTTTTCTTTCTTCAACTCAGTCCTACCGAGAGTCATTGTATCACAGAATATTGTGAAAATGTGCATATGAATGCCTTCTTTATTGCTATTCTTCTTATTTTAATTCGTCATTAACAAATTCTGTATGTACTTTACACTCACGAATTGTTGAGACCCAGAGATGATGAAGACGTCCTGAATTCTCGGAAGTGAAAATCGTACGGTCGACCGCGCGCACGCCCCCGCAACATTTATACGACTCTTACGAATACAAACGCACGCATACGCTCCCAAACACAAGTAAACATACACACACATAAACACAGGCATACGCACGTACACACGCACGCCCATACGCACTGACACAATCTTCCCGCGCACACAATCACATACGTACGGCCACAAACACATACGCACGCACAGACATATACACAAACATACATCATACACACATCATACACATATACACACATACACACATACATACATCATACACATACACACATCATACACATACTCACATCATACACATACACACATCATACACACATACACACATCATACACACATACACACATCATACACACATACACACATCATACACACATACACACATCATACACACATACACACATCATACACACAATACACACATCATACACACATACACACATCATACACACATACACACATCATACACACATACACACATCATACACACATACACACATCATACACACATACACACATCATACACACATACACACATCATACACACATACACACATCATACACACATACACACATCATACACACATACACACATCATACACACATACACACATCATACACACATACACACATCATACACACATACACACATCATACACACATACACACATCATACACACATACACACATCATACACACATACACACATCATACACACATACACACATCATACACACATACACACATCATACACACATACACACATCATACACACACACATCATACACACATACACACATCATACACACATACACACATCATACACACATACACACATCATACACACATACACACACACATACACACACACATACACACATCATACACACATACACACATCATACACACATCATACACACATACACACATCATACACACATACACACATCATACGCACATCATACACACATCATACACACATACATATACATACACACATCATACACACATCATACACACATACATATACATACACACACACCTGTATGCGCGAGCGCGCACTCGCACACAGTCACTCCAGTCTGAGAGGCTGCAGCAGCTCCCCGCAAAGGCGTCGCCCCGGTCGATGTC
Source organism: Gryllus longicercus (assembly GCA_038098605.1). Lineage (NCBI taxonomy): Eukaryota > Metazoa > Arthropoda > Insecta > Orthoptera > Gryllidae > Gryllus > Gryllus longicercus. The sequence continues at coordinate 735,040 of JAZDUA010000346.1, read as the reverse complement.
AGATGGCAGCCGCGTCACCTGTCGTAGCGTCCCCGCGCGCCAGCGGTTGGGAAGAGGGCACGGTAGCGGGAGGATTGTTAATAAGTAGGTGAAGGAGGACTAGCAGGGGAGGGGAAAGAGGAGAAAGCCTTGCAGGACGTGGGAGATGGAGAGAAAGGATGCTGGTGGTGCCGTAGAGGAGGAGGAGGGGTGGAGGAATACACAGATGTGATGATGAAGGTACTGGACAGGGAGGTAAAATTGGTTGGTTGTTAGTGATTCTCAGCTACTGAAGTCATTAGTATCGTATGTGTAGTGCATGCCCTTTTCCCTCGGGAGGTGGCGGTGATCTTTCCCCTGGTGTATGACGAGATCCGGCGCCTACCTACCATCGGCTAGCGTGGTTTCCCTCAACCAGGTATCTCCCACCGGCGTGACAGCGCCCCCACCAGGACACGCTCAAAGCTCCTGACCGGTCTCCGGGCATGTGTGGTACTGCAGTACATGCCAGCATAAGTGTGTAAATAAGGGGTGAGGAGAGGACAAGGAAAAGGGAGGGAAAATCGCGAGCGGTCAATGGCCCGTTTGTTAGGGAACTGCTCCTGCATTCGCCTGGTGTTGATCGTAGAATCCACAGAAAACTCACAATCAGAGCAGCCGGCCTCTAGATTTCTCCTCCAGACAGCGACTGAATTCGACCTAGCTGACAAGAGAGTGTCGTAAATCTTGCCACGGTCGGGGCTCGAACCGAGGACCTCCTGGTCAGAGGCAGTGGCATCATACATTGAGCTCTCTCTCCCAGATGATGAAGGAAAAGAAGAAGCGGGTGAGAAGGTGTTGGAAAAGAAACATTCAGCGGGTTGGTGAGTGAAAGGTGTGTGGCATTCGGGGAGGCGGGGCGGCGGCTCCTACAGACGAAAGAGGCAGGTGGCATGAGCGCTGAGCAACAGCGGGTGGTGAGGGTAGCAGATGGGAGGATAGCAGATTCCGAGTTGGCCCGCATTAAAACGAACAGTAGCGACAAGCGGGTGTTCATGGGCGGAAATTAGCTGCTGTTTGGGAGCTAGGGAGACGATTGTGCGCGCTGAAGGCGGTGGATAACGGAGGTGGCTTCAAGGGCGATAAATAGCCGAAGGAGGCAGTGAATGCGAGTCTGAAGAAGTAATCGAGAAACAAGGAGGCACTCACGTCAGGCACCCAAATTGTGGGCAGGATCATTTGGACAGTGGCAACGGCGAGCAAGGCATCAGAACCAAGCAGAAAAGGAGAGGACCGTCTGGACATGTGAAGGAGGAAAGAGAAAGTGGGAGACTGAGACATAAGAAGAGCTGAAGGGCAGGGAACAAAACATATCGAAATGCAGGAGAAAAAAGCACAAGAATTCGGCAACAGTGTTTGCTTTGGGAAAAGGAGATAGGTCGAGGATGGGCCGGTAGTTTTCTAAAAGCAGTTTAGAACGGGTCGAGAGGATGTGGGATTGTAGTCGTCGGAGAGGAGACCGAGGCGAGAGGCTGCCAGTAACTTGTCAAGGGTAAAAGACGCACGCATGTTGCCGTGCAGAGTCGGGGACGACAACGGAGCTTCGCAGGTGCCGGTAGGCTTTAAGAAAGGACGATAGGTAGGACGACGCGGCGGAGGAGTGGATGGAGGGGGATAGATGAAGGAAGAGAGAGAGAGAGAGAGAGAGAGAAATAACTAAGGAGTAAGAGAAGCAGAAAGACAGAGGCCATAATGGAGGTGAGAAGAGAAACATACTGCAGTTAAGTTTCCGATTGGAAAAGAAGAGACGAGGTCGGGGCGCTTATTTCTTGAGAACGACAGATTGGGTCGGCAGAAGGTAGAATTAAAGATGGACACAGGAAACGGTATCAAGAGGCGTGTTGAAGGCACACGATGTCAACGGAACGACAGCGAGGAGCGAGGCGGGGGCCGTAGGGTAGTGACAAAATCCGGCCGGGTTGTGGTTGTGGCAGGGGGTAGAAGAGGGCGGGAGGAGGCGAAAGGGGGCGGGGGCGGGAGGGGGCAGGAGGGGCCGTCAGGGGGCGGGAGGGGTCTGGAGGGAGAGGGAGGGGCGGCAGGGAGCGGGAAGGGCGAGAGGGTGGGCGGGGCGGGTTGGGGCCGGGGGGAACGGTAGAAGCGGGAGGAACGAGAGGGGCCGAAGGGATCGGGAGGGGGCGTGAAGGGCTGGAGGGAGTAGGGGTGGGAGGGATGGGAGCGGGAGGGGGCTGGAGGGAGCGGGAGGGACGGAGGCGAGAGAGACGGGTGGCGGGAGGGTTGAAGAGGGGAACAAGTAGTAGTGAGGGGGTGGGAGGGGCGAGAGGGGGCGTGAGGGGCTGGGAGGGAGCAGGAATGGGAGGGAAGGAGCGGGAGGGGGCTGGAGGGTGCGGAAGGGAGCGGGAGGGACGGAGGCGAGAGAGACGGGTGGCGGGAGGGTTGAAGAGGGGAACAAGTAGTAGTGAGGGAGTGGGAGGGGCGAGAGAGGGCGTGAGGGGCTGGGAGGGAGCAGGAATGGGAGGGAAGGAGCGGGAGGGGGCTGGAGGGTGCGGAAGGGAGCGGGAGGGACGGAGGCGAGAGAGACGGATGGCGGGAGGGTTGAAGAGGGGGAGCAAGTAGTAGTGAGGGGGTGGGAGGGGCGAGAGGGGGCGTGAGGGGCTGGGAGAGAGCGGGAGGGAGAGCGAAGGAGCGGGCGGGAGCTGGAGGGTGCGAGAGGGACGGAGTCGAGATGGACGGGTGGCGGGAGGGGGCCTGAGAAGTGAGGGGGCGGGACGGGCGGGAGGGAGCATGAGGGGTCGGAAGGGGGCAGGAGTGGGCGGGAGAGGTCTGGAGGGGACGTGATGAGGCGGGAGGTGGCGGGCGGCGTCGCGGGAAAGCGCGGCGCGTGGAGGGGCGTGGCGCGGGGAGCGCTCTCGGAGCCGCCTGACGCCGCGCGTTACGTAAATGTCACGGGGGCTTCTCCGATTCCAGAAGCGCCGCCAAAGGGCGCTCTGGCGCCCGGGCGCGGCGAGCGACGGGACCGGTTCTCCGCTCTCTCGCGGACCTCGGCTTCCACGGGACTCGCGAGAGTCGTTCGGCCAACACGGATCATCGCGAGTGGGACGTTGATAAAGAGCTTTAACGCCTGTATACCAAAAGCCCGACAGTGGACCCCAGCGAAGTTTTTTTTTCTTTTTTTTTCTAACTTTCTTTAGGCAACTGGAAGAGGTGTCTCAGGGCATAAATTGATGTCACTGCAGTCCCTGTGACCGGGAGGTCCTAGGTTTGAGTCGTGAAGGTGGCAAGATTTTCAGCACTGGCTAGAGAGGTAGAATGCAGTCGCGGTCTGGAGAAGAATTCTAGTGGCCGGCTGCTCGATCGGAAGTTTTCCGTGGATTCCACGTTCAACACCAGTCGAATGCCGGAGCAGTACCCTAACAAACGGGCCACGGACCGTGCGCTATTTGTCCCTCTCCTTTCTTGACCTCAATTCTTACACACACACTTACATGCACTACACTACCACACATGTCCGAAGTCCAGTCCAGAGGTTAGAGCTAGTTCCTGCAGGGGCGTTGCACGGCTGGTGGGAGATACTTGGTTGGGGAAATCGACGCTGGGAAAGTCGGCGCAGGATGACACCATCCACGGGGAGGAACATCACCGTCACCTCACGATGATAAAACATGCACTCTACTTACGGGGCTAATTACCTTAGGCGTTGACGCGCTCGGTATCATCAATCGATCATTTCTTTAGGCAATTCGTTACTTTTTCATCATTTAGAATTTATTCTATTAAAACCCTTTATTAACCGTAAGAGATAGTTTCTATGTTTATAGAATGTTTACAAAACAAACCGTCGCCATACGTAATCGCTTCATGGAAACGCCATCTAATATCCAGGCCTGCCAATAAATCCGTAACAACCTTACTTTAGTATCAGTCGATGTAGAAAAAGGATATGCATTCGGAGCAAGATAGTATATTATGGGCTAGATCTTCGGAAAAAGGACGTGGAGAAAACGGCCGTAAGTATAGAAAATCTTTACATATATGTGCCTTTGACACCTCTCAAAAACCGAAAAAAATTAACAGTGCCCTGCAGAAAATATGTGCAATGTATCTTAATAGTCATTATTTCTTATGTTCATAAATGTTTGATTCAGTACTTTGGTAATTTATTTTTTGGTTTACCGTTCACCTCTCACCCTGGTGAGATTGGTGTCCTTCCATTGGTGTTCCCTGAGGGTCGGAATGACATTGGTACGTGGCTGTTGAAACTAAATTATTTGTTTTGTTTTTTTCTTACATTGCTTTTCGATATATTGACATTCGTTTTATGTCTTGTTGTTTAGCTGTCAGACAATAATTTTCATGGCATTTTTAAAGTTATTTACAATCTCCTGAATCTACTGAAGATGTTTTTGTAGTGACAGTCGGGTGTTTTACATAAGGTAATGAAATCGAATTAATTACGCTCTCCCACCACATCGACTACTTGCATATTTATGTGCAAAATACACAAGCACCTTGTTGCCAATAGAAAATTATTTCGAATGAGATCAAGGATCTAATCCACTATACCATTGGTGTATTAATATATGAAAACCTGAAACTTATAAGTGACATTTTATAAATTCTGAGAAAACAGTTTATTTAATCCAATATTACCGTAAAGTCGTGGTGCTTTGTTTCATCATTAAAACTACAGAATTTCAATTGTTCATTAAAACCACGAGAATACATTGCAACTGAAATACAGTCTAAAATAAACACGTTTTTCTTAGAATTTATAAAATGTCATTTATACCTTTCTGGTTTTCGTATATTAATACACCAATGGTATAGTGAATTAGGTCTATGATCTCGTTGTCAATATAAAATTATTTCGAATAAGGGGCTTGTGTACGTTTGCACATTCTGATAATCTATATATTTACACGTTATTTAAGCAGGTTTTCCCAACCTTACACAATACAAGGTAAGCAGCGGCGAGTGTTCGTTCGAAATTCCCAAACCTCCCAAGTGGCTGGTGCTGCCGAACAATAAAGAACGGGCGCTTGTATGGCAGACTTGTTGGCAGACGCCTGTCGTTTTTTTCTTCTGATTTGTACAGTCATCCAGCACGGTCCTGAGTTTTTACTATGTAAATAGACAACGTTCCACCCGGAAGCACTTCTACTTCACCTTTGCCCGAGTTCTGCCTATTGCAATCTACTGAAGCACACTGCTCTTCGAACACGAGGCTCCATATTGCATTTAATGTGGTCAGGAAAAAGAACAACCCAAGTGAGGTGATTTCTCCGTCAACCCCATTTAGCGAAAAGGTCATGTAATTGCAGAGAGCTCCTTCTGCTGGTGATACTAGCTATCGTATCAGAAGACGCAATGTAATGAGCGAAGTATTATTTAATCATAGCTAGCATAAATATTAGTTTTATTACGAAAGGTGTAATTAAATCTCCCTTGTGGATCAAACAAGCATTATTTCAATACGCGCCAATCATCCATGTTGATTTATGCGCCCGGGTTCTGAACATCACACGTCGGACCAGCCAATCGTTCGATTGTTGCGAAGGTAGATTCCTGAAATCTTAGAACACCGTCAATGACCACATCGTGCTTACAAATTTCAGAAATAAACCTTCGTCAAAATTAAATTCTACAATTTTATGCTTATTTATGCGCCATATTTGCCAGCCAGGAACGTCTCATTGTGTCGAAGACGAAGTCACACTCTGATTTCATACTCCGAGTATGGGATGCACTGACACCCAAACACACACCCAGTGCCTAAATGGGGCACTTAATTTTATGGCAGCAGCCCAGGTTAGTAGTAGACACACTGAATAACGTACAAGAATCTTGGATCAGTTTCTTGTACATGTTCACTTCTTTCGCTCTTATGGAATTTACGTTTGTCATATCGTTTACAGGTTATTACTCGCGCAACTTTTCTTGAACGATGACCTTGCTTCCCCCTCTCTGGCACAATAAACAGATGAAGGCAAAAGCTCGCAGCGAGCACTGATGACAACATTCCATACACATCTTCACTGGCGCGAAATAGAAACAATTTTCTTTTGAAGACGAGAACTTCTATGTTATTTTCTCCAAAAAATTAAAGAAATGACCGAAGGAGGAGATACCTCGAACTCCTGATAAAGTTAATAAAGCAAATTATTGAGAACGTTACGAAGGCATGACTGATACTACAGAGATTGGCATTGCTTCATGAAATCTAGTGGCCGATTTCGTAACTAATACCCCCACTCTACCCGCATTTCTTCAATCCATCGTTCAAGACAAGTTGCCCGAGTAATACCTTTTCTTCTGTTTTCAATCCATCTGCTTTAACCTGCTGCAATCCTGCTGCTTCATATTATGAATAACTATAATTTAACTATCTACTTAATAATTCATGAATTTCATCATCGCTTCTCTCTTGTCACACTTATGGAATAACCTTCAAAATCGCATGGAAGCTGATTGAAGGTAAAATATCGTGTCCTTTGTCCCACATACCACTAAACAAACATGAAGAAACAAGTGTTCATGGTCGCAATCGTACGCTGTCCTCAGGGTTCACCACTGCCCCCTATACTTTTTAATCTATACGTTTCTGACCTTCCAAAATAAGACAACATTCAAACGGCCCGATTCACGGATGATACGGCAATTTTCCTAGCCGGAGATTTGCTAGTACATATCAGAAACTCTCTTCAATTGTATCTCAATCTTATAGACAGTTGGGCTGCATAATTAAAAATCAAACTTAATGCCACAAAAGCAGCTATTCAAATATTCACTTTAAGACCCTATACACCTCCGGCACCGCTCACAATAAATAATGAACCCATTAACTGGCTACCCCCAAATAGTGCTTTAAAATATCTCGGGCTTAATATAGACACTAAACTGAACTGGAGGCAATACATCAATAGTAAAATACGGGCAAAAAATAAGCTAAATCAACTAAAACCCATCATTAATCTATCTTCCCACCTACCATTCCAACAGCCATAACCATCTACAAAACCATAATTCGACCACTCCTCCTATATGCCTGTCCAGTCTGGATCTCCGCAGCAAAAACAAACTTTAACAAGCTTCAAATAATCCAGATCCAGTTTCTTAGAACTATCACAAATGCTCCTTGGTTTGTCACAAACTCACAGTTCCACAAAGAATCCCTAATGGACTCCATACAACACCATATAATGAATCTCTCCACCCAGTTCTATCATTCTATACCTCACATTCCTCACTTAGCCAAGAAAACTCCTTCTTAAAGAACCAGAATTAAAAATAGATGTCCACACCATGCATTCCTAGTCAAATTTTCCGAAATAGATTGTTTATAAAGGTGAAAGCAAAAGATTTCCTCGCCCAAATTAGTACGTAGTTTATTTTTAGGTAAATTAGAATGTAATCCTTCACAACATGAGTGTAGTGCATTAAAATTACTCATCTACGTGTAATCTGTAAAAATATAATAAATTCAAAAAAAAGTAGGCCGACCGAAGAGGGGCCTCCGAATCCTGGACACCTGCCGCGGGGCGGGCGCGCGTCTACCTCATATAGGGTGCGCCGTTTGCCTAGGCGAAAGTCCGGCCGCGACCGCCGCCGTCAGGTCTCCTCGCGAGGCGCGGTGTCAGGGCCGGCGGGAGGGCGGGCGATGCGCGCGGTCGCCTTCACTTGTCAGCGCGTTCACTCCGCCGCCGCTCCGCATATGGACCCCCGACAGGGGGCGCTGCGGGACGATTCGCGCCAAGCCTTTCACGAGGACCCGCGGCCGCGATTGCCGCCAGCCACTTGCTTCATTGCAGGCGAGTGGACCCTCGGGGGATCTCGGAGGCGGCGCGGAAAACGTGAGGATGGAGGAAGTAAATAAGACTACCCGTCGATTAATTTCACGCGAGAGATTTCTTTCGTTCTTTGCTAATAAATGAATTCTTTCTGTTTGAGAGTAGACGTATAGGCTGTTTTATGTAAGTTCACGAGACTTATTCTACGAGGATTAGGGAACTGTTTTGAAAATAGTAGGTTTTGTTCTTCATCTCTGTATACAAAACTTTAGTAAGAAAAATGTGACAGCTATCTTCTCCTTGACGGCTCAACCGATATTAGCCATTTATGAGACATTAGTAGATCATATAGCCGCGATTGCCGCCAGCCACTTGCTTCATTGCAGGCGAGTGGACCCTCGGGGGATCTCGGAGGCGGCGCGGAAAACGTGAGGATGGAGGAAGTAAATAAGACTACCCGTCGATTAATTTCACGCGAGAGATTTCTTGCGTAGTGTGCCAATAAATGAAGTTTTTCTGTTTGAGAGTAGACGTATAGGCTGTTTTATGTAAGTTCACAAGACTTATTCTACGAGGATTTGGGAACTGTTTTGAAAATAGTAGGTTTTGTTCTTCATCTCTGTATACAAAACTTCAGTAAGAAATATGTGACGGCTATCTTCTCCTTGACAGCTCAACCGATATTAGCCATTTATGAGACATTAGTAGATCATATAGCCGCGATTGCCGCCAGCCACTTGCTTCATTGCAGGCGAGTGGACCCTCGGGGGATCTCGGAGGCGGCGCGGAAAACGTGATGATGGAGGAAGTAAATAAGACTACCCGTCGATTAATTTCACGCGAGAGATTTCTTGCGTAGTGTGCCAATAAATGAAGTTTTTCTGTTTGAGAGTAGACGTATAGGCTGTTTTATGTAAGTTCACAAGACTTATTCTACGAGGATTTGGGAACTGTTTTGAAAATAGTAGGTTTTGTTCTTCATCTCTGTATACAAAACTTAAGTAACAAATATGTGACGGCTATCTTCTCCTTGTCGGCTCAACCGATATTAGCCATTTATGAGACATTAGTAGATCATATAGCCGCGATTGCCGCCAGCCACTTGCTTCATTGCAGGCGAGTGGACCCTCGGGGGATCTCGGAGGCGGCGCGCAAAACGTGATGATGAAGTAAATAAGACTACCCGTCGATTAATTTCACGCGAGAGATTTCTTTCGTTCTTTGCTAATAAATGAAGTTTTTCTGTTTGAGAGTAGACATATAGACTGTTTTATGTAAGTTCACGAGACTTATTCTACGAGGATTTGGGAACTGTTTTGAAAATAGCACGTTTTGTTCTTCATCTCTGTATACAAGTAAGTAGTAAGAAACATGTGACGGCTATCATCTCCTTGACGGCTCAACCGATATTAGCCATTTATGAGACATTAGTAGATCATTCTACTTCAATCTTAGGATTTTATATTTCTTTGATAGTTTGTTATGAACGAGTGGTAACATTTATAAATGGATAGAAAGATAGTTAGATAGAAAGATAAGATAGATAGATAGAAAGATAAGATAGATAGATAGAAAGATAAGATAGATAGATAGATAAAGCAATGAAAGTTCGCCTAATCGCCAAATGACAACCCGGCAGACATGTGTATATTAATCTCGCGAGGAAACACCCGGTTAGAAAGAATTTTCAATTTTACTGCTCCTATTTGGTATAATTACCAACGAAACTGGTATGTTAGTAAAGAAATGTTAAATGATGCCCGCTTGAAACATAGATCGTACGAAACAGAATCGTTACGAAAGAGTCTGCCGGAGTAACCTGTTTTCAGCTTCGGTGTATCGAGTGCTCAGATTTGAATTATGCTGAATATCTCGTGGGTTGAATCTTGATTGTATATTACTCGAATGTTGCTTAAAGAATCGTACATGTCAATATTTATCTACATAATTGCTACTATTACAATGAAGTGAATTTTATAGTTTTGAAATGTTCTTTGTTTATAATGGTGCCACGAAATTTTATTTCCACTTTTCTACAATCTTACTTATACTCAATCGCTACCCCTGAAAACGACAATTTTTTTTCAATGATTTCATAATTTTCGTCGTCAATTATAAATGCTTCACACTCATCTTGTTGCAATGGTGACTGTTACACAATTGATTAAATTGGAAGAATGAAAAATTATGTTGAAGGTCGCCAAGTAAATCCTCCGCTTTAGTTTCTGATTACGTACCCCAGTAGCTTCCATCACAACTTTATTTCTTATTTTTTTCTTGCAAATAATAACATTATTATAATAGAGCGTGAGAGAAAATTAGGAAAATTTTCCCTTTAAAAGGAAAAAAATGTATGAAAATATTTCACAACGGTCAGGCTCTTCGCATTGCCTGCACCAAAATAATTAAAAAATATCATTCGTGAAAATGCTATAGTACTGCTGTCTGAGGTCATAAACCTCAGTGACTTTTCCTTCACCACTTTGCGCTGTGTTAAAGGATAGATGAACGTCAACGCATTTGGGTCGTAACTGGCGCACGAATCATCAGCAGCTCGACTGGTCGAGGTAATTGCATCAAGAAGAGCCGCGATCCTCTGTGGTTGAATTGCACAATTCTGCATTTCAATGTAATACGTAGGCGAATCATTACATCCGAAACGCTACTTTCACATATTTTTTCGATCTCGTTTATTCGTTCCTAGTAGTCAGGGGCAAGATAAAACTTAGGCAGGCTTCCCCTAAACAAGATACCACATTCCGTCTAATTTCTATGGAAACTTATGAAATTTCGATAAATGCAGACCACCATAGATCATAAATACAATAACAATTATTTCACTCTTGTGCTGAGGTGAGAAAAACGTACAATTGTAATTTAATTGTAATTTATTTTTCAACCAATTTGAAATGTCTTCCGAAAAAAAAAAATATCGATTTTTCCCTTCAATGTAATGTTTATGGCGTGCATTTGTTTTTCATTTAATTATAAAATAATAATTAAGTTTATTTTGTGAATGACATCATTAGACTCTTCTGAGATAATAAACACGTAGTATTATCAAACACTTGGCAACACAGTCTTCGACGCGGCGTCACCTGGACAGCCAAGATCATGCACATGACTCTGGCCGCGGAAGCCTACGACTTCAAGAGATGGAAGAGTAAGCAGATCAAGAGCTGAATGATTGCATGAAATCAAAGTGAAACATGATATCCGCTCAGAACTGCTATGATCCGAAACGTGAAATATAGCAAAATAAATTTCGAATTGTCCAAATCGAGTGATCAGCTAATAAACCACACACGAGAGATTGGATTTAATTTCGTAAGTACAATACACCCTCCCAAGAAATTACGAAATATCAGTGAATACAAAGTACCAATGAATACAAAGAACCAGGCGTTGCGGGCTTGGACACCGAACACATACATGTAACAAGTTTTGAGGTTACTTCACTGCTCCATCGCGCGCCCTGCCACGGGCGCTTGCTTCACGGGTGACTGCTCCGCTGATGGGCGACGGCAGCGCTGGCAGCGGGCGTGGCGCAACCTGCGCTCACCCACGACGGAGACGGCGCGCTCTAGTACTACGTAAGAGACCCGAAGTGAGGGCAACACAATTATATATATATATATATATATATATATATATATATATATATATATATATATATATGTATATGTATATATGTATATATGTCGAAAATATAAGGGCAGAGGCGCTGGTGCGGACGATCTTCTGTGGCGCTGTTTGATTTCAGGTGCTGAGGAGGCCAAGCACTGGAAGAAGACGGCGGGACGCCCACGCCAGAAAATAAATAGTTAAAATAAACGTCGGATAGATTAGTATGTATTCGGCTTCTGGCGGCAGGTTTTTCCCCCTTCAGGGGTTTTTTCCTGAGCCGTACCGTATGGTCTCTTTTCCGCGGCTTTGATGCGATGGAGAGACCATTTGGGGTGAATACCAGAATTCGAAAGATTAGAACGCGAAAGGATGTAGGTATTGTAATGGCTTAAAGGCCTTCGGCCTAGCCACATAGGATCAAGTAAGCTAATTTGTTTGTAATAATTACCTATTAAATAAATAATATATATATGTATATATATATGTATATATGTATATATATATATATATATATATATATATATATATATATATATATATATATATATAATAGTACGGAGTTGCTCTACAGCTGTCGCCGTTTCTCCGCTCTCAGTCTCCATGCCTCTATTTCACCATAGATCATCTTGTGTTTCTTTTGCCCTCGTAGCCTCTTGCTCTCCCTGCTGCCATGCAATTATGAGTCGTCCTCTCTTCTGTCTTTCTGTCGGCACCCATTTCAGGACTCGTTTTGGCCATCTTTCGTCTGTCATTCGCATAACATGACCGTACCAGACGAATTGTTTTTTCTCTATTTCGCCAAGCATAGATTTCTTCACATCTATTTCCTTTCTTATGTCGTCGTTTCTGATTCTGTCACGTCTTCTATAACAGCAACTTCTACGCCAGAAGTCCATTTCAAGGGCCAGCAGCTTCTCTTTTGTTTTTGTTTTTATCAATCTCCCAAACTTCTGAACCGTATGTTGTAACACTCTTAACTAGCGAGAAGTAAAGACGTCTTTTCGTAGTGTTAGACTTCGTGTCTCGTTTCTCCCTAAGCTTATTCGTCTCTCAATTTCTTCTTGGCTATTTCCCTTATTGTTAAAAAGTACACAAATAAATAAATAAAATATAAAATATAAAATATAAAATATAAAATATGAAATATAAAATATAAAATATAAAATATAAAATATAAAATATAAAATATAAAATATAAAATATAAAATATAAAATATAAAATATAAAATATAAAATATAAAATATAAAATATAAAATATAAAATATAAAATATAAAATATAAAATATAAAATATAAAATATAAAATATAAAATATAAAATATAAAATATAAAATATAAAATATAAAATAAAAGTACATTCTTAAAAAAACTTTTGAAAATGCACTATGGGCTTCAATACAAAATCCTCCAGATTGAATCCGGAAGAGATTTCTCAGGGCATTCTGCCACTGCAGAATTATGCCACTGCAGTCGCTCTGATCTAGTGTCCTAAGTTCAAGTCCCGACGGAGGCAGGATTTACGACACGCTCTTGACAGCTGGTGGAATTCAGTCGCGGTCTGGAGGAGAATTCTACTGGAGGCCTGCTCTGATCGGTAATTATCCGTGGTTTCTCCTATCAAAACCAGACGAATGCCGGAGCAGTACCCTAACAAACGGGCCATTGACCGCTCGCGATCTTTCCTTCCTCTTCCTTGCCCTATCCTCTCCCCTTACACTAGCATGCACCACACTCCAAACATGGCGGGAGACCGGTGGGGAGCTTAGAGCTCTTCCCGGCTGTGATGGTTAAGATCAACACCAGACGAATGCCGGAGCAGTACCCTAACAAACGGGCCATTGACCGCTCGCGATTTTCCCTCCCTCTTCCTTGTCCTCTCCTCACCCCTCACACTCACACGCTCTGTATTACCACACATGCCGGGAGACCGGTCGGGAACTTAGAGATTGTGTCACGGCTGGGGCGGTGCACCGCTAGTGGGAGATACCCTTTCCATGGTGGAAAAACTTATTCATGGAAGCATCTCTTTAAAACTAATTTGAAATCAATGATGATTCAGTACACTGTTTTTCTTTCTTTATTCGGCGCGTGAATCAGCGCAGTGTAATTCTGTGGTGGAAGCAGCGTTTTTCACAGTGTATATTGTTATTGCTCAAGTGTCTGTTCCAGCCAGAAAATTCCATAACAGGATATTAATATTTTATTGAATATAGAGCTAGCTGTACTTAATGTACGGCGTAATTTAGTATAAAATCCCGATTCAATCTACTTCTAAGATTGTAATGGCATAGCTTTCTCTTAACAATTGTTACTGTGCATTTCAATAATGTTTTTCAATTTGATAGAACCATGTTTTATGATATAAAAAAGTATTACTCCGTATATATACTCTGATGTAACTTTTAGATCTAATAATAAATCATGTGTTTAGCGCGAAATATTTCGTCCCTATAGGCCATTAAAATAAAATAATTATTTTATTGGTATTTTAATATCCAAAAGAAGAGCAGCTTTTGCTACTTCAAGTCACTATGTTTTTTTGTATTTTTAATAAAATCGCTTAAAGTATTTCCATTAAATACTCGAAATTAATTTTTTCGTAATTACTCTTTTGTGTGAGATTACTCTTTTGTATTCCCTTCATATATACGTATGCATAAAAAAGTAATAATTAGAGCATTTAATGAAACTTCATCTTAAAATACCCAACGGGGGACTACATCCAATAATTAATCAACAATGGAGATAGAGTGTAATAAAAATGCTGTTAACTAAAAAATAGAGGATAGTACAAACTTCAACTACAGAAATTGTTTAATCACAGAGAAATTAAAAACTTGTAATGGTATTAAACTTATTAATTAAACTACGGCATAAACGATTTGTCAAAGAAAGACAAAATAATTTGTAATAAACACTACGCCTTGAAATAAGTGACGCTTTCTCATATCTCAACAAAACCCTAATCGCCGCAAACAAACAAAATACTTAAACAAAGCAAATTAATAAGAACTCATTTAATGTTTTTACTTTCTCGTCCTTACTTCGTAAGAAGAGATAGTTACGTAATCGTGCGCCGGAAAACAGCGAATTTCCAGTACAAAAACTCATATTGCTGGGCCCTGGTAACAAAAGGGGGATAACTAATGTTCCTATATATAGAAAATTACTTCCTCTAACATGTGGTGTATTCAAAACCTATATTTTGTGGGTTCTTGATACCGAAAAATTTATTGATAGCAAAGCGTCTGTCTGTCAATGGTCAACGCTAGCATCTAAACCGTTCATCTGATTTTCGCCAAAAATGATATTCCCTGATCGATTTAAACGAACTCAAGACATTACGAGTTTGAAAATATTTTTACATTTGAGAGTCTTTTACATGAAGACTCAACAACATGTTCAAAATATTCTCAAAACTGTCACCAAATTTTTGTATTCAAATTTTGTTCTTGGATAGCGTAAAGGACATTTAAGACGATGGTGCAGATCTCATTTTCGTTGAAAGCCTGTCGCAAAATTATTTGGGTAGTTTAAAACACTTTTTCAGGTTTCATGTATTAGTATAATATTGAATAAATTCCGTGGTGGTAGCAGATATCTTGTGGTAATCCATAATGGGAATTTATTCAACACGCGGATCCAGCGTCTGTAGCAAAACTCTTCAGCAACTGGAAAGGAAAATTTGATTCTGCTTACAGAAACATTTGGTTAAACAAAATGTGCTTGCTTTTCAAGATATTAGTGCCCGTTTACGTGAACCTCAAGACCAATTCCAAGACTTCTTTCGCAAGAAAAGCTGTGAACACTGCCGAGGTCACGTGGATGAAAAATGAACTTTACAAATGGTATTCCATAAGAGACTCTCTTTCCTATTATCTTTCCATTTCTCACACCCGTCTTTCTCTATTATGCTCGCCCCTCGAGTTTCTTCTTCTTGACAGGAAAATACGGATTTAATAAAAATTGCCTAAAAATGTCGAAGTTTTAGGCAATTTTGTTTGGCAAAAATGTTCAGAAAAGAAGGGATCTGTTTTTTATTCTAATTTGGTTTTAATTAAAGTTTCCTATGTTAATGTGTCTATCTTCATTAATGAGGGGTAGGTTAGAATAGAAATTATTGGCAAGAAAGGCTATGTGGTGTGCGATGGGTTTTAGGTTAAGTTCATGGTGTAATTGTTTATCGGAAATGAACCAGGGGGCTTGGATGATAGTTCTAAGGTATTTTAACAGGATTATCTGAATTTTGTTGATATTGTATTTAGCCGCGTTTATCCGAATTGGACAAGCGTACAGGAGGAGATGTCTTATGATGGACGCGGTGGGACTTTGAGGACGAGCGGCGGTGAAGGGTGAAAGGTACGGTGGAGGTGACTGTGTAGCTGACTCCTTCAGACGACAGGTGGTTTGGACTAAAGGTTTCAAACTACAAGGAGACGAAGTGGCGTCGAAGATTAACACGTTTTGCCAATGTCTGTATACGTGGTGAAAAAGTTCGTACAACGAAGTTACACATTGACATTTTCCTCTTATATGTAGTAGTACATTATCTCGTACTGGTGTTTGGCAGGTACACGTTTGATTTTGCAGCCAAAGATGTTTCGTGTGTGTGCCAAACACCTGTGCAAAGACGAGATGACTTCCAATCAAGTTCGATATTTCACATGAGTAATTTTTTACGTTATGTGTGATTTCTCAACAGCTGTTACTTGGCAAAAAAAGTGTTCGTCTTCAACCCCTGTACATGCCCTAGAAAATTGTAATATTTATAGTGAACAAATCTGTATATAACTCAACAATCCATTCGAACATCAAAAATGATGAAACAAATGTCTCCTTTGGTTTTTCACAGTTTGCCAAAAATCTCTTTTGACTGACAATTAGAGAAAGGGAAGACAACGTATGTGAACTTCATTACTCAGGGTGATTTTGATATTTATAGTGCTTACTGTAAAAAAAAATAGTATCATTGATGGAAGTTTGACTTCTGTTTTATGACAAAATTGATACTGTTGTCCCTCTTACATTAGGGTGCGTACTGCTTCAGCTCTAAAATTAACTTTCCATCGGAAAACTAAGTTAGCATTATGTTCTAAAATGCTGTAGCAATATTTAAAACAGAGTACCATTGAGTGAGAATTGAGCATAATAGATTAAGTGGTGATTTTTTTAAAACTGTACATCGGCTTTCATATACGTCAAGATAAAAATTAATTTACTGAACAATTACTTAAAAAATCATAGCATCCTGTGGTCACCAACCTATTGTCGTAAATAGTTTAAGTAATCAGTGTAGGTAAATATGCCTCTTATTCAATAACAGTCGTGAACGCGTTTACAACGAGGCTTAACATTCGAACTCCAATATCTGAAAAAATATTACAGACACTTGCCAAAATAAGAATTATTATTAATGAATTGGCATTATATTTTAGAATAAAGCAAATTTACTCTGAATTAATGAAATGAAACGCTCAAACGGTAGGACAGGTATTTAACCTCATTTAATGTCTTATTGACTAAAGTGTACGCTAAGCTTTGCTTTTCTTGCTTCGCAAGGTCGTAGTTTTCTGACAGTGAAAGTGACTGTGGCAAGATGAGTCAGTGGCGCGTCAAATCCGGAGAAACATCACTGGTGTCTGAGCTTGCGAAAGACTACAGTCGCTTGTTTCGCGCATCATTGACCTACGGGTTGGCATCGCCCCAGCAGCTTCAGTAAGACGGGCAAGAGGTGACATTGCATTGTTTGCGTTATACCAACTTGCTGTATGACGATGGAGCACGCGATAACAAGAACAGTGTCAGTGCCACAAGTGGGCGTGGAAACACTCCCCAGAATACAGATTTGTTTTCACTTCAAGGGCAAGGACATTTCTAATTTATGGAATAGCTCTCGCAGAAAAGTTTACTAACCTTTGAATTTTAACTTTTTCAATTTTTTACACAATTTATAATCAGATTCTTCTTTTATTGGATTGTATTTGATTTCGAAAGATGGTAACAATTAGTAACTCCATTTACATCTTTTTAGGGAGTTATCAGAAATTTTTCTTGTCGACATATTTCGTGTAAGAGAGAAATTTACTTTAATTAATTTACAATATGTTTGCTGATGTGTGTTCGTTATATTTAATGTCTGATTGAGACCAATTCGGGAATTAACCAATTAATATTCACATTATCCAAAATGGTGGATGAAGTCCGCAGAAGGAACAGTTTCGAAGCGTACTAGCCGGTTGAAGAGCATATTAGCCAACAGGAGTTGGCCACATTAGGTGAAGTAAGTTACGGCGATGAGAAAATAAGGTACTCGCACATAGTAAATATGAATCATGCTGCTATTGGAAGTTTCTAATGTTGGTGAGAGACAAATGGTGTAGTTTCGAGTTCTACTGTGTCAGTCATAAATTCTATTTAGTTGGCACTGTCCCCGAAGTGGCTGCTCGAGGACCATCTTTATAATGTAAACCTCCTTGCCCTGTGGAAAATGCCCTTGCCCTAATAGGGATAAAACGGGCTAATAATAATAATAATAATAATAATAATAATAATAATAATAATAATAATAATAATAATAATAATAATAATAATAACGTAATAATAACAACATCGCCGGTCCGGATGGCCAAGATCGCTAAGGCAGTAGTACCGTAGTGATCTCGGACCGAAGGATCGCGGGTTCGAGTCCCACCTCGGACATGGTTGTATTGTGTTCGTCCTTTCCCCTCCTATGATCAGCATATCGTGTCACCCTCACAGTTACCATACCGTTACATAAGTGATCGCTAATGACCTAGAAGTTGATGCGACCTTAAATAACAAAAAAAGAGAAAAAAACTGTACCCCTCAGCTGCTATGCACTTACAGATGGCAACGCGCCGCTTTCGGCCTCCGTGGTTTCTACAGGAAACGTCGAAACTTCGTTAATAAGCTCTCAAGACAATTTTAAGCATATTTTGTCTAATAAACTACTTGGATATTCCGAACGGCTAAGCCGCTATAAGCACTCAAATGTTGGTTTGTAAAAATGCATTCTAGGCAAAAATTTGCATTGCAGAAGCATAGAAACATTCAAGAAACATATAAATTGTTTTTTACAAAAGAAATGAATATATTTTTTCAGAAAGAAAAATTAATCTAGAAATAAAATAGCACCCAATATACATAATTCGACTGCTTTTATTTTTCGCTTAATTTTTCTTTCTGAACAAATATATTAATTTCTTTTGTAAATAATAAACAATTTACATGTTTCTGGAGAGTTTCTACGTTTCTGCAATGCAAATTTTTGCATAAAATGCATTTTTTTCAAAAACGTACATTTGAGTGATCACTGAAGCTCAACCATTCTGAATTTTCATGTTGTTTATTAGACAAAATTTGCTTAAAATTGACTTAAGAGCTTTTATAAAGTTTCGACGTTTCCTCCTCAGACAGACTTTATAAAACTATGAATCTGAGCTATGCGTAATTTCCGACGCATTGTATGCCAAACACATCCTGATGAGAAAATAGATGAGTCTCTCGACAAGAATCGTACCGTTGTAGATATAGGAGGTTACTCCCAACTTCCTAATAGAAAAGTGAAAGATAATTCCCAATTCCGTTTTTCTCATTCTGTAAATCAGAGGACATAGAGTAAGGCACTTTCACTGTCGCGAAAACATCTTGTCCCATTCCGAACGTCCAATTAAACCTCTACATTCATTAAGTTTATTTAATAAATTAAAAATGTAATGATTGATTTTACGTGTTTTATTAATATTTTTTGTCAGATTTTCTTTTTTGTACACATATTGGCATATATAATTATTATAAAAAGTTTTGTAACCATGCTGAAGAGCTTTTCTCAAAACCGTCTTGTTATTTGATTCTCCATATACGGAAGCAGTAGATAGTAAACTGAACAAGGATTTTTTTCACTTAATTAATATTCCATAGCGGTATACACCCATTTGAGCCGCTGGCGCATTTGGATGGATATTTCATTTATTTTAGAGCTGCTGGATGGTCATAAAATTACTTTTAATTGTATATAATTGCTAGAGACTACTCACGAGTTTAATGATTGATTTAATCGCTCGCGTTGTCAGAGTGACGAATCTTCATGCCGTCACGGACTTGGCCAACCGATTTTATTGAATTCGCCAGTTACGTCGCAAGAGCTGAGCGCCGCGACGCTTTGCCGTATCGATTGAAACCGTACTCTGGCGCGACGTAACAATGTGAAGCCGTTGCGATCCTCGAGCGGAGGTCACCCGCCGCCAGCGCAGCGTCCAGCTTGTATGGAGACGTTAATGAGCTCGCAGCGCGGCGCGGCGCGGCGCGGCGCGAAACGAGCGGCCGCGCGGGTTGTATAACGCGGTTGCCGACGGCTTGCGACGGCAGGAGCTATGCAAATGCTGGGGCACTAGTTGCGCCACACGCTTCTTGCCTCCCGCCCCCGCCCCCGCCGCCGCCGCCGCCGCTGACGGTTCCCACGCTGCCACGCACCGCCCCGCCCTGCCCCGCCCCGCCCCGCGCCGGACCACTTAGCCGGCAATTACACACGAACGAGTTTGAACATCATAAAGTAAAATAAATCTCTGTGTTTGCCCAACGTTCTTTAGGACTGATTCACCTGGGCGTAATACTGTAAATGCCCATCACTTCAATTTTTCGAGTAGGAAACCTTGCTTTGTAATGGAATGTATGGTTGTAATAATAATAATAATAATAATAATAATAATAATAATAATAATAATAATAATAATAATAATAATAATAAATGTATATAATATGCAAAAGTGTGTAATTTTGAATACATGCCGTATTGTCAGAAGCCATCTGAACCTTCAGTAAAGCAACCACACACCTGGTCATCATTCCTGTGTGTGGTTGACATACCGACCAGTAATACTGTGAATAATGTATAATAATAATAATAATAATAATAATAATAATAATAATAATAAATTACTCTTGAATGAAATATACTGAAACGCTGACTCGTGAAGCAAGCGCCTCTTGCTCGGGCCCAGGGGCGGGGTCCTGAATAAGCAAGTTGGTGGGGAATCCGAGTATAACTCGCACCTCCAATAGAAAAGTGACGCAAGTGCGAAAAAACTTCTGATTTCTCAAAAATTGCAATTTAAGTTTCGTAGTTCTGTAATACTCGTTATAGATTGTACCAAATATTCACCTTCTAGCGGATAGTAATTGAACTAATTCAAAATCAACTTCAGAATAGTAGCGGTAGCTCTTGGTAACCTCTTATCTGCTTTTAGCTGAAAAATGACGATTTCGCATTTGTGTCACTTTTCTATTGAAGGGGCGAACTGATATTACTCTCAAAGGAGAGAACCACGGTAGCAAAAGCCTCTTGCTCGGGATCCAAACAACTCGAAAAAGCAATATGTACTGAAGCTGGGCAGAACAAATTAAAGAATGGAAGCAAGTGCTCTAAAAGCTCTGGGGACCGATTGCGGTGCATGGCCAAAACTGTAAGATGAAGTAAGTAGTAGAATTAGTAATATTGGTAATATTAGTATTATTAGTAGCAGTAATTTATAGTATTTTTTTTCGTTAATCGGCCAACTAGGACCACGCAAGTAAGCATCCTGCATTTACCGTGGCTCAGTTTTTATTTTATTATCGCGGTGGCAGGTGCTTGCAACAACTTTTTGGGGGGGGACCAGCATTTTAGCTGGATCCGATTTTTATCCCCCACGGTTGTTAGCCCTGGGGGTATGAAAGATGAAATGATGATGATGATAATGAGGGGTGAAAGGACGACACACTCATACAAACACACACAAATACACCCATGCCCGAGGCGGGACTCGAACCCGCGATCTTCTGGTCCGAGACCACTCCGGCACTACTGCCTTAGCGATCTCGGCCATCTGATCGGCTATTGCTATTATTATTATTATTATTATTATTATTATTATTATTATTATTATTATTATTATTATTATTATTATTATTATTATTATTATTCGTCCCCCTGGCGCAGACGGTTGCGGAAGTCGTCGTCTGTGCCGAGGAGGCTGCATGTTCGAGTCCTGCGTAGACATGGTCGTATTTGTGATTGTCCCTTCATTCCTCATCATCTCATAATTCACCCTTCAAGACGTAACAACCTGAGTACGTTGTAATGAGGGGGTCTACTGGAAAGCTGATCCTGGAAGAATTACACACATTAATCGTGTAGTGTGATCAGTAGTGGCCTGTACGCCAGTAATAATAATAGTAATACTAATTATTATTATTGTTTTTATTATTATTATAAATTTCCCCATTTGCGAGTTGTCACTGGTCGATGATTTTGACTCATGTTTTAATCTTCTTCAGTGCTGGTTCTAACACATCAAACCAATTAAATAAATTAACAAAAAGAAGTAAATCAAATGCCGTATGATGTATTGACGTGACATGTAGTCTACGTAGTGTCTACATGTACGTCTAATGTAGAGTTCATACATTTTATGAAATCAAATACAGATTTAAATTATTTGTTTTTAAATGGCAGTGAACCCTCGCAAGAATAGTCTAAAAATTCCATTCAGGAATTCTTATGCTTACTGTGCACTCGCGCAACGCTGTGAGACGGCCCGCGGGTCAGAGGTCAGAGAGGCATATCTCTGTCGTGACTACACCACGCCGCGCGGACCTAAGCCGGTTTGAGAGCCAGATCGACTCGTAACGTAGGGGCAAATGCGTTCGTTTTTCACCTGCCTCCAGGCCTTCGAATCCCGGCCGTGCCATTTGGAATTTGCGGGCGAAGTGTCTCCTTGTAGAGAGATTCTCTCGCCCAGAGGTCATTATCTATGACCTTTGCCCCGTCAGTAGTTCCCTGCACTATAATTTTGGACATAATCCGCAGTCGATGATGCACGTATTTGGAATACTCCTGCACAAGACACAATGTCTCACCAAATCTTCCAGTCCTCTTTTTCTCCTCGCAGTGTCATTATCGATGCATGACAGAGATAACACCATAAATGTTGCTATTCGATATAATACTATACCTCACAAAGCGTTATCTGTGTGGAGTCCCTCCGTAAAGGGGCGGTATAAAAATTTTGTCCAAATTTTAATGGCGCACTTGTGTAATCTTGAGACGTTTTAAGCAATATTTGACATCCAAACATACTACATATTTACGTAAAAGCAAGACATAATTTCTCGCTTCAAATTGGTGTTTGGTAGAGAATTTCTGTCTTAATATAGTATTACATAATTTATTTTATTTTCATATCAAAGTATTTTCATGACATAATACTTTTCGTACCTGCTCATTTCAGTAATGGAAATACTTTTCTGTCCCTTTATTTTACATACTGTACACGGCAATAAACGACATAAAATGCATAAAAAAGGCCCTTTTTGCAGAGAGTACAATTAGCCGCAGCCACATGTGCCAATCAAACTTCTTACGATTTATGTGAAATAAATTTTTGTCAAATGCTATAAAATGTAAATTTTTTATTTAATAATTTTGAAACCTGCAATAAAAAATTCAATAAATCTGAATAGAAAAAGAAAGGTTGCAATTATTTTTTATGACAATAGAATCTTATAGATAAAAAAAACATACTATTTTTTAAAATTATTTAAGGTCACTCTGAAACAATGATGTTGTCACCGACACCGATCATTTGCATAACAGCCTTACAAGCTAACATAGGAATAACAGTTTTAACAAAAAATAATTACCCATTTTTATATTTTTGAATTGGTGTAATAAAGCAGCATTAATCTCAGTGAACGAAATATATGGAAAAAGTAAAGAGAAAAAATTGGAGAAAAAACCAACAATAAGAAAAAGAAATTTCAACTACTTCCAATGCAGTAAGTAGTAAAACAATTTGCAACAACTTGCACTTACAACAATTTGCAGTTACATGTTTCCAGGAGGATTATGACGAAACACGTGTCAGCGTCAACTGTGACAATCGTAATAAATAAAGTTAAATAATTTCACTTCGCTGTTAGGCACTGCATGTCACGTTATGTAAAGTGCGGTCGCATTATATTACGCAAGTGTTTGTGAATTGTTTACGCGAGGTCTCTAAGCTTCCGTTACTTCGCCGTCTCATAAAATGTCTGCGAGCCTATTTGTTTCGAATGTAATTTGAACTCGAAAGCGTAAGCGCCAAACAGGCGTAGTATTAATGGAGCAAGATGGTGATTTAGATATTCACGTTGGCTCTGCCTTGCCATTACCTCGTCAGTCCACTACTGTTTTGTAGATCTCTCGCAAGATGAATCGATAGAAATATCAGATCGTGTAGAATTGTTATGGTTAGAGCGACTGCTTAATAATATAATATCTACGAGCTGTTAAACGTCGAAATTAAAAGTATCGTCCTATCAAACTATCCTTTATTCAGAGCTAATAGGACATTGCAGTTTGTTAGGAATGTGAGTTCGAAAACCCACAAACCTCCGGTTTCTTTAACCAAACGATGTCACAGAAGGCAAAAACAAATCACCACTACTATTACAACATGCTTAAATTATTTATCATATCAATATTTCCCGTTAAACCCACGTTCTCTCAGTCACCATCAAAACGGTCACCAACATCTGGTGCTCAGTGCACGTCAAGAAAAACAAGATATTCTTTACAACTCTATCCAGTCCTTACGTGTTGTTTTCGAAGGTTCACGGGTAAAGTAAACTTAACGCATTATCTATCAATACTCTTTAATGGAATACTTAGTGAAAGCCGATACCAAACCTGAAACGCTCACGAACATTTAGGGGAACGTGACTCACATATTTTCAAATGGTCGCGTGTCCGCTCATTGATTGCGTTCCCAGAGGAACTGCGAGACTTGCGGTGCGGGTCAACGCGTAGGGAGGTGGCGGGGGCGGGGGTGGGGGCGGGGGCGGTGCAGCACTTCCTCCCGGCCACCGCCCCGCTCTTCCTCCCCCCCGCCCCCCCCCGCCCCCACAGCCTCCTGCGCCTACTTTTTCCACCGCCCCGTGAAACCCTCGCCCATTCTTCTCGACGCCACCTCCCGGCTCTTCTCCCGATTGTTACGGCCAATTACTCGCTAATGGTTTTATTCTGCTTTCTTCGAGTACAATAAAGGGGTTTACGGATGTCATAAACGCAGCTACCGCGGGAGGGCTTTTTGTTCCGGAGGATGGCTTTCAGCGCAACATCTCGCGAATCATCTTGTACGCCGATAGGAGAGCAGTGTTTCTCTGTGAGGAAGAATGGCGATTTCATGCTCGCCCGGGCGCCTCCACCGCCCCCGCCGCCCCCCCCCCTGTGGGCGAAATGGCGGAAATGTGACGTCACTTTGGCGATTCAATGCAAATGTGTGAGGAAAAATAATTGAATGCTAGCATAATCAAGAGCGAAAGGTTTCCAAATATCAACGAAAAATTCGAAAGCGATGTCTATTAATATTTTTTTTCTTTTTTTTCTTCTTTTTTTTCTCTTGTTTTTTCTTTTTTTTTTCTTTCATTCCTGATGTTGGTATTGTAGTAAAGGGTTCCAGGTAAGTATTTCTGCGCGTGAGACGAGACCTGTTTTATTGTAGGAACGAAATGTAGAAATAAGTATCCAACCAATAGATAATCACTTTCACTATTTAGTATATATAATGGTACAGAATTATAAAAGCATGTCCATCATTTACCACTGGAATACAATTCATTATGCGGTGCACGTCTTCCAGGGGAAATGTTCTGTTATTACGATTTTCACTTTTCTCTACATGGGTTTTTATACTGCAACTCTTCTGTTTCTATTCTATGTCTGAAGGTCTTGCTTGTTTCCTGTGAAAGAAAATCTCTTCCAAAACAATATTTTCTACATTTTCTTTTAGAAGTTCATTCTATTTTCATGGTTCTATTCACCTCCTAACAATTTTCCCGTTTGAATTCAATTTTGACGTTTCTTTCACATCCTTCGAAGTTTTTTTAATATCGTTGCCTCAGCCAGAATATTACTAGGTCAGTAATACGCTGGTGTTGACACACATTTTTCAGAATTAAGTTAATTTCAAACAGCTGAGGAAAATACAATTGGAATGACTTTTGTAAATAAAATTACGTGAGTTCTATTATTATTTAATGTTATTGCTACTAACCTACTAACCTACAAACTAGATATAGTTTGCATAAAATATAAACTACTGAGTTTATCTTGGAGCTATCATTGCCACTGCAGGGACACGGATCGAGAGGTTCTAGGGTTCGAAACCCATTGTTGACGGATTTTCGACCCTTGGCTACAAAGCTAGGTCTAATTCACCCTCTGCCTGAAAGAAAAGTACAGAGACCGGCTGTTCTGATCAGTAGTTTCCGTGAGATCTGCAAACAGAATTAGGCGAATGGCGCAGCAGAGTACTAACAAACAAGCCACGTGTGTGCTTCTGAGTGGGACGATGCCTCACTGAGATAGACACCTGGAGAGGGAAATCCCACATAATCCGACGTGTAGGTTTGTATCTGATCTCATTATCTGTCGGAGGAGGAACACCGCTGCCTCCCGCGAAAAAAGACACTCGCTACACAAACGGGACAATACCAGCTGACATGCCGCGTGTCGATCAAGTTTACCAAGCGCTTATTTTTGTGACTTTTTGGCCAAATTTTTCAGGGAGTAGCACTTCTGTTCACCAGCACTGCGTAAGATTGCGTGCTCCGCATTCGTAGCGAGACGGTCCGAAGGCGGCGGTGGCGGCGGCATGGGCAATGGCGGAAGCGGAGACGGGCAGGGGGGAGGGGAGGGGAGGGGAAGACGTGGTGTCTTCAGCGGCGCGGGTGGGGGCGCGGTTGCGGGCGGAAAACCTGGCGAAGACAGTGTCAGCGGGTTCCCGCGTGGGCGGAGACACGAGCGTGGCGTGGCGGGGCGGGGCGGGGCGGGGCGGGGCGAGGCGGGGCGTTGCGGGGCGGGGTGCGGAGCGCCGAGGCGGGGCAGGGGACGGGGCGGGACGGGGCGTGGCGGGGCGTGACGTGGCGTGACGTGGCGGGGCGTGACGTGGCGGGGCGGGGAAGGAAGAGCTGCTTCCGGGAGATGCGGTGGCGCAGCGAATTGCGGAGGGTAGGGGAAGCGACGGGCAGAGCGAGGAAGGGCGTGGGGGTTAAGTACCCGCCTTGTTTGCGGCAGTTGTTTAAAGCACGCACGAGGCGAAACGTGATACATAAAAGATAAGTGGGTAGAAATATGGGGGATGAAGTGAAAACCACCGGACAGAAAATTGTTAATTAGGGTATGTTTACGAACGCAAGCTCTTGTGGTTGTGGTACGGTAACGCAAGCATGAAAGCATTTTAGTTTTGGATAATTGGGAAGTTTCTCTTGTACGAAAATCATGAGCGTGTTGAGATATTTCGTGTTCAAGAAACATATAAGAAAGAAGCTTTTGATAACTTCAGCAGCTTGGTTATACCTGCTCAATGCAATTGTTTCAGTAATTATGTCCTTTGGTAAAATTTTCAATCAGTCTTGAGTGCTTCTCCAGTATTTTCATCTTATTGGTAGTGTTTATACGCTACTCAATTCCAACCTTTCTTCTTGTAAGGTATACAATCCACTTCCTTTGTCTTACACTGCGGAACACGGATTTTCTAAGGAATTCAAACTTTGGGAAACCAATCATCATCTACAATCTTATTCCAATATGACTTTTGTAGTAATAAACTATTAATGCTAGTTGAGCGGTACCTCTATTAGATTGAAGTTTCATTCCCAACATCCATGCTTGATGATGATGTGCAAGAATTTTCATTTGCTCATTAGAAGCCGCTTCCTATTCCATCCAGCACTTAACATAGCAATGGATGATCTTATATACGATTTGAAAGAAATTACTAATTGAATTATAATGGAAGCAATTATATATTCTTCCTTGTCAGTACTATAAAATTATTTTTGTTGAGGAACCAACATTACTTCGTATTCCCAGTAATGAAGCAAAATGGGCATATTAAGTATTTATTCTAGGTCGTGTTAATGTATAAATCAATTAACTTAAAAAGGTGTTGTTGCATTCTCGTTGCAATCACAAGCGTTTGTCCTCAACTATTCTTCTTATTTTTTTTTTAAGTAATGCATTTCATCTTGTTCATTGTCCTAGTAACAATTACTGTTTTCTCAAATATTTTCCTTACAAAATAGTTATTAAAAACTAGTTATGTTCTGGGGAGCGGCCCAACAATTTAATTTTTCTTTCCCCCAAGTATGTTCGTAACTTTCATTTTTATCTATCTCCTTCAATACTTTCTTTTTGGTTCATTTCCCCATCCTGTTTATTCGTATTATTATTCTCCATGTCCATATACTTGCAGTTTTAGTTGCTTTTACTGAAACTTTCCCTTTCCGTCAGTAATGAGGTTAGTTGTAATGAGGTTGTAGCAAATGTTTTCTCATTTTTTAGTAAATGTTCACAAGCAAATATATTGCAATTAATTACTTTTGAAAGCCCTTTTGTCTGTATTTAACATTCTATTTGTTCGTCTATTGTCTTCAGTGAACATGCTTTCAAGAAAATATAATTTTATCTGCTTTATTCTTGACGATCCTATTGCAATATTGCCGGTACTTTCTCTGTCACTTAAATTTGACACTGTGATTTTATTAACATTTTATTTTCAAATTACCAGTACATGTAGAGAGGACGGCAATTTTCCAATTTCCCAATATCAGGTTTATCACTTTTGCTGACAATTTACTACTTCTTTCACAAACATAATAGCTGTATATCATTTTTCCATTCATTCTCACTCATTTAGACTCTATATTACTGATAGCTTTTTCTATGAACATATTGAACAAATGCAATAATCGTTTAATAATATCTCACTACTTTCTTGGTATTAGCCACTTTCTCATACTCATTTATTTCTTCACTTAATGTAGTATGTTCTTCCTTTAAAGAAATACACTGAGTTCCACCTACTTGTCGCTGTTCTTCAAAGCACGCACATATAATACAAAAAATAAGAGAAATAACTTAAGCAAAGAAACTACTTAAATAAGTATACTTCTGATCATATTGTAAAAAACAAATAATATAGAAGTTCTACATTTTAAGTAGATTTCTAAGTGGTACTATTTGTCAAATATGTTACGAGAAATACAACGAAAATTATACTGCAAGATAGAATTTCATATTTAACATAAAATATCTTAATTAAACAGATCACGAATAATTTTCATTTGAATAAGTTCTGTTGGAAAACGTATGTCATAATATTACTATCTACGAAATTTATTCTTTCTGAGTTTAGACATGCTTCTGCATGATCACCAAAATATTTAGCTCTTACCACGAGGACACCTAAACTGTCCAAAGGGTACGTCCTAGTGCGATGGAGTTTTGAAGGTTTACCAAAGGATTTCTTTCGTTTTAAACATGACATGCCAGATTTTCACTCAGCACGACGTAAATTGCTACGCAACAATATCTTCAAGAAACACTTGTGCGCAACATTTGCCACACTTTCTTGCAGAGATATTTTGCAACGAGTAATAAACTCATTATGTTTGCGTAGACATCGGCTGTTAACTACGGGTCTATAAATTATGAGACGATACGGAAGCGCAGTTCTCGAATTACGTAATTTCAATGCCTTTCCCGCGCAAAACGCCGCTGTGAACGTAGGGCGCTTCGCAAAAAAACACCTCCTTGAGGCTCACTCAGTTGGACGCGATGCAGCATTTGAAAGCGAGGCGCGAAGCTGGAGAAATGGAACTTCTTTATCTGAGTTTTCCTGTCTTTGTAGGCCTCGTAATTGGCCAAGTTTCGATCTTATAAAAGTTAGTAATGGTAAAAGTCCATTGCTGTTTTTAATGTTTCATAAATTATGTTGCACGATTGATATGCTAATTACAATTCGTTCACTCAGTCGCTTCTTCAATGTGTTTTCTATAAATCTTCTGTATCCCCGAACTGATGAGTGGTATTGAAGATCATAGTGTTGTAATATCCCGGTTGCTATCAAACCCATTTCCGACGTGTCTTATCGAAAGGCTAAACTCTTTTAAATAATGTTGTCAATGTGTAAGCACTTATATGGAATTTGACACATCGCTTTTCGTTTAATCAGCGAAGTCAAATTGTGTTCTTCGGGTATTGTTTGCTCAACTGTATAATGATTTTTAAATAATCTTCATTTCTTAAATAAGGGGTGATATTCAATTTTATAATTTGAATGGGTAGGTGGTAAAAGAGTGTCTTGTTTGAGACCCTAGTTTCCCATCCTCCAGTGACTGTGATCTTCTGGGGCGTTATGCTGGCCACATCACTTACTTGAACAAGTAGTTGGCCGAACAGAATTCAATAAATCAGGAAGGCAACTTCGAGGGCAGCCCTGTTCTGAGAGGTAATTTTTTTTTTCTCGCAAATGCCCGAAATGAGGAAACACGGCTCAACACTCTTAGCTTGTCAGTCCGTTTCAGATTCTTGCTGCTTCAGAATAGCCTGGGCCTGGGATGTTATAATGATAAGCAAGTTATTTTTGGTACGATGAATAATAAACGTAGAGATATGGACAAACGGAAATTGACTGGGAAACCAACGCAACCTGATTGATTGTTTCATTAATGATTCCGGGCGCGGCATCTGTCATTGATACCTGCTAATTGCTACTTGCTGATTGCTACTTTTCCGGTTGAACCTGAATCATTAGGACATGATTTGTATTCAGCAAACCGAGTCCATTTAGCAAACTCCTGTCCAAAAAGTTAGAGATGTGAATTGTGAACGTTAGTTTAATTAAACATAGGCTTCCCAGGTCTTGACTACGCGTGGTACTTACTGCATAATTAAGTATGAAATACTGATTTAAATAACGAATTCGAAGACGTAGGAAATGGGCAGGTAATTTGCCTACCAACTTATTAATTGAAAGTATTACTAAGTTAGATATCAGAAAAAGAATACTATCTGCCTGTATCTAACATCTTAAAATAGGCTTTGTGTATCCCCATACCGAAGTTCAAGAGTATTTTAGAGATATTCTCTGTCTTCTGTTTTGCATTGGAAAACTATTTCATTACAAAGATTATATATCGTGTCAAAAACCAATAATTGGAAAGCACAAATGAAAATTGTACTTTAACTTTATACAACACGCCCTAAAATTCCCTAATCAACGAATTAGAAACCGAACAAAAGAACACTAATGTAAAGAGACTTTACATTAATTTCATTATTGTGTGGTTTACTAGGGATTCCGATCGCGTCAACTGCTAAGGTAATTACTTCCGTAAGTGTAGTGCATGTTTTATTGCGGGGTGTGGCGGTGGTGACTATCCCTCGCTGTATGGCGAGATCCGGGGGGTTTTCCTCAGCCCGGTGTCTCCCACCAGCGGGGCACCGCCTCAACCGGGATAAGCTCTGAGCTCCCGACCGGTCTCCTGGCATGAGTGCTTGTGTAATGCGTGTTAGTGTATGTGTGTAATGGGAGAGTAGGCCAAGGAAGAGGTAGGAGAGATCGCACACGGTCCGTGGCCCGATTCGTAAAGTACTGCTCCGGCATTCGCCTGTTGTTGATCGGAGAAACCACGGAAAACCACCGATCAGAGCAGCCAGCCGCTAGAATCCTCCTCCAGACAGCGACTGAATTTGACCTTGCTGACAAGCTAGTGCTGAAAATTCTTCCACCGTAGGGACTTGAACCTAGCACCTCCCGGTCAAAGTTACTGCGGTGACATCAGTTGATGCCCAGAGCCATCTCTTCCGGTTCCGGCGCTGACTTTCGCCTTGCGGGGTCTTTCGTAGCGGCGTACCGCGCCTGCCGAGACAAGCTGTAGGCTCCCGACCTGCCTTCCGATGTGTGGTACATGTAAGTGTGTGTGTGTAACGGGTGAGGACAGGACAAAGAAGATGAAGGAAAGATCGCGCACAGTCGGTGACCCGTTTCATAGGGTACTCCTTCGATATTCGCCCGGTGTTGATCGGAGGAACTACAGACAATAACTGATCAGAGCAGCCGCCCGTTTGAATTCTCCTTTAGACCGCGTCTCAATTCGATCTAGCTATGTTGCTAATGTCGACATTACGAACGCCACCTGAAATAATCGGCCTTAAACCTGCTTTGCCCACCATGATACATTCCACATTGTGTTGAAGAAGTGGAAAGAGAGTGGAACTCAAAAGTAGAAATGTAGAAATTGAACTCGCTGATCGCGTCAATAGAGGTCATTTAATATCCAAAACATTCTGTGCAGCAGAACAAATTTTCTGTACATCGAACCAGATAAGTACGCGATGATAACAGTGTGACCTTTCACACTTCGCGAATAAACGTTCTGGTAAATAAGCGCGTGTGACGAGTCACGTGATTTGACTGATCGCGCGGTGGCGTGTAAAGTCGCGTGAGGTTGAGATTTGTCACGGCGGCGGCGGTCGGGTAGCTTAGGTGTAGCAGCCACACGGCCACCACTTCCGAAGCACTAAAAGGCTTTTAGCAGAGCGCGGAGCGAACACAGTCCGCTTAAGCACCTGTTTCTGTCTGCGGCCCGCGACTCGCGGCCAGACAGGGCAACTAACGGGCCAGACAGGGCTCCTAACGAAGTTAGGAATATCTTGCTGCCCGACTCAGCAAATGGATCGCGCCGTATTTTGTTCTTCCCTCGCAAAATAACGAAGAGTCAGTGATTTCTGACAAATAGCGGAGGAAAAACAATGTAATAATTTTAAAAGTCTTATTTTAATTAGATGGCAAATACACACTGCAATTTCCTCTGCAGCGGATGAAATTCTTGCTCTTGCATGAATTAAAGTTGTATTTATGCAAAACAGCTCTAATGTTCGTCCCTCGCGAAAGATCTAAGAGTCAGTGGTTTCTGACAAATGACGGAGGAAACCTTAAGTAAAATGCTATGTAATAATTTTAAAAGTCCATCACTAATTAGATGGCAAACGCAGATTACAATTTTCTCTGCAGCATATAAAATGCAGTGACGAATTAAAGTTGTATTTATTCAAAACGGACCTTAAGTGAGCGATTTTATTAAAATGCACCTTAAACTCAATTTGATTTGGTGTTACTCGTGTATTGAAAAGTGTCTCATACGAGTATTACTATAGTAACTTGCCACAGCTCTACAGTACACTTGCAAGAAATAAAATTATTATTATCTCCTCTATATACATAACACCCCAACGAAAGATGACGGTGTTTTACTTTTTATAAGAAACCATTGACACAAAACTGCTGTATATAAAATGTTATTGTATGTGTATGTTATGTTGTATGTTATTCATATATATGCATGAAAGGTTTTTAAGTCGAAAAACATTGTTGCTATGCCATATTTGAGAAATGAGTCGCATATGTTATCCCCCTTTCACATTACGCTGCAACCTATTTTATTATGGTGCATAACTAGAAAAAGTTGAGTCCTATGCCCTTAAAATAATGTTTTTGTATAGACCCGAGTTACGTTGTTATGTCCTAGTGTACAAAATGAGACCCTTTTGAACGTTTTATTACGGTGTTTAAGGGTTCCTCCAGCTCTTAACCCGGCCGAGGGGGCATGGGGTGCCTGAGACTCTGCAGCACAATTTAGCCCACTCTTATTTGATATATTTTTCTCCTTTTTCAATCTTCTCAATATCTGTAAGTGAAAGCCTTATGCACGTAACTAGCCTCCTACCTCCCTCTTTTGAACTTTATTTTTCGTTTTGGTATATTCTGCTGTTTCTTGTGCTCCCACTCCGTAGATAAATGGTCAGAATTGCGAAGAATTCCGAAATAGGTGTGAAGTTAAATGGACGTGTCAATAGGCATGTCATGACGGGCCTCCAATGCTTTAACATACAGTTGAGGGGCTGATCGCTCCAAGTTGCATTTCCGTCTGAAGTCATTTTCACTTTTAATGCAAATGAGTTACAAAGTGCGGAATGTTTGCTTGGATCTTTTATTATAATAAGCTTTTGTGTCTCCCATACAAATATTTATATACTCTTTGAAATAATACATTTTCCTTAAAGATAAAAGTGTATTCGCTTGTTTAATTCTAGGTACAAGGTAGTCATTTTCGGATAA
This sequence comes from Gryllus longicercus, assembly GCA_038098605.1. Lineage (NCBI taxonomy): Eukaryota > Metazoa > Arthropoda > Insecta > Orthoptera > Gryllidae > Gryllus > Gryllus longicercus. The sequence continues at coordinate 701,646 of JAZDUA010000346.1, read as the reverse complement.
AATATATTTAAACATTTTAGATAATTAAAAAATAAAAACAAAGTAATATATTTCGTTTTCCTTCTAACATTTGCATTAAAGTCAAATCAAACTGCACACAAAGTAGTTTTTAAACTATTATATTTTATCGTTTTCTGAAATGAAAGTCATGTCAAATTCTAAAACTACGTAAGCTGAAAAATAAAGCGATGCTTAACCGAAGTTTCCAGTTTTTATAAAGTTGTTGTTTAGTAAATATTAATTGATTGATTTCCACTGACACCGGGTGCTTCAATTTTATACAAGCTAAGGGTGTTAGTCCCATAAGTGTTGTGCATGTGGCTTTCTCGGAAGGTGGCGATGATCTTGCTCGGGTGGATGACGAGATCCGGAGCTGACCTACCGTCGGCCAGCGGGGTTTTTCCTAACCTAGGTGTCTCCCATTATCGGTGCACCGCCCCAGCCGGGTCGAGCTCTAAGCTCCCGGCATGTGTGGTAGTGTAGTGCATGTAAGTGTAACTGTGTAAAAGTTGTGAGGATAGGACGGAAGGAATAGGAAGGAATGATCGCGCGCGATCCGTGGCCCGTTTGGTAGGGTGCAGCTCGGACATTCGCCTGATATTGGTCGGAGAAGTCACTGAAAACTACGATCAGGCAGCCGGCCACTAGAATCCTCCTTTAGACTGGGACGGAACACGACCTAGGTATCTGGCTAGTGTTGAAAATCCTGGCATCGTCGGGATTCAAACCCCTGGACCTCCCGGTCTGAGGCACTGCAGTGACATCAGTTGATGCCCTGAACAGCTTTTCCCAGTGAAATTTTAAGAAAAAATAAAGTAATTATAGTGTCAAGAAATGTTAATAAACATCAGTGTGAAATAGTATTGAAATGGTAGGAAGCGTAATTGTGTGTTATATTGAAATAAATCTAAGTTGCAATTAATGTTACTGCTTCAAATTAAAACCTTCCGTTTCAAAGGTAGGAATGATAATAAAACAAACAAAATAACATATAATTTTCTTCAAAGATTTTTTTTTATGTATAACTTTTCCTTGACGTTTTGATTTAAATAGTTCCGCAATTGATTTGATGTACTTAAACTGAATACATGGGGCACTTCTGGCCAGGAAGTTTCCGTTCTTCATCTCTAGTACAATTAACAGCACCCCTCCTTCGCACAAAATTAACAAGGGGTATTTTCCTAACAATTAGTCAATGCTCGGGCCCCCTCTTGCCTCCAGGAACCCACACAAACCCGGTGAAGGGCTGGACCGTCGCCAGTTTTTGCCACTCCCCCACTGCCCTCTCGCCCATTATCTCGGGGTGTTCCGGGATCCGAAAACAGCAACGCAACAACATGACTGGCGGGTGGCGACGCGTGGGTGGCGCGAAAGGGATGGGAAGAAGCAACGGGCTTCGAGCTTCTTCTTGCTCAGCCGGAAGCAGGCCGGGGAAAGCTAGACATCGCCAAGCGACGGACTGCTCGCCTGCCTCGTCTCCAGCCTTTGATTAGCATGAAGCGATAATTATCTGGTTAATGATGCAAGAGAATGGGATGGAAATGGGGGCTACCCGCGGCAGCAAATTTCTCCCGCAGTACTCCCAGCAAACGGTGTTCTTTTGTTAGGTTTCTAATTCGTTGATTAGGGAATTTTAGGGCGTGTTGTATAAAGCCAAAGTACAATTTTCAATTGTGCTTTCCAAGTATTGGTTTTTGACAAGATATATAATATTTGTAATAAAATAGTTTTTCATTGCAAGACGGAAGACAGAGAATATCTCTAAAATACTCTTCAACTTCGGTATGGGGATATTCAAAGCCTATTTTAAGATGTTAGATACAGGCAGATAGTATTGTTATTCTGATATCTGACTTGGTTGTACTTTCAATTAATAAGTTGGTAAGCAAATTACCTGCCCATTGTCTACGTCTTCTAATTCGTTATTTAAATCAGTATTTCATACTTAATTATGCAGTAAGTACCACGCGTAGTCAAGATCTGGGAGCCTATGTTTAATTAAACTAACGTTCACAATTCACATCTCTAACTTTTTGGACAGGAGTTTGCTAAATGGACTCGGTTTGCAAAATACAAATATTCATTAGTAGTACGTCTACCAATTTAGCTTCAGAAATTGCTGTCGCATAAGTCTGTAATACTTAAGAAATTGTGTGTACTTGAATATTGCTTCACAGAAATGGTATCAAACATATTCATCTCTTCAAGTTATTACTGGAGTGTATGCAAAGTTGTCCATTTGGAAAGTTTCTGCATACAGTAAAAAAGTTAAGATGTTTCTTTAGGTTGTATCTCACTGGAAGATAGATTATTTATGAAGAGTGAATGTATATCAAAACAACAAAAACAAAAAAAAACATGTTGGCAAGTTCCGATCTCGGATTAATTACCGGAAGTGTTTATTCTCTTCATAACTACACATAAAAGCAATTACGATTTTTAAATAGAGACTTTCTCTCCTATACAATGCGCGATATTACTTGTATATTTTTTCATCTCTGCGATATCCAAGTGTTTTGATCTTATGTATTTGTCTAATCTGGAGATAAATGCTCACATAGAAATTGTTTCTGTGTTGAGTTTGATTTGTCCATTGATTGTTAGTGACTCCTGGCACGTCAACGTCATTAGTCCCGTAAATGTAGTGTATGTTTTTGCTCTGGCGGTTGCAGTAGTCTTCCCCCTTGTTTGGCGAGATCCGGCACCGATCTACATTCGTCTGGTATTGATCGGACAAACCACGGAAAACTACCGATCAGAGCAACCGGCAGCTAATATAAGGTTTATCCTCCAAAGAGCGACTGAATTCGACCTAGCTGACAAGCTAGTGTCGAAAATTCTGCCTTCTTCGGGACTCAAACCTAGGACTTCCCGGTCAGAGGAACTGCAGAGACATCGGTTGATGCCCTGAGCCATCTCTCTCGGGTTTTGCCCTCGTAGGCACAAGGGTTTGGAGCAGTGTAGGGCTACGCGGATTCGAAAACTGCTGGTCGGCGACCCATGTGTGTGATTGTGGCACTGTTGGCTATTCATACCATGACGTATCCCATGTGAAAGTATTAGGTACCTTAAAATTAATTGCTCAACATTATCACTCCTCATGATCAGCCTAGAGTTTGTCAAACTCTGGAAGACAAAGACAAACCACTGGTGTGATCACTTGCGCCGGAAAGAGGAAGTAACAATACTCCTCTCTAGCCTAAGCTCAGATATGAGTATGGCACTCAAAAAAGTTATTGGGTGTAGTAAAATGAGCTTGTGCAATACTTTATCGATATTGTTTGTTATATTATTTCAATTTTTTCCAAGCTTTGATATTGTTCATCTGAAAGATTATTACATAACTATTATTGAAGACGTGTTTATGAAACCTCACAAAGAAAATTTATGATTGGCCGGTGGGGCGTACTTACATAACTTGTAACTTTGTCTGTGGGGTGACCACTTAAATAACGCAATAGACAAGTATATTTTATTACTCAGGAAATTGTACTACATCAGTTATATTTCATGTTTTGTCTGCACTTTCATGCACACTCCAAGCTTATGACGTGGCATCAAATAAGCACTACAGCCATTCTTCACAATACGAAATCCAAGCCCAATTATTAACCTTAAACCCCCAACTTTCTCAAATATCTCACAAACCCTAAAAAGACTAAACACCGTCATGAGCGATCTGCAATTAAAGTCAATATAAATAAACCTGAAACGCAAGGCATCTATCTTATCCCAAAGTAGAATCATCTTAAATAAATCTCCAATTCTCAACTACCCCACAAACCCTAAAAAGACTCAATATCGTCATGAACGACCTGCAATTCACGTGAACATAAATAAATCTGAAACGCAAGGCAGCTTATCCCAAAACAGAATCAGCTTAAATAAATCTCCAATTCTACCCCACAAACCATAAAAACATCGTCATGAACGACCTACAATTCACGTCAACATCGTCATGAACGACCTGCAATTCACGTCAACATCGTCATGAACGACCTGCAATTCACGTCAACATCGTCATGAACGACCTGCAATTCACGTCAACATCGTCATGAACGACCTGCAATTCACGTCAACATCGTCATGAACGACCTGCAATTCACGTCAACATCGTCATTAACGACCTGCAAATTCACTTCAACATCGTCATTAACGACCTGCAAATTCACTTCAACATCGTCATTAACGAACTGCAAATTCACGTCAACATCGTCATTAACGACCTGCAATTCACGTCAACATCGTCATTAACGACCTGCAAATTCACTTCAACATCGTCATTAACGAACTGCAAATTCACGTCAACATCGTCATTAACGACCTGCAAATTCACTTCAACATCGTCATTAACGACCTGCAATTCACGTCAACATCGTCATTAACGACCTGCAATTCACTTCAACATCGTCATTAAGGACCTGCAATTCACGTCATCGTCATTAACGACCTGCAATTCACGTCAACATCGTTATGAACGACCTGCAATTTAAGTCAACATAAATCTGAATCGCAAGTATTCTTATCCCAAAGCAGAATCAGCTTGAACAATTCTCCGCCGTGCTTGTTCCCTTGGACGTGCAACGTTCGCGGGCCTTGTCTCTGTAAATCATGCGCCGGCACAGAGCGTGAAGCGGGTGGCGCGCCACGCAGCAGCGGGCCGCGTAGCAGAGCATTGGTTTGAATGGAGGCCTTCCCACGTGCAGCGGGTGGCGGCTGCTGCGGCAGCAGACGCCGAACTCCGGCCACCAGAAGCGCAGGAGTGGCCGCGCGCCACCGCTAGCAGAACACAGCTTTAAATGGGAGCCTTCCCACTGCACCACGGCCGCAGCGTTCTACCTGCTCGGGTCCCTTTGTTCGTCGTCGCCGGAGGGTCGGCGAAACCTACCCCTCCAGACCCCACCCCCTTCCACGGCGGGCGGCGGTGCGGCCGTGACTCCGGCGGTGGCTCCGGCGGTGGCTGCGTCGGAAGAGCTATGCTCCTTGAACGAAGCGCGCGGCGGCCGCGCCGTGTGAAGCGGGCCGAGCTCTGTTGTGTAACGAGCTCTGTTAACACGTGTTGGGCAGCGCCCAGCTGTCAGGGGAACGGGCGGGGCCAGCGACAGTGGAGGCGCCCTTTGGGCCACGGAGCACGCACGACCCAAGACAATGGAAAAAAACGATCGCTGCATCCTGGGCCGAAGGAAAAAACACCATAAGGAGAGGCAGACGTGAAATAAATGTAATATGAATGGGTGAAAACCAGAACTGTGTAAATAAGAAGACATTTTATAAATTCTGAAGAAAAAAAAAGTGTTTATTTTAGACTATATTTTAGTAGCAATGTATTTTCGTGGTTTTAATGAGTAATTGAAATGGCATGGTTTTAATGATGAAACAAAGCAACACGATTTTTCAGATTTCACATATTTCTTCAATTTCTCACATTTTACATATTTCTCACAAGTCATAAAATGTCACATATACCGTTTTGGTTTTCATCCACTCATATTTCATTGACCGATTGCAGGGTAGATTGTGACAAAGGACACGAGTAAAGAAAGACATGTAAAGCACGCTGGGGACCACAATGGTTCAAAGAACGGGCATAGAAAAAGAAAATTAATCAGATTAAATATTTCATTTCATCGCTATAGAATGAATGAAGCCAAATGATCCAAATAACTTAAGAAACACAGGGAAACGTTTAAGAAAATTCGAGCTGCCACAATGGACCTATAAAATTTGTTTATTTTAGGCTATATGTCAGTGACAATGTATTTTCAGGGTCATAATTGAAATGCGGTGGTTTTAATGATGAAACAAAGCAACACAATTTCTCATATTTTTCGATTTCTCACATTTCACAGATTTCTCAGAATTTATAAAATGTCACTTATACCGTTCTGGTTTTCACCCATTCATATTTCATTGACCAATTGTAGGGTAGATTGTGGCAAAGGACCCTAGTAAATAAAGACATTTAAAGCACGCTGGGGGTCAAAATGATCCAAAGAGCGTACATAGAAAAATAAAATTAATGAGAATAAATATTTCATTACCTCTCTACAGAATGAATTAACCCAAGGGATCCAAATAACGTAAGAAATAAAGTGAAATTTTTAAGAAAATTCGTGCTGGCACAATAGACCTATAATTGCCAAAGGAAGGGAAAAAATGAAGGGTTGCTTGGGTAAATGTTAGTGATTGTGAGCGCATCAATAAGCGTAAGCGCCTGTAAGTGTAGTGAATGTGAGGTGGCTGTGATCTTGCCCGCTGGATGGCGGGATCGGCGCCGTCGAAAACGAGGTAAAACCTGTTCCCGTGCAGTGTAAATCTTTTTGAGATAGAATGATGTTATTCGTATATCAAGCGTTGGAATTTAGTTTTGAAGAAAAAAATTAGTAATTTTTTTTTACTTTATATGTGTAGTTTTTTATGTTAACTGGAACATGTTGAATGTTTCACGATATATATTTCTTAGTTACAACTCATAAAATAATGCAATATCCAACTGAAGGGCTTGAATGCTCTTGAAACGAAACGGAGAGAGAAATGAACATTATTACACAAAAAAATCTTAATCAAATTCCTTACCTTTTGTGAAAAATTATTAATGTAATAGCAATGTACGCCATATGGTACTGTAAAGGGATTTATGTCATTAAGAAACTTTGGGAAATATTACTTCAAGGGAAAATATCAATTGCTCAAAATTGTACCATGTATTGTCACTATTTTGCAGTAATGCATAGATTCTTGGCGATAAATAAACGAAGGAGACGTTAGAAATTGAGGAATAAATTAAAAGTGATAGAGCACACTAATAAAATGATGCAATACATAATAAGGAAATTCTATAAAAAATGTACCAAACCAAATAAAATTAATAAAGAGAACTGCGTGAGCTATTGAAACTATTTATAATGTGGTTCATTCTTTGAATAGAAACAGTAAGTTTTCCAACATCCCTTCTAATAAAATATTTTTTAACAAAAATCATTGAAAAATAGATGAAAAAGTTATTCATTTTTATTGTACTTTGATGTTGTATGTAGGATTGGGTGTTGATTGATAAGTATGCAGGAATTGTTGTTTTCTTTCACTGAAATGCTTCCTTGAAAACGGCAAAAGACAAAACTGGAGCGTTGATCGACACCGTCGTAGAATCTATGTGCCGATCAATGACTGAATGTAACACAGCGTGCTTGAATGAAGGGAAAAGAAGGTTTGGAGCATACGCATGGGTGGTAATTTGAATTATTTTTGATTCAGCGTCTGCTGTAAGATCGGAGAAAATTTGTTCCGCGAACTGCTTTGCAGTCGTTTCGGCCCACTGTGCGTCGCCAGTGGCGCCCAGCGGCGGAAGAGAGTGCAAACAAGCGCCCTCTCTCCTGAGGAAATATTTTGCGCGCGCGCGGCCGTCTGCCCGACCCAGTGGCCACGCCCTTCCCGGTGACAACGAGCGCGCTCCGGTGGCAAATGCTGCCATATCCTCTCCCGGAGGCGGAAATGCCCAGCCGAAATGGCTAGCGGCACAGTACGGGTGGTTAGAGAGTTTTTGCTAACGTTAACGGTTAGAATATTAACGTAACGTCGAATCTTGTGTGAAGTTCAAAGAAAGAGTTTTTGCACAACGCATACAGTTACGCTTATAAAGGGCTGTTATTTGGTAGGAACAGTATTAAGTTACACAAAAATGTTGTGCTTTCTGTTATCGATTTCGGTTATCGATTTTGGTTATTGATTTCGGTTATCGATTTTTTCCTTTTTTAATACTGCAGTTTCGATTAAATTATTCGATTATTTACATCGTAATCATTTGTTTCTGGGGAAACAACGCCGAGAAACGAAACGCAAAGGGTAGCTAAATGTCCACTTGTTTTTACTCTCTGGATGTGCTGTTCCCTGCTACGGTAGAATAAATTGAAGCATGTGTAATGGGGAATATTGATATGGACGATGAAGAAAAATGCAACTCTGCTCCAAATTTTAGAAGCAAATCGGAATTATGACTGAAAAATTTGGAACGTTGAATTGCTTCTTATTTTAAAGGGCTTCCCCGTTTGCGAAACCACAAGAATTTCACTCACTGCCTTCCATCCTCGTACGGAATGAAAAAGCCAACAGTTCCTTCAATGGCATACATAATATTTTTTTAGAAAACCGCAGTCTTGATCCGTGTTCTTAGTGTATTAAAAACTCAAAACAGTTCATACAGCTATACAGAAATATAGAGTATAACTGTCGACCAAATTGTAAGCGGACCGTGCAATGTTATGAAGCTTCGCTTACCGGGTTAACGTTTATGTTTGTTACAGAAGCCGTGATTGGCGTTCCCGTTGTCACGTGACAATAGCCGGTTCCGCTAACGTTTAACGTCGATGAGCAATATCTATCTATTTAGTCGTGCACTTCAAGTAAATCACCTGTTGCGATTTCATTGAATTGCGAGCTTATATGTCACGAGAGTGACGTTACTATGGGAACGTTCAGCGAAACATTTGAGCCCGATTGGATGAAACCGTGAACAGATGATATTTTTTAAATTTATTGAAACATATCATCTAAATTATTCATTATTTAATTGGCGCAACGCGCCTCGTAGGCCCTGATCGAGCGTTGAGGGTTTTTTGAGTAATCCTCCATTAATTTCCTTCTGTATTCCAGAGAGCGCTATATTTATGTACTCTCGTCTCGTCAGTCAATTTATCAACAGGAGCGCCAGGTAGCATCTCCGCGTTTGCGCCTCTTACTCCACACGTCCCTGTGTCACTACTCAGCGACCAGAATTGGGAAGAAATTGGGAAAGGGGAAGCATTTAGAACACTTTAAAAGGGTTGGGTTAGCCCCGGTGAAGCAGGCAGACTCGTTTTATTGGAACGAATTTCACATGAACTTGCCTGGGAATCGATGGGAATCGAACCCGGACGTCCTTGAAAGTAAGCGAATTTTATGTAACGTGCACGGTTAAATAAATCCTAGTTAAGGATGAGATGAAGATAAAATACGGGAGGGGTCGAGGCGAGGTAAATAGATATAGGAAAGCGGCTTTGGGAAATCTGATTTGAAATTTGCAACAAAATATTAAATAATTTCAATTTCAATCAATCTCTTTAATTTCCCGCACGATATTTATTGTGTAATTTTAATGAAGATTACGTATTTTCACGAGGAGTATTATTTTACCGCATAACAGCAAGTTACGTAGTATAAAGTGCTGTAATGCTGTGAAAGAAAAACGGCGATTTTTCGACAAAAACTTGTATTGGGCTCTTATACAAAAGTGGAAAAATCATGTTCCATTATGAAGTAAATTACTTCCTCTAACAAGTCGTGTTGACAGAATTCCCTTTTTTGTTGTTGCCGCATCAACATAAAGATCTTAGTTTTTGTGGCTAGTAACCTTTGCCTTGTCTCTTCAAAAATCCAATCAATTTATAATATATAAAAATATCGATATCAAAGCATTAAAACGTAACGTCATTTTTTCTTAGGGAAATGCGTACGTAGTTACTTAAAGATATCAACACTTTCCTTGACCCCTAACGTTGTTCTCACTATTCCGTAGCACCTCCATTGTATTTTATTATTTATTGTTACAATACGCAAGTACCATATATCTGAAACATTTGTTACTTTCCTGTCATATCTCTATTTGCAGAAACATTCGTACTCTTTTTCATTAAGATTCATTAAATTTCATAAACATTTCAGAGAATAATTTTTTAAAAAAAACTTAATATTCTTCTTATTTCTTGACATCATTAGGAATTTGTGCATCTTCAATTTCAGAGTCTAAATAATATGTTGTTTGCCTGATTCAAAAATTCTTCCATTCTTCCGTGCAGTATGCGAAACAGCTGAAATCACAGCCACCTAAAGGAGACATCAGAATGATGCCCAGAGGTGGATTTACGCATAGGCACAGTAGGCACGTGCCTACGGCGGCAAATTTTCAAGGGCGGCAAATTTTCAAAGGCGCAAAATTTTCTTGATATTTTCTAAAACAAATTTAGGTTCTCTAAAAACTATAACAGCATAAATCATATTTTTATTTTAAAAATATCATATTAATATTTAATACAAGCTATTTATTTGTCTACTTCATTAGAGTATACCTTATGATTTCAGAAGTACATGAATCTGAAACTAAGGCCCATTGACGAAAGAAAAGATGTTGCAATTCTAGTTGTCATGTTTTAGTTTCCTTTTAATGTTAACGTTTCAGTGTTGAAACGTTAATAATGTTGAACGTTACTTGCTATGAAGATACAGTTTATATCCAAAATTAGCTAATCCAAAAAAAAAAAATATGAAAACAATGTGCAAAATATAATGTTACTTTTAAAGTGAAAACGTTTAAATTAATGAGGAATTGTTACTGAAACGCTACAATTAAAAATGTAACATTAATTTTAAACAGGGGCGGCAAATTTGATGTGCCTAAGGCGGCAAAAATATTAATCCGCCCCTGATGATGCCCGCTGTACTGCTTCGTCCTTCGTGGCATAGGTGTGCACGCGAAGAAATTTTGTTTAAAAACCAAGTTTTGTATATGAAAAGGAGTTTACCTGAGTTTTATTCACTCTGGAGAATTATGTCCCTTGCGGTACCGAGCTCGAGAAACAACTGTTCTTCCTCGTGAATAAAGTATATTTAAAACCCTTGTTATATAAATAACTATTAGATTATTATTTCGATTTTTCAAAAATTACACCAATATAAGTTTTATTCATCTCTCACGTCGTTAATATTTAAAATATTTACCTACATTACGGGCAATTTTATACATTGTTGAATTTGTGTGTGTTGTTTGAGTAAAGTGGTTGAAATTATTTCTTATAAAGTTTTTGCAAAACGCAAAAATTTTCTGAGATGATGAGTAAATTTGCGCTATTTTAAAAACTCTCAAACGATATTTTCTCAAAATTTGCTCCATTTTTTCCTTTATAATCTTTGCAAAGATAGATCTAAGTCAACGTATTAATATGACATCAACACCATTTTGAGGTAGTTTTAATATTTACAAATTAAAAAACGTAATTTTTGGGGATATCTCTCACGTCGTTGTTGTTTATATTACAGGCTTTCTATATACATTATTGAATTTGTGAATACAAGTACTTTAAATAATTCTAGTGAATGTCCTCACGAAAACTCACAACTTTTCTGTTAAACAGAGCTCAAAATTGTCACATTTCATATTTCAATTCTATATTTCATGTTTCAATGCCCTATTCTACTATTAAGGTATCGAAATATTGGGAAAATGACAATAAAATATATTTTAGATACCAATAGGTAGCAGTCGAAAAGAGACTAGGTCAATACAGAAAATCTAGCCCAGACAAAAGAGATGAGGAAACTAACTAGTATGAGAAAGTCTATACCATTATGTAGCACCACTAGTTTTATTCTGATAGAAGCTATCTCAGCCTTATTTCACGTTAATTATCTTTACAGAGTTCTAAACTTCGTACGGGAACTAACTACCAGCAGCCATCACTATACTAGACACAAATTCTCGTGTTCTTTTTCTTTTGTCTCTTAAAGTGAGTTATTCTGTGGGAGGAAGGTGATAATTCATGGGAACGAGTTCAAACGAGGTTTTGTGTTAGAAAATCGGTTCTTTTCGCTTCATTACACTACTTTCTTTATACTACGTAAGTATTATACGAGAAAGTAAAGTAGGGAAACTCAGGTAGCCGCAAAGAAATTATATCTAATGAAATTACAATAAAATAAAATTGGTTCACGGGTTTGGTCATTGTGGTTAGAGAAACAATTAGTTGCGCCATCGTTTCGAAATATTTAATTTCTACATCAGGTCTAGATTATAAGCAATGAACAGTGCATGAGGACAACGAACATTACAATAAATTGATTCATTAATTAATTAACATTACACAAACAAAAACAAAAACCAACAAAACATTATAAACTAAGATAAATAAAACACCAAAATTTAGGAAGTACACAACTTACTAATAATCATAAAGATAAAATCATCACACCCAACTCCACATGGAGTTGCTGAAGCACGTGGGTCCATCGCGCGTCCAGTGTGAATCGTGCCAAGACACAAACCGCAAATTAATTAGCACTGGTTTAATTGAATGAACCACGCGCTACAGCCACTCCATTTCCCCATGCCACCATATGTTTCCGGTCAAGTTCATGTTAAATTAGCAATATAACCGGACAACATTTTGAGGAACGTTTATGCAAAGGTATCAAAGTGGTGAATGGTTAATGAAATTACATTTTCTAGAGAGGTATTTGTCATCTCTTCCTTCTCTGCATTCCAGGTTTCCAGGATAGCCGGCTTTATGAGGACATTCTCGCAGCTGCGACACAGGGAGAAACCTCCCTCTGGAAGTATCACACTGAACGTCATTTCTCACACTCACGGACGGGCCAATGAAAGATGACGGAATCTGTGAAGAAAACAACCAGCTTCCTGACTATTCGGCCCATAATGCTGAAGGGGGAAGTGAGTATTTATTCAGAGCGCATCAATTGCTTAAGGCTTTGGTCTGATGTCTGTCTGTCTATCTATTTGTCTGTCTATCTATCTGTCTGTCTATCTATCTATCTATCTATCTATCTATCTATCTATCTATCTGTCTGTCTGTCTGTCTGTCTGTCTGTCTATCTATCTATCTGTCTATCTCTCTATCTGTCTGTCTGTCTATCTATCTATCTGTCTGCCTGTCAGTCTCTCTGTCTGTATGTCTGTCTCTCTGTCTGTCTGTCTGTCTGTCTGCCTGTCTGTCTGCACTTGGCGCGAAAGCCCTCGAACGGACCAAGGCCTACCAACAGCGTCCTGACTTCGCGGCCATAGGTTTAAGGGGTTTAAGGGGTACGTGTGTTTAGCACGAATAGATCTCTACGCCGTATTCCGGTCTTCCCAACCTGAGAAGTGATTTTTCTCATCGTCACACTGCAACATGTACTGGCACATTGTATGGAAAACGCACACTATAATCTTGCTCGACCGAGAATCGAACTGGTGTTCGCGAGCAGCCTGACCACGACGCTAAACCGCGAGAGCCTCGTGAATGTAGTGCATGTTATATCCACAAAGATGGCAGTGTACTTTATGATTTTTTAAGTATTGAAATATGATTTCATATTTACTTGAGTTGGTGAATTGATGACGAATATTATAAATTGAATACATTACTTTTTTCTGTTATTTAAGGTCGCATCAACTTCTAGGTCGTTAGCGACTACTATTGCTTGTAACGGTATGGTAACTGTGAGGATGACACGATGTGATGATATTAGGGGGTGAAAGGACGAATGCAATACAACCATGCCCGAGGGGATACTCGAACCCGCGATCCTTCGGTTCGAAATCGCTAGGGTACTACTGCCTTAGCGATCTCGGCCACTGGATCGGCGAATATAGTACTTTCTAGAGGTTTTCCCATCCTTTTATTAATCGAGAAGCATGTTTAGGGATTATTACATTCAACGTGTCACACATTATTAGTATTCATGGGATGTGTGGGAAAGATGAGATAGTTACCCATTTCCAACGTCTTATATGTGTAACAAATATTGATGACTGCATTGTCTAGTGTGTGCGTTTTAAAAAGGGTCTTTATGAAACCTCATTGTTTTTAATGAAGCTTCCTAGAATGTATCATCCATTCATTGACTTTTCACCATCACCTACTAGTTTTAGTCATTTAAGAAATAATAATAATCTGAGTGCTCACGAGATATATGTAAGGAATATAGGAAATTCAGGCAACAGCACCGTCTGCATTGCAAACAAACATTTGGAATGTTATTTGATGTCTTCTTAAGAATTCAAATATTAATTTTTCTCTTTACAATAGGAAGTTGAAACAGTAGTAAATCGTTATACTAAATTACGCAATCATTGGCGTGGGAACTAACAATGCCTGTTTAGAAAGGAGGTACACATGACCCTGAGAAGACGCTGATTAAGTGATCCGACTATTATATCCCGTTGGTTGAACGCTCTCCGGCGAGACTCCCATAGCACAGACACCTGTCACACGAACCCCCTCTCCGCTCCTAGTGTGATAAGGTCACAAGCGATAGGCCGGTACAACTACGCTGAGGAGCGAGGAGTAGAACACGGATGAGGTGAGGACTAGAACGCCTTGGCGAGATCCAGATGCGAACGCATCTCTCTCTCTCCGTAGAAGGCGCGGATGTTCTGGTTGCGGTGGGAACCCAGGCTTGTGTTGCTGCACGCCGCCTCTCACCTGCAGCCAGATCGGGTATCTAGGCCTAGGTAATGAGTGGGAGAGCTGCATACGAACCATCTTCAAAGGTCATTGAGGCAAAACCTTCTGCACGATTACGTTATTATGTAGAGCTTTTAGGCAGAATTAACTCGAGATGCTATTTGTAGCACCACACATACGTAGCAGCAAACAATTTTATGTGAAAAAGACCTTCAAAACGGTTCCAAATTTTTCAAAGAAGATTGCCATTTATGTAGATGTTTTACTGTTCTTTAATATTTTTAAAATATTAATTCTGTTTCCGGTAGATGGCAGCTGACAAGAATATGTGACAAGTCGGAATAGCTTGCCGAGACCAAAGAAATAAAAAAGTAATACGGGAAAGTCTGTGCAATTTGTTGCTTCGGGGATTCTGATTACACCACGTGTTAGATGATTTTTTTCTTAAATTATCAACTGGATTTATTCACATTTTCTTTGTCAGGGCCCGGTAATGATTTCTTTTTTTCTGCTGAAAATCCGCCGTTTTTTCGCACAGCATTTCATAACTTTCTCTGTACTACGTATATTACTCCATATATACGTACAGGTACGTATACGGGAAAGTAAAACTAATGGGTTACGGTGAATAAGATCGATTTGTAATTACACGCGTAAGTTGTGTCTCAATTAAGCAACAGGTCCGTTTAATCGATGGTGGATGGTTTAATTGGAATCTCTGCTACTCAGCATATTCATGATAACAGTATGTAAGTTGAAGTACAATAGAAACATAAAGTTCTATAAAAAGGTCTGAAAACATGGTCATAAAGATACTCCAAATGAATGGGTTTATACAGATTTGAAATGGGTATTGTATCGTGGTCGTATTGCCAAATAAGACAAGAGAGAAAAAAAATGCACTTTACAAAGAAGTTGAAATCACTCGGTAAGGAAAGATAAGTCAAATTAAATTTCAACCATTATAAACCAAAATAAGACCTACTTCTTCGTTTTCGAAAATTGTTTCACTCTTATTTGATGTGCACCCGTTTTATCTACCATTTCTTCAAACTTCGAAAACAACTTGCTTATTGTAGAAGGATTAATTACTTAACTCCTGTGCGTTTCATATACGAGATCTATATTATTAAATGATGGATGTTTATTTTTCAGAAATGATTAGTAAAACATTATTTTTTGGTGGATTGTTCTTTGATGTGCTGCACCGCGTGATCGAATCATGTGGATTGTGCTGCACCGCGTGATCGAATAGGCTTGTGTCGTTAACCAATTTTCGTTACAAAACTCAATTATGTGACCTTTCTGATGTATCTAACTTAATCAAATAAAGCTATGTACAGTAAATCAATGAATCTCTTCGTCGTGCGTTGCAAATGCTTCGTATATGGGAACATATTTCCACCACAACTTTCTCTTTAAGTGATGTGATACTCTTGCATGTAATTGATGAGGTCATGAGAGATCTTTGATAAGAATACCCACCAGCAACTTTCTCATTATCTCGAATATTTATGAGTTGGATAGTAGTGTGGGAACAAAAATATATTTGTTCTGGTTTAATTTCTTTTGTTTTATTAAAGGAAATTCGACATAAAAACAGTGCGACATTTCTCTTTGACCCCCGCGTTTATTAGATTACTTTAAACAGCATTGAACAAGAATGTGTCTTGCAAATTATACAATTTTAGATGATTTCCTATTAAATTACTTCTGCAAAACGCTGAGTTTGATAATTTTTTTAAAAATTTGAGTAGAATTGAATTATTTAGAACGGAAATTTAACGCTCACTCCTCCTAGAATCACGTTAGTCGAAACTAAGAATAATGTAATCAACTTCTATGATGTATTTCTTGCTTCTGTCTACAATTTCAACCACGTCTTCCTTACGTCATATGTCATCAGTGCGTGTTGGGTTTCGTCATTCGGAATAAAAAACAACCCAAGGTAATGAGAGGTGTGGAAAAGCAAAAACAGTCCTCTAATGCTCATTTGGACACCAACACAACTGAATGACTCGTACAGAAGATTGTCACATTTGAATTATGCCATGTATTTATTATATTATTTCTGAATTTTTAGTTGAAAGATTTCCTGTTCTGTTCAGTAATTAAAGAAATTTTACTATACATGTTTATTGATTTTAAAAATTGTCTCATTTAGTTTTATGATTTTCATTCAGGTGTTCGGAAATCGTAAATAAAGTACAGGTTTAAAATTGAACAAACACTCTTCCACTATAATAAACAAACAATATTGTTTTATTGATGAAAATTATTCATATAACAATGATAATGATAAAATTTCTGTAAATTCTGTAAATTTCTTAAATGTGCATAGAATTATTTAATAATTAAAATTTATTATTATCCTCATTACATATATATTACAAATATATTTACATATATACATACATATACATTACATATATATTACATATACAATACATATATATTATATCAGGTTTGTTACCTGAACTGTAATTTGATCTGTTTTCAACTTCTTAGTTTCTATGGTATTGATTTTGAGGGAAACTCCCTGTGCCTAGATGTGAATCAGAGTTATGTCATCAAGTACAACATCATGTCTCGATCAAGTACTTTGTAATATCGATTTAATTTGCTTTTTAAAACTTTCGAAACATGTGTTTCTTCTGTTTCTGTCTTATGACTGTCAATTGATAAAATTATTCACTTCAAATAACCATGAAGGATTTGTATTGTCTCTTTGTAATGCGTCGCAGTATTATGAGCACATAGTTTCACATTCTACTAAGTAATTATAATAACAATTACATGCCAGGGTTTATACAATGTTGCTGCAACATTAACAATTAATTTAACACTCTATGATCAGATAAAGTGAAGTAATCTTTTAATCTATTCTCAATATTGTACTTTTCATGTAATTGTGATGGACGTGTTTGTAAATGAGCTCACGATATCACCTTGAATATGAGATTGATCTGTGCGTGTAATGGTACTAATGTCTTCATATCGTGTAAAAGAAGAACAAAACTGTGGCATCCTCTATTATCCTGAATAAGACCTTGAAAGTTATTATAGGTTTTCAGGTCCTTCATCTCATCTCCGAAGAATTATAGCGTCTTCCTATACTACCTTCACGGTCGAATGAGATTCTTTTGATAATAAGTGCTGACCAACTTCGAAGGAGGCGTAGCCTTTGTGTAGCATAGGGGTAACATTAATGGATTTTGGATTGGATGAATTATGTAGATTTAGAATGTTCCGGAACGTTCACCCTTTTTCTCAAATTGGAGAGGGAATAAATTCTGACGGGAAAATAACTCATCACGGAAAGAGAAAGTATTTTATACGTTTATTTTAAATATTTTAATATTTGATTATGTGAATGTAATATTTTCATCTCATGATGGTAATTTGGTAAGCTCGTTTAACTGTGAGCGGAAGATCATAAACATTCATTGTCAGACTCTCATCAAGACAAACAATATTTATTTCAGATTGTGCTAAAACACCCTGCTGTGTACGCACTGAAGAGCTGACTCTCTTACTGTGAAATTCGGCGCCAATCTTCACCTCGGCTTGCAGATTTTTCCCCAATCAGTTACCTCCCTCCAGCGGGACACTGTCCCAGTCGGGACAAGCTTTAGGTTCCCTGTGTGAGAGTTTACTGCATGTAAGTGTGCGTGAGTAAGTAGGGGGAACGGAAGGATCAAGGAAGAGGAAGGAAAGATCGCGCTCGGTCCGTGGTTCGTTTGAAAGAGTACTGCACAGACATTCGTCTGTGGTTGATCGGTGAAACCACGGAAATCTGCTGCTCAGAGCAGCCGGTCGCTAGAATTCTCCTCCAGACAGCGGATGAATTCGACCTTGCCTTCTAGCTAGTATCGAAAACCCTGCAACAGTCGGTACTCGAATCCTAGCCCCTTCAGCTCAGAAGCACTTCAATGACAATAATTAATTTTTAATATTTAAAAAAAATCACATATTGGTGAACTATAAATTCGTTCCATTAGCAGGGAAGAAAACAGTGGAAATGCAATATCGCTGCAACTCGGGAGGCTTTTTCTCAGAGCGACGTAAACAAATCTCTTTTGGAGTTGAATAAACCGCACACACTCGTTCAAATCTACCCTTTGAAACGACAAGGTTGCAACTGACAATATCGAAGAAAATAAATTGTGAATGTGACTGACGTCTACTACAAGTATATCTGCAAACTCTAGTGAAATAGCGACAGTAAAAATCACTGTTATAGATGGACAGATGACTGAGAAAAGAGCTAATAGTACATTGTCAGTGATTCCGGACATTTCAACTACTATGGCCATTAGACCCGTGAGTGTAGTGCATGCTTGGGAAATGGTACTGGTGGTCTGGCCCAACCTGGTATCTCCCACAAGCGTGGCACACCCCCGCAGCCATGACAAACTCCCAACTGGTCTCCCGACATGTGTAGTAATGTAGAGCATGTTAGTCTAAGTGTGCGTATGAGGTGAAGATAGGACAAGGAAGAGGTTGGAAATATCTCGCGCAGTCAGTGACCCGTTTGTTAGGGAACTGCTCCGGCATTCGCCTGGTGTTGATCGAAGAAACCACGGAAAACTACCGATATGAGCCGCCGGCCTCTAGAATTCCCCTCCAGATAGTCACTAAATTCGCCTAGCTGACAAGCTAGTGCCGAAAATCCTGCCACCATCGGGACTCGAACCTAGGATCGCCCGGTTAGAGAGACTGCGGTGACATCGGATAATGCTGCGCGTCATCTCTCCCGGTTTTTGCCCTCGTAGGCGCAAGAGTTTGGAGCAGTGTGGACCTACGCGGTGCCGAAAACTGCTGGTCAGGCTCCCACGAGTGTGATTGTGGCATGGTTGGCTCCTCATATCACCACGTATCCCACCAGAAAATTCTTACGTATATTACAATGAATTGATCACCATGAACCACTCCTCATGATCAGCCCAGCGTTTGCCTCACTTTGATAGATAAAGACCAACCACTTATGTCAATGCAGTGTGGCATCAGTTGATGCCCTGAGCCATCCCTCCCGATGACAGGACTTTGACATTAATTTACTGGAAACGCCTGAAAGGATAGTAGGAACCTTCTCGCTCCAAAGACACGAAATTTTAGGGCTCCTTCCCACGGCGCGGCCGCAGCGCGCTTCCTTCAAGCAGCAGAGCTCTTCCGACGCAGCCACCGCCGGAGCCACGGCCGCACCGCCGCCCGCCGTGGAAGGGAGTGGGGTCTGGAGGGGTAGGTTTCGCCGACCCTCCGGCCACGACGAACAAAGGGGCCGGAGCAGGTAGAACTCTGCGGCCGCGGCGCAGTGGGAAAGCTCCCATTTAAAGCTGTGTTCTGCTAGCGGTGGCGCGTGGCCCCTCCTCCGCTTCGCGTAGCTGGAGTTCGGCGTCGGCTGCCGCAGCAGCCGCCACCCGCTGCACGTGGGAAGGCCTCCATTCAAACCAATGCTCTGCTACGCGCCGCGCTGCTGCGAAGCGCGCTGCGGCCGCGCCGTGGGAAGGGGCCCTTAGGTCTTCCCACGTCTGGCGGGGTTGCGCTGCTGCGGCAAGTGGCAGTGGGCTCTCGCTACGCGAAGCGGAGGAGTGCGTACGCGCCACCGCTTGCAGAACACAGCTTTAAATGGGAGCCTTCCCACTGCGCGACGGCCGCAGCGCAGAGCTTCTGTTTATTCCTGCTGCGGTCCCTTTGTTGGACATCACCGGAGGGTCGGCGAAGAGGGTTGACGGACGCGCGCTGCCGTGGCGGCGTGGGAAGGGCGTGTGGGACGGCCGGGACGCTCTGACAGCGTTGCCGTCGCCTGCGAAGGCGGCCCCAGAGAGCGGCCGTCGGTTTCCCTTTCGACCGGGCGAGCGGGGCGGGGAGGAGCGGCTGTTGTGTCATCGCGCGCAGCGGGGAGCGGGGCGGGGCGGGGCGGCGGGGCGGCGCGGCGCCGGCGGCGACGCCTGCCGGCCGCTCGGGCGCTGGACGGCCGTGGTGGCGTCGGCGGCGTCCTTGCCCGAGCGCTGGACGCGGCGTCTGCCGTCGCGCCGCGTCGCCGCCCCTCAAGTAGGTCGGGCGCCGCTTTTTGTTCTTGCCTGCCGTGAGGCATCTCGCGTTCGGGTTTTTTGGTGCTCTTATTCTTGCGGCAGCGCCGACTCCCCCGCCGCAGTCGCTACACCGTTGTTTTTTGTTTTGTTTTTTTCAGCCTCCGTGCACCGCCATCATCACCACATTTGTCGGCTCCGCCACCTGCCGTTATAACCCGCTCTCGTCGCTGGGACCATCTCTGCAGTCGCTGCTGATACCGCCTCCATCCTCTCTAACGATGCCGTTTACTTCGCGTCCTCCATTGTTGCGTCACTATCTTCAACGGCAGGCTCCTCGAGTCTCCTGCTTTTCAGATGCACTTCGTAGATGTGGCAAGAAGCTGCTGCGAAGGAAGTCTAGACCTGGTCTACTTCAACTTGTTGCTTCTGTTTTGAGAGATTTCTAGTCTGCATAGTCGCGTCTAAATGGTGCAACTGAAACATTGAAGTGACACGCCCAGTTCTGTATTGCTTTCTTGAAATAATTTTCATAGCTATGAAAAAGTATCTATAACTACTAACGCTTTTTGAGTATGTTGTCACCGTAGTAAAATTCTAGCCCACGGGTAGGATTCGGCTCTCGTCCAGGTTTCATCCCGAGATGCTCAGAGCAGGGTCTCCCGTGACCAGGGTCTCCCGTGACCAGGGTCTCCCGTGACCAGGGTCTCCCGTGACCAGGGTCTCCCGTGACCAGGGTCTCCCGTGACCAGGGTCTCCCGTGACCAGGGTCTCCCGTGACCAGGGTCTCCCGTGACCAGGGTCTCCCGTGACCAGGGTCTCCCGTGACCAGGGCCTCCCGTGACCAGGGTCTCCCGTGACCAGGGTCTCCCGTGACCAGGGTCTCCTCGGACCAGGGTCTCCGGGGACCAGGGTCTCCGGGGACCAGGGTCTCCGGGGACCAGGGTCTCCGGGGACCAGGGTCTCCGGGCACCCTGAGGGGACCTTGATAACCTGGACTGATTGCAGAGGCACGGGCACATGCTGCGGGGAAAAAGGTTGTGGAAGTTGAGAGAACCGGGACAGAAAACTGGAATTAAAGTCGGGGTGTGCAGCTTGGATGAATGAAAAGAAATGGCAGCTTCGATCAATATAGAAAAAAAATATGCGGAAGATGCGTTTTTCAAAGATTTCGAGCATAAATGCTTTTTAACACATTTCGAGAATCAACCAAGTGAGCGTGCAATTTCAATGATTACCGCGCAAGACACCGTATGTCGATTTTCATGTTACGGCATGTGTTTCCGAGCAGGATCCTAAAAAGAACGAGTCTTACGAACAACGAATTAGATTTCATTTTGAAAAATGTATTTTAAAGTTGTTGACATTTTTTGATGAAATAAATTTAATGAATTAAGGAAATTGCCTACTTCTGAAAATAAAAAAAATGTATTCGTGAATTTCATATTCATAATTATTTCACAAGTATAAATACAGTTCAACCACTACCCAATGATCTTATCGCTTATGAGGGATTGCCCACAACCCTCAGCGAAGTTTCAGTCACCTCTACGTCTGTTGGTCGCGCCGCCGCCGTCACCTTCGCCATCCCCACCGCGCCGCGCAGCGGGAAGATGGCTCTGGAAGAAAGAGGACGCTGGAACGACCACTTTCTCGCGGCCGCAGTCGCCGCTTGACCGCGCCGCCGCCGCCGTTGCTGCAGACGCCTCCCCCCCCCCCCCCCCGGCCAACCGCCCGTACTTGGCGAGAGGCCAAGCGGTGATCGACTGGGAGAGATCAGATGAAAGTTCGTCACCGTCGCGCCCCGGCGACGCGCCTTCCTGGCCCTGCATTCCGAGAGAGGCCTCCGCGCGCGTTTCATTCCCGCAGACCCCCCCCCCCCCGCGCGCCCCCGAGTTGGCACTGGCGGCGGTGGGTGGCGGTGGCGGTGGCGGAATGGGTGGCGTGGTAGGTTGCGGGGTCGGTGGTTGGATCGGTGGCGGGGTGGATGGAGAGTTGGGTTCTGGGGTAAGGTGGCGGTGTCGGCGGCGGAGTTAGTGGCGGGGTCGATGGCGGAGACTGTGGCCGAGTCGGTGGCCGAGTCGGTGGCGGAGTCGGTGGCGGAGTCGGTGGCGGAGTCGGTGGCGGAGTCGGTGGCGGAGTCGGTGGCGGAGTCGGTGGCGGAGTCGGTGGCGGAGTCGGTGGCGGAGTCGGTGGCGGAGTCGGTGGCGGAGTCGGTGGCGGAGTCGGTGGCGGAGTCGGTGGCGGAGTCGGTGGCGGAGTCGGTGGCGGAGTCGGTGGCGGAGTCGGTGGCGGGGTCGGTGGCGGAGTCGGTGACGGAGTCGGTGACGGAGTCGGTGACGGAGTCGGTGGCGGAGTCGGTGGCGGAGTCGGTGGCGGAGTCGGTGGCGGAGTCGGTGGCGGAGTCGGTGGCGGAGTCGGTGGCGGAGTCGGTGGCGGAGTCGGTGGCGGAGTCGGTGGCGGTGGCGGTGGCGGTGGCGGTGGCGGTGTCGGCGGCGGTGTCGGCGGCGGAGTTAGTGGCGGGGTTGATGGCGGAATGGGTGGCGGGGTCGGTGGCGGAGTCGGTGGCGGAGTCGGTGGCGGAGTCGGTGGCGGAGTCGTTGGCGCAGTCGTTGGCGCAGTCGGTGGCGCAGTCGGTGGCGCAGTCGGTGGCGCAGTCGGTGGCGCAGTCGGTGGCGCAGTCGGTGGCGCAGTCGGTGGCGCAGTCGGTGACAATGGAGAGGTGAGGGCGGAAGCGGGGACCGCAGTGGCGCTGGCAACGGCGATGATGGTGATTGGGAGGCGGAGGCGGTGGGACGACTGAGGCGGCGGCAACGATGGTGATGGAGGAGAAGGGTGGGGGGGCGGGGACGTGAGCGGGGAGCAGACTTGCAACGTGCCTTGAATTGTGCATTTGGACCTGCGCACCGGATGTAGCTGATAGCGTGTAAAATCTGTCAATGAATGTGGAGTGCGATCACACTGCGTGTGATCGTAAAATATTGTATGTTCAGTTCTATTCATTAATGGAGATAGGAAAATAGCGCCAAATGTAAGAAATTAAAGATATTTCTGTAGTAGGCTTCCCATTGGAATGAAGTGAAAACGTTTTAGAAAATGTGGCCGAATATATTTCGTGTAGGTTGTAATTGAAAATCATTTTATTTTTATTTATTTGATTTAAATTTGTTTATTGTTATTTGTAACACTACTAATCGTATTTAGGCAAACATTCCCCTTAATTCATATTTTTCAAAATAATGATTTTTACATTTGCAAGGAAATAAAATAAAAATAATGAAAATTGAAGAGTAATAAAAAATAACGTACATAAGTAATATATTATTTTTATAATAATAATTATTATATACTGCATTTTTCATCTCCTACTAACTGCTTATTGTCAGGATGTCTGATCTTACCCCAAGGATCAAGGAATTCCAGGAATACTTAGGATGCAGGCGAAACCCAAAAGTGTGGACGTTGCTTCTGATATGTGGGTTCGCGTCAAGATCTGGGTTGCTGAGATGCTTTGTCGGGCCTGGTTAGGGTCTCTAGCATCCATTTACTACTACAGGAACAAACCTAACCCTTCTTTCCAGAATCTTTTCACCTCCTCACCGTGATCACATTTCTTCGATTTCTTGCTGATCCAGTCAGGAATGTAGGGCAGCCATGTTTACCATTTCTATAGCCTTTTCTTCAATGTTGACAGTGAAGCAAGGTCGTCCGTATTTAGATATACCCAAAAATAATTTTCTTTCTGTGGTTTTTGTCATTGTTATGTGCTAGCCGTACTTTGCAAGTTGCTCACAATCATTTGTAGCGCGGAGACTACTCGCCACTATGGTCGTATACCAATACGTCCATGGATACATCGATGGTATACATCGTACATTCCTGACCAGGTATACATCAATGCTTACAACACCACACCGCTCCACTACACTATACGGCGTTTCTGGAAATTGTTCAGCTAAGTTTGCTACACTACAACAGTTTGCTACTAAGTGTTTGGCTGCTTTTCACTTTCTAGTAGGTGGCCTGTTTCGCACGTGTCATACCCTAGTTGCTTTAGATCATTTTAAAGGAACCGTGGATAGTGCTAAGCATTAGCAGTCTCTAAAATTATTATATAAAGAAATGTGATGATCTCAAGAAAACATAAATGAACATTGCAGACCAGAATTCTTCCTAAATGTTGTTGTATTTTAATGCTCACAATGATTCCAAAATTGTTGCCCAGGATCGCAATTTAAAATAATCATTACTTAAGAATCAGGATGATTATACTATGAAGATTGAATATTGTTTTTTATACACAAAGTTTAGTTTCCCAACAACCACAATAAATATTTCAAAATAATAATTTTCAGTGTGAATACGACTCTGCTAATCAAGTTTCAAAACTAAATTTTCATGTTCTCCGGGCTTTTTACTAAATAAAAGTAACACTCAGTAAAATTCAACTAGAAATGAGGAATATTCCGTATGATCAATTTGGTTATCCAAGCAAAATAGGAATACTATTGGGATTATTTTTGCCCAGTTATTCAACGAGGTTTAAGCTCCTCGCAAACTTTTCAAACCAAGACTCACCACAAAGAAACGAACAATTCTGCAGTCATGTTCAGCCGAGTTTTTTCATTTCAATAGATCACATTGCAACCTAATTTCCAGCCTTCGTGGACCATCGAGTAAATTATGAGAGAGGCGCTTGAAGGGAAGCTACAATTCGCTTTGCTTGATCTTTCCCGTCGCTTGAATGTCACGCCGTGACGTCTCAGACCGTCGTGACGTAATAACTGTGACGCAAGCAAGTGGGCGTGGTGACAATGAACCTCAATTAGCCACTACTAGAGAAAGAAACAACTTGCGTGGAAAGGTCATTAAAGCGGCCAAAGAGGCTGCAAAGAACGTAACGTTTTTTTGCGTGTGGCAACACTGTTGGAGATCGGTGAAGTGTTCTCCCGTCTGGCTGTTATATATATTGCCGTTCCATTAGTGTCGATGACCCGGTTTGCACGCCAGCACACCTCGTAGGCTTTCTCGCATGCCTTGTCTGGTGAAAAGGTCGCGGGAAAAATAAAACTCGACCGACTGAACGCCCACGCAAAAGGGCGAGGCGTTGGGTTATGCATGTCGTCTAGCTCCGGTTGTCACTGAACTCGTTCCAGTTTGGGTGTCAAGGGCGGGAAACGTGAATAAGAAATTTCTACTGACTAAATGGTCGGCAAGACAAGCCGGAAAGTGGCGTAACGCTATACCCGTTAGACGACATTTTATGTTATCGGATCCCTCTTTAGAAACTAAGAGGGGTTGAATTTTTTAACACTGTCTTCAAGTTATGGGAAGATGTAATCGGTAAGAAAAAATATTAACAATCATAATATATGGATGTTACGTGGCTATTTTGTGTGTAATAAATATTTAAAAGTTTGTGGTCTATTGGTCAGACCAAATAGAATATGATAGAAAAATGCTGTTTATCACGTGATACTTCCGTTTCACATGACTTTTTTATGAATATCTCCTTACCATCTTCATCAACAACATTGTCCTTGTTAGTTTATTCATGAACCACACCAAGTGCGATTGAAAATCAAATATGTGGAATTGAGAACACTTCATTACAATACTACCCATATAAATATTCTGTTAAACGATACCATATTTAAATGTTAATTTTCTGAATGGGTGAATAGCGTAGACAAGCCGTGTTACGTGATTTAAAAGCTGCAGGAAGATAAATGACTTTTGGTTTTAATTTTCTCTTATTTGAAAATCTTTAAGACTTCTACGCTGATGCCAGCGCAGTAATGCCTCGTTAAACGCTATTTCTGAAAGTGACTCGTTCAGATTTTACTCTCTCGCTCAGCAATAGGGAAACGGTTCCTTAGGAGTTCGCAGCCGGGAGGCAGTCGTTGCATTTCCCCATTCATTCTCCTGAATGACAGGGCAGATCTCGCAAACATTTTAGAGAGGCTCACATTCTTTTTTTCTTTTTTTGTTTTTGCGCAGAGAATTGACTTGCAAATGTGATGACGGACATCCTTTAGTATATCTGCTTATTTTACTTTCAAAATCTTATTCATATCCAAATCCAGATTACATTAAGATGCTCGTCGTTCGTATAATTTACTTAGAATATTACATGATGTTATAATCAGATTTTAAGGAAAATCAAAATAATATTATAAAGTTTTCAAAAGAAATAGCTATGTAATATTTTTTTTCTTTCGTTAGAATTATTATCTTACCCATTTATAGAGTACAGAATATTTATGTAGTATAAAATCATAAGAAAACTGAAATTTGAATATTTTTATAAAATTCATTGAACGAAACACTTTTTGGGCATTGGCGTTCTTCATGAAACGAATATGAAAAGTGATCTGTTGTAATATATTGCGTTCTGTCATTAGTTCAATACTCATTGCAGTCACCATATTTCCAGATTTGTGAATCTTTTTTCCAATAATCAAACATTTCAAGATGAATCCCAAGGTCTTCAAAAAATACATTTCATTAGAGAAAACGGGTGTATAAAGTATTTTTGCTCAATCGTGCGATATCCACTGCTTTCCATACAAGTATGAAGAATTAGTGATTTTAAATTTAAAAATTAATGTTTATTATTTTACACTATTTGTTTGGGGATGATAGAAATGGCTTTTCTACCATAATAATCTTTACATTTCTACAAATCTCAGACATGTTTCATTTAGTACAAATGTATTCTCTAGAAAAGCTTCGACTCATTTTTTTATTCAAATTGCCACAATTACGTAGGAATGTTTACCGAAAAGAAAAGGCCACCAGGAGCACCAACAAAACAACAGAAACTCCCTCCAAAGAGCACAAGGCCGGAGCCAATTCTCGCGTGAGGTCATCCGAAGAACACTTTCCCCGTAACGGGAATCCCGACTCGGAGCGGGAGGGGAAAGGAGAGGGGGAGGGGGGAGAAGGGGCGGACGGGAAAGCGGCGTCGCTGCTGCCGCGTGCCGGAGGAGAGACGCCGAAGGAAGGGAAGGGTGGGGGGAGAGGGGTGCCTTCCCCGGGCGACACCCCTCCACCCACTGACAACGCTCGTCTCCTGCCGGCCACTGCTCGCCAACGCACGTGTCACGCAGCGACTTCCGGCCTCCGATCTTCAGCCACTACCTGTCTGCCGCCTTCACTTATCTTCCAACGCCCAGGGCCCCATACATCTGAGGTCGCCGGCACCATAACAAGTGTTGAATACAATGCAAGTTAAGCCTTTTTTTTAAATTACAAGATGACACGATTCAGTTGAATACCTACGACGTAGATAATTGATCTATTTCACAAAGCAATGCTTCCATTTAACTCAGAATAATTCACAATAAAAAACAAGAGTTTATTTTATGAGTATTCGTATATGGTTGAAAATTGCCATAATATTTTTGTTGGCCAGCCTTGTGAAGTTTAGTGTAATTTTGGGGAAATCCAAGACATCTCCAATATCACAAAACCGCTCTCACCCTATTCACTAAAACTTATCTATAATTCTCCGCTCATATATCCCTACTCCCATCCTCTCGGAAACCACTGATCGCCGCTCTCCATGCATAAGGTGCCGTTTATTGCCATCTCCCAAGTCGGTCATTGCATTCCACTGGGTGACCGACAATACAACCGGTTATCTCTTTCCTCACTCTTGATTCCTTTCCTAATATCCATCCAAAATAATGCAATAATATCCATGGCTAATATTTATTCCGTGCCTCAACGGAACGTGTTTGAACAAATTAAAATCTGTATACCCTAATCATTGTCAATCGCGTACAATAAAATTATTCTCGCTTTTGCCCACATCTCGCTGCAATCTTCAAATCGTAAAATATTTTCAAACCGTGCACTTCTATTTGTAACGATTTATTAAATAATGAATTTTTGCATGAAGGCAATACTTTTTCGGAACTACGTATTCGAGAAAATAAGAATTCACTGGTATTTGGGAATGCGGGGCAAAAATTATGCAATTTTATGACCACGTGTCCTGCTTTAATGCAAACGTGGTTGCAATAGAGGTTTCTGGACTATATTTTTAAATTTCGATACGATTCGAGTTATTACCTCTATTATGAAAGTTACTGTGTTACCATCCGAAAATGGTTCAGTCACAACAATGTGACACTTAGACCTTCCATCCATTTGATTTTACGATTTTATGCTAAAGTAGAGTTATATGTTTGTATTCCACTACTGATTTTGCAACTACATTCAGTTATATAAAAATGTTTAGCACATTGAATGGAATTCAAGCTCAAACGAGCCTAAATACAGCATACTCTTTTCGTTTGGTAGTCAAAAGAACACACGAAAACAAAAATAACTGGTTTCGGCAAACATTCTTGCACTTTTCCAAAGCTGGTCGTGTAAAGTAGATGGCGAACTGAAGCCAATGGCCTACATTTACTACTCTCATAATTAGTAACATCTGATGGTCTCCTCGTTCATTCCGCAGTCAGTTACGTAACCTTAACTATTCCCACCCACTCTCGGACACCTCGCCGTATCTCATATTCTCGGCTTCACGCGTCAGTTGTTTCGAACTCGTTCACCGGTTTGCCTTGAACGCACTCTCCAAGATGCACGCGCCAACAACCATAATTCCCTACCGTGCCACTATCAACCACATGCGCCGCAGTTTCACTCACAAATTACAATACGTCCATTGGATGAATAAAGTCCACGCGCACTTCGCCTCATTCGTCTTTCAGGAGAAAGACGCCGCCGCTGCTGCCAACTGCTCGCGACCAAGCGTTACATCGATGTGTCTTAAAGGGATGTTCTTCCATCGTTGTAGATCACTCGTGTCAAGACTAGAACACGTTGTTAACATATTAATCGTGCAACTTTTCTTGAAGGATGACCTTGCTTCCTCCTCTCTGGCACAATAAACAGTTGAAGGCAAAAGCTCGCAGCGAGCACTGATGACAACATTCCAAACACGCCTTCACTGGCGCGAAATATAAACTTTTTTTCTGTTGAACTTCTGCCCATGATTTTCTCCAAATAATGTAAAGAAATGACCGAAGCAGGTGAAGATCCAACACGAGGGGATACCTCCAACTTCTGACAAAGTTAGAAAGCAAATTATTGAAAAAGTTGGGAAGGCATGACTGATTCTCCAGATATTGGCATTGCTTTTTAAAATCTACTGGCCGATTTCGTAACTAATACCCCCACCCTACCTACATTTCTTGAATCCATCGTTCAAGAAAAGTTGCACGAGTAATACCTCCATTATACATTCCGTTAATGTATACTAGATGTATTGTTTCAGTTACAGAAGGCTTAAAAAAGAGGATCTGATCAACATACAAACACCACGCACAGCGTTAGCATGCCATCCACTCGGAAGAAGAGTTGCGTAACCGAACAAAAACATCTGGCTAGCCAGCTTTCCAAACAACTAATTGCCGCTCTGTTGCTGGTAGAGGCTAATCAGAATTTTATTTTAACAAACGCCGTTCTGAAAATACCTATTCCTTTAAAATAATTAAGTTGCGACATTTCTAAAAAGGTTATTCATTTCATCTACCATATCTCAATTTGCGGAAGACGTCATTGAGAATAAGTGGAGGTTCAGTAATAATGAAGACCGCACTCGCAGTATGTGCATGTCATGTTATAAACAGACCACGCCCTTCCGATATTTGCAAGTGACAAAGGAGTCTCTTTAGAACTCCGCCTCAAGGATACCATAAGCTACTCGTGAGTTACTTTACACGAGTACCACTCAGCCTCTAATCACTCCTCGCCGCTCAGAATGCTTTGTTTTTCTGTCAGCTCTCTCCTCTCGTTTCTTAATGCCCATATTGAACCCCTAGATTGTTTGAATTCGGAAATGTATCACGTACTCATATAAAACATTAGCAAAGTATAAAAAAAAACTTCAAAGTTTGCAAAAATTACCAATTTTTTTGAAGGGAAATGTTGTTATTCACTTTTGAATACACTATATTTGTGTTGATTTTAAATTTATTAATGCATCCTGAATAGAGAGAGGTTTAATACATGACTCTTGACTTCAATCAAAATAAGAATGGGATAGTTATTTATGCGTATTTTATCATGTGATCTCAAATTTGAAAATAAAGTAAAAGTTTGAAAATAAAACAATAGTAAGTCAAAAGAATGACCATCTTTGAAAACGATGAAATAAACATTCAGCATTGATTACATAACAACAATAAAATAAAGGAAAATGCTGTATTAAAGGTGACATAAAATGATTAAAAGGATTACGTAATAAAGATGTTTCTTTCGTTGGATGGTAAAAATCAAGAATGTCTAGGACGTACGAGTGAAAAACACCAAAACCCCGAGCTGTACCCTTCGTCTCCCACTGCCCCCAGAGGTCCTCCGCCCACCGCCTCGTCGTCTCAATTACCCCGAGTGGCTCTCTCCGTGCGAGGTGAGAATGGCGCGGGGGCCGCTTGCCGCTTGCCTTTTATAGGCCCTCTCGCCCGAGCGGTCCGTGTGGCGCGGCGTGGCGCGGCGGCGTGGCGCGGCGCGGCGTGGCGCGGAGCGGAGCGGGGTGGGGCGGAGGGCGGGGCGGAGAGCGGTGCGGAGAGAAAGACGTGGGGCGGTACGAGGGACGGTTCGGGGCGAGACGGGTAGAATGGCGTGGGCGGGGCGGGGACGAGGAGGGCCAAGGGAGCGGGGCGTGGAGTGGGGCTGGGCGGGGATGGGGCGGAACGCGAAGCGGCACGAGGCAAAGCGGGGGCGGGACGGCGGGCAGGGCGGGGGAGTGCAGCGGGGCGGAGTGTGAGGCGGTAAGGGGGACGGCGCAGGGGGCAGTGGCGGGGAGAAGGGCGGGGCGGGGGCGATCTGGGGGCGGAGCTGGGGCGGGAGGTAGGGCGGGGGCGGAGCAGAGGGCGGGGAGGTGAGCGCGGCGTGGCGCGGAGCGGAGGGCGGTACGGGGGACGGAAGCGGAGGGCGGGCGTGGGGTGGTACGGGGGACGGTGCGGGGGCAGGGCGGGGAGAATGGCGTGGGCGGTGGCGGGGGGTGGAGCGGGGCGCGACGCGGCACGAGGCGTGGCGGGGGGTGGGGCGGCGGGCAGGGCGGGGGAGCCGGGCGAGGGCGGGCGGGGTAAGGGGGAGGGGGTAGAGCGG
Organism: Gryllus longicercus; assembly: GCA_038098605.1. NCBI lineage: Eukaryota > Metazoa > Arthropoda > Insecta > Orthoptera > Gryllidae > Gryllus > Gryllus longicercus. The sequence continues at coordinate 670,277 of JAZDUA010000346.1, read as the reverse complement.
GACTGGGGGAGCGGGGACGGAGAGCAGGGAACGGGGGGCTGGGGCGGGGCTGCGGTCGGGGCGGCGAGCGGGGCGGAGGCGTGCGGGGCGGGGGTAGAGCGGGACTGGGCGGGAGCGGGGGGCGGGGCGGGGAGCGGGGAACGGTGGCGGCGGAGGGCGGGGCGGGGGCCGCTATCAGGCACGGAGCGCACCCGATAGACCCTTGGGGAACGCCGCTGCCCCGATGACGGCACCGCGCGTGAACCACTGTGGAACGTGCGCGTGCGAACCGCCCGCCGCGCGGCATTTGCCCTTTCGGGTTTTATGCGTCGCGCATAAACTCCTGCCGGGTTGCTCTCGTGAGATACTTTTATGTCCTCGGGACGGGAAACCTTCAGCCGGCGAAGCGCGTCTGCGCTAAGAGATAGCGCATAAACGTCACCCTATTCGCGATGGTTCCGGAAATCTTGGATCGGAGTCGTGTCATTTCTCTGGGGTCGGTTTCTAGTGGATTTATAGTTTCCGCGTAGCATGCTGCTGACCCTCCTTGGTCAATTACTACCTAGATAGCCATCAGAGACGAAACTTCTGTGCATTAGATTGGACATAAGGATACTGGATTTATATTTACAGAGAGACTTCGGGAAACTACCGATCAGAGCATCCGACTGCTTGCTTCACCAGACAGCGGCTGAATTCAAACTAGCTATGTAGCTAGTGTCGAAAATCCACCACCGTCGGGTCTCGAACCCAAAGACCTCCCAGTCAGAGTCACTAGAGGTTCAGCGGCAATAGAGGTCCTGAGCTATACTTTGTAAGTGCTACGTAGGGAGATTTTAGGAAATAAAGTGTACAGGCCACTTTTTCAATAAATATTTCTATTTTTTCTACTAACGTCCACTTATTTTTCTGATATGCAAACAGTATGCAAATTTATATATGATAATGTAAAATGAAAATTCAACTTAAATGTATTCGACATTTTTTACATTCAAAACTTGTCCGACTCTTATGAACTTTACGTTGTGTTTACGTTGTGTTATTATATTTTGCAGAATAATGTCAAAGCTCATATAAGTCACCAATTTCAAGATCAAAAGATGTGATTTTGTAGAGGTGTCACAGTAGGTCAAGAGCATTGTTGGAGAAAAATATAGATATAATGTATTAATCAAATAAATCTAGTTTCTAAGTAATTATAAATTGTATTTTCTGTATAATGATTTACAAATACTTTCAATTAATAGTAATAAATAAGCAGAAATCGCGTTTTTTTAGTTTGAAAGTTGAGAGCTTTTAAATGCAAAGATGTACAAGTGTATTCAAAGCCCAGCATTTGTTTAACACAAATGTCATATTCAAAAAGTTTTCAGTTATTATACTTATGTAGTGTGTTTTATTACGTTTTTAAACTAAGGTGAAAAGCAGTATTTCTTAATATACTCCACACCAACATTCAATGTTTTAAAAATATATTGTAAAAAAAGGTGGTGTTCCAAACATTTCACTACCTCACTCATTTCAATAATATTAGAGAATGTGTTCTGAACGAGATGAAACAAATTTTTGGGGGTTTTCATGAACTCGCAGTACATATAACACACGTTTGTGGTAACTTTTCTACGTATCTTCCTTTTGAGCTTTGTAATTGCAAGGATTAGGACCACAAATAAATGACGAGATTATTTTATGTTCCGTGATCCGTTGTTTTATTCAAAGTTCCGGTTGGTCGCTAGTGACCTAGATGTTGATGCGACCTTAAATAACAACAACAACAACAACAACAACAAAAGTTCTGGACCCACGACAGGCGCGTTTCAAAACGCCCCACAATCTCCATGACGCACCTAAGTTTACGCGCCGCCACTTGCGGTACTAGTTGTAGCCGTGGGATGAGTCTCTTGATACAGAGAATAGCGCAACCGCCGCCATCTAATATCCTCTCTCCCGATAGCCCCGCCAGGCAGCAATCAGAAGCTGATCGAAAATTTTAGCAATTGGTTACGTTATGGAGGTTTTCAAGAATATTCATCTTTATATATTTTTTGTTATTTAAGGTTGTATCAACATGACGGTCATTAGCGTCCACTATTGTATTTAACGGTATGGTAACTGGGAAGATGACATAATGGTGAATACAACCATGCCCGAGGCGGGACTCAAACCCGCGATCCTTTGGTCTGAGATTGTTTGAAGAGTGCTGCCGTTCTCGGCCATCTGGACCGGCTAATATTAATATTGGTTTGGGATAAAATCACGGTTCTCAATACACATAATAACACAGAGTTCCAATTATTCTCACAACTGGATATAAAATAGCGAGTTTCAAGAATATTAATATTGGTTTGCGCTAGATTCACGGTTCTCAAAACTCATAATAACTCACAGCTTCCATTCTTCTGACCACTGGATACAAAATGGCGTCGTTATGGACATTTTCAACAATATTAATATTTGTTTCAGATATATTCACGGTTCTCAATACACATAAAACACAGTTTCAATTTTTCTGACAACTGGCTATAAAATGGCGGGATCGTTGGAATGGAATGGACAGCGCTACTCTTTTTTGTATCTCGTGCCTAGTGGCGTGGGATTTTATGGGGGCGGTCCATCACCCCGGCGAGGGGCGCGGTGAAAGGCGCGGGGTGCGCTCTGAGCGTCTTCGCCAGGGGGAGACTCGTCTGCATAACGGGTGAAAGTGACCTTCGCGCGCTGGAGCTACGGCCCGGCCGCGCCGCCGCCGCCGCCGCCGCCGCCGCCGCCGCCGCCGCCGCCGCCGCGCCGGCCCCGGCGCCCACGCCGCCGCTCCGGGACCGCGTCCGCCCTCATCCCTCCGCCGCTTCCTCCCGACCCGGTGCCGTAGCCTGGCGCCCACGCTGTGCATCTAGTGCGACGTCGTTGACTGAGGTTTTAGGGTTTGAGTTCCAAGTATGGACGGATTTGTGGCGCTATCTACAGAGCTGGATCTACAGAGCTACAGCGCTATCTACAGAGCTGGCTCAGTTCCTGTCTGGAGGAGAATTCTAATGGGCACCTGTTCTGAACGGTAGTTTTCAATGATTTCTTCGATCAACACCAGCGAATGGAGGAGTAGTACTCTATCAAACAGGCCACGGACCGCACGCGATCTTTCCTTCCTCTTCTTTACCTCTTACACACCTTTACGCTTACTTGCACTACATTATCACAAATGTTGGGACATCAGTTGAGAGCTTAGAGTTTGACCCGTGTGTCGGTGGAGGGAAAATCCCGCAAGACGTTGTGTGGGTCTGCGCCAGCCATCTAAACCTAGAAGCGCCCGAAAACCAATCTAAATCTCACCATATCCAAATTTAAAGGTTAATTTTAGGCTAATTAAATTCTCCACTCCCGCACTTTAAGCTCTTTTGGATTTCCCAAAATCGTGGGCGCCGCTAGGTTTAGTCCAAAGCTAGCAGCGCACGCCTACAGAAAACAACGTTCCCATCATTGCAAGTCAACGAAAATGCATCCAAATTTTAAGGATAATTTTAGGCTCTAGAAAAAATTTTTATTACATATTTTCCAAAAATCAAGGGTTTAAAAATAGAAACAGTTAATAGACGTTCTTATGGGCGAGGAAACACGAAAACAAAAATCTCTGAAAAGATATGAATCCTAAAACAATTGAACGTTTTAGGATCAAGGAAAAAGAATTCCGGCATTCATATTCCAAAAAACATATTTTCGTTAAGTTTTTGGGGTTTCCCATTTATTCGGCCATAAGAACGAACTATGTTGAATGTTTCTCTTTGCACAGCCCTGATTTTTTTAAATATTTCAAGTAAAATATTTTTTCCCTTAAGCCTAAAATTAACCTTTAATTTTTGATGGGTGTTCGTTGTCTTGCAATAATATTATGTTGTATTTGTGGGTGCCCAAGATTTTGAAAAATTCAAAAGAGCCTAAAAGTCGGGAATACAGAATTTAATCAGCCAAAAATTTGCTTTAACTTTTGGAAGGTTGAGACTGGGTTTTTGACATTGTCGGCTTTGGATGTGTTGTCGGCGCCGGATCTGAGGCTGCAATAGGGCGACTTAATATGCACTAGTGTTCCGGAACTAGTCACTTAAGTAGTTGACGAGTCGGGAATCAATAAATTTTCAATTTTCCCTCTGCTCCGCTTTTACTTGTCCTTCCTACCGCACAAACGCCTTCATCTCTCTGATGTATGCATCCGACTTTCTAGTTTTTGCCGCCATTCCAACAGTTCCGCCTCATTTGTCTCAGTTTGCACTTTCCTAAGTCACCGTTACTCCATAACGTCTGTGTTTCCTGGAACTTCCTCTCCCTTTTGCCTGAATCTTGATATCTCTTGGCCGATGTCTTCACTTGCTCCGCACACACCCCATCCCTGCTGTCGTCGGGATCGGACTTTCAGACCTACGGCAACCTTTCGCAGACCTTTGGCAACAAAAAGATTCAGACCCCTCCCATTTAACAATAGAACAAAAACCAACCCTCCCATTTACCCATAGAACTATATATGGGGAGCGGCGTTCACACGTCCTGGGAAATAACATAGCACCCGATGGCTATTTTTTTCCGTCGGTACGTAGGGACGTTGGTGTAGGGGACGAGTTCCCTCCGCTCACCGAGCTGTCAGATGCCTCTAAACATCTGGCGCAACAAGTATTATTTTTTGTCGTTAATGTTTTTTTATAACTTCCAATTACTTACAATTTTTATTGCATTTATCCAGATTTTTTGAAATCTGAATTAAATAAATATTCTAAAAATCTGACAACTAACAAAATAAAAATATCCGTTCATTTTTTTGAACTGAAATACTTATTGTTTTGAAAAATAGTGGGGCGCCTACAATATGTAATTGCTATCATCAGTGTAACCTCTTCGATATTGAGCCGCCAGGCACCTGCCTAGTTTGCCTAGTCGGAGTCCACCCAGCCTCCACTTTTTGGCCATTTAGTTTCATTTCTCATCGCAGTCAGATTTGCCGGTATTACTTCCAGTATTTTTGCGGCATATCCTCCACTTTCCTCATTCAAGTCGTTGCCGCCACTAGCAATATCAACAGCACGGTACGTTCTAGTCATCTCCAACGCCATCACAACCGTAGTTTTCATTTCTGCTGCTATAAAACACTATGCTTCCCCGCACCATTCTTCCCGTTTTGGAATCGGAGACGGTTTCTGGTTCATGTTCCTTTGCTCCCGAATTTTCCACCTCGGCCTACCCTAACCATCACCCCATATGTTATATTTACACGTCATCACATCCTCTCTCATCGTTCGTGTCACAATTACCTATGAAGCTCCCTCTCCCTTCGTAATCCCGACGTTTTTTTAAACTCTCACGCGACCACCAACATCGTGATCGATACTATACTCCGATTTTCGCAACTCTGCCCCTGGAAAGTATCAGCTTTTGACGGTTTCATCCATTAAGGAGCTTGAGCGTCACCATAATGACGTCACTATGATGACGTTCAAGCTCCCGATTGGATGAAACTGTCAACAGCTGATACCCGCCAGGGGCAGAGTTGTATAAATGGCCGCATACGCGCACATCTGTCAACACCCATCGTTCGCACAATACGTCATCTCTGTCTTTCTCAGACCTCTTTTCCTTCCCATCATCACCATCGCGTCTCCTTATCTTTCTCATTTGTGTTACACCGCCTTCCGTCTAGGCACCAACTGTGGCCAATGCGACAACTCTGATCGGGAAGTCCTGTGGTTGCACAGTGTCGAATATCGACGGTCATAGACTTCCGATACACTATATAACTACGTCGAATTCATCCACTGGCAGGAAAATTCTAGCGAGCAGCTATTCCATTCGATAGTTCTTCGTACATTCTCCGATCAACACCAGGTGAATTCCCCTAGCAAACCTAGAATCCTAATTTTTAATGTTTTTGTTTTTCTTCTTGTACTAGAAAACTGATGATGATGGCTAAGCCATCGAAAGCTGCTTCTTTAATAAATAATATTGTTGGCAATGACGACGCATATAATTATTTCACTGGAATCCTAACATGCAGGCCACGGATCTTTCCTTCCTCCTCTCCGACTACACAACCACATATGCCGGGCGACCAGTCGGTAGCTTAGAGCTTGACCCGACTAGGACGGTTCTCGTTTCTAGAGAAATCCAGTGTGAGAAACCCCCGAAACGCGACGTATATCTGCGCTGGATCTAACGTTCCAGCAACCGCCACCTCCCGCAATGAAACACGATCTCCACTATTAGCCATACCAGGTACGCGCCATCAAACATCATTTGCGCTGCCACAGCGTCCACCATCGCTGCCATCCCTGCGGCGTGGGCAGAACCAGTGGCGACCGCCGCTCGCGAGCGGGTGGGTGGTTGGGTGAGTGGGTGGGTGGGTGGGAAGAGAGCGGCGCGCGCGTGTCCGAGGCCGGGGGTCGGCGACTGTGGGTGGGAGGTCGTGGGCTGCCACCTCGTGTCGGATAGCAAGCTTCGCTCCGGGATGGCAGCCTCATCCATAGCTCCTTTCACAGCAGTGGCCTACCTTTCTCCGCTTTGCGTGCAGCAACATGTTTTGAGTGCCTACTTACATTTAAGTTGCGCACTTCTTGATACTGAAATGAATAAATTTGGAATTATATTACCTTGACAGAGTTGTATAAATGTATTGGTAATCCAGCATTATGTATGTATGTATGTATTATGTACGAATGTATGTATTATGTATGTATGTATGTATGTATGTATTATGTATGTATGTATTATGTACGAATGTATGTATTATGTATGTATGTATTATGTACGAATGTATGTATTATGTATGTATGTATTATGTACGAATGTATGTATTATGTATGTATGTATGTATTATGTATGTATGTATTATGTATGTATGTATTATGTATGTATTATGTATGTATGTATGTATTATGTATGTATTATGTATGTATGTATTATGTATTATGTATGTATGTATGTATGTATGTATGTATGTACTTGGTGCGACAGCCCGTGAACGGGCTCAGGCCTACCCGCGATGTCCCTGCCTCGCGGCCATAGGTTATAAGGGGGTACGTGTGGTTAGCACATCCCCACGCCATATTCCGGTCTTCTCAACGTGAGAAGTGAATTTTCGCAAGGTCACACAGCAACATATACTGGGGCATTACAAGGAAAATGCAACTATAGTCTTAGCTCGACCGAATATTCCATTATAGTACACTTAAATTTAATTCTGAACTTTATTATGCAAAAGAACTACATACTGAATTATGGAGCCCCCAGAGCCTCGTAAACTTGTAAAATTGTATTTATTAAGTTTACCTCATCCTAAATAAATATAATCTCACAGTTACGAAGACTTACTCGTATTTGCAGACGATTGCAAACTCTTTAAATCGATCACGTGCATAAATAACCAACATTCCTTACAATCAGCGCAAAATACATTTAGTAAATGGTGTAACGAGAATGATCTTATATTAAATGTTGTCAAATGCAAATCAATTAAATTTTCTCGTCCCTGATCAGTATCCTACTTCCAATACACCGTAAATGCATTACCTATCGACTGTGTCTGTGATTCGGGATGTGGGTGTATACTTTGACTCTAAAGTGTCAGTCATTGACCCATATTGACTACACGACTAATAAAGCCACCCAAATTCTTGGTTTCGTCCGAAGAGCATGTGCTGAACTCAACGCGGTGAACATTTTAAAAACGTTGTATACGATGCTTGTAAAATCTGTTTGAATGTTTGCATTTGTGGTGTAGTCTCCGTGTTGTCACATTCATTCTGCTAAAATTGAATCTGTCCAGCACAAGTTTTTCAGAATTTCTGCAACATGTTTAGACATTTGGGACTCGTACATTGATCATGATTATCGTCGCATATCTTCCGCCCTAAACGTTTCATCTATTTCGTCTTTTCGTAACTTTAATGATATATTGTTTGTGTTTAAGTTAGTAAACGGTGGAATTGATTTCCCAGTGTTGCTCGATAATTTGAATTTTAGAATTCTCTGCAATTTGCTCTATAAATAAAAATCCTTTTTCCTATGTTGACGTATACAAATACCTACATTGCAAATAACCCTATCACTAGAATGACTAGGATGGTAAATGGGTCAGGTTGCGACATTTCGAGTACGGCAGAATATTTTTTACTGAATTGCATACTTATATTGTACGTAATGACTGATTATAACATTTATAATGTTATCGTGACATTCACGAGTCATATTTTTCTTAACTTTATTTCTGTATTCTGAATGTGTATGTTGGACGAAAGTCTGTCAGATTATAATTAAATAAAGAATGGACCAGGAGAGGTGGCTCAGGGCATCAACTTATGTCACTGCCGTCCCTCTGACGGGGAGGTCCTGGGGTTCGATTTACGACGGTGGCAGGATTTTCGACATTAGCCAGATAGCTAGGCCAATTTCTTGCTCGAGGGAAATTCTGTTGACCGTCCACTCCGATCGGTAGTTGTTCGTGGTTTCTCCGATCAATACCAGACGAATGCCGGAGCAATGCTCCACCAATCGGGCCACGGACCAGGCGCGATCTTTCCTTTCTATTCCTTGTCATGTCCTACCCATTACACACCTACTTACACCTACATGTACCACACTAACACATGCCGGGAGACCGGGTGGGAGCTTAAAGCTTGTCCCGGCTGGGCTGGTGGGAGTTACCTGTTATGGGAAAACCTCGCTAGTCAACGGGAGGTCTGCGCCGAATCTCGCCATCCAACGGGACAAGATCACCCCCACCTCCCGGGAAAACATCCACTTCACTTACGGGACTAATGTCATTATCAGTTGATGCGCCCGAAATTACTAGTAATCAATAAACCAACAATATAATGGAAAATATTTGAGCAATTGAAACTCCATATTTTACCTTTGTTTCGACTTTCGATACATAGGTTATTATTCATACACGTTGTTTATTCTTCAGCGCTAATTAATTGTATTATTTGAATTTTATCTCTACGTAGTTTCTTGAACAGGATTTTATTAGTAAATTGTCATTTACTTTCTAGTAAGTAGAATTGTGTCATTCACTGAATATCATTCCTGTGAAATTGCAGTTCCCACACCTGAGAATAGTCTCTCCCCAGTATATCACTCTGGCTGTCGTAAAGCTTGTATATTCGAAATGGCCTGTTACTGGATGACTTTGGCTCTTACATTGGCATGTCATAAATGGGGCTCGGTTCGTCAGCGTGCAACATGAAGTAATTTTACAAATGATGTTTCTTAATTCTGAAACTCGCAAGACAAGTCAATTCTATGAACAGTCAAACATGATTTGTAACATTCCTTCCAGTATGCAGCTGTGAGATCGCAACAGTATTTGGCAATTGCAAAACGGGAAAAATACTCCCAGGTAATTGTTAAACTAACAACTGCCAACTGGTTTTGAAATGTAAAATGTCACCGTTACAGGGACTATTGGCTTCAAAAGTGTGTTGTTAGTTTGACTGTCTTGTTAGTTTAAGTGAAGATTTGCTGAACAGTCAAACATAATTTGTAATAATAATAATAATAATAATAATAATAAATAATAATAATAATAATAATAAATAATAATAATAATAATAATAATAATAATTCATTTAAATGTTTCAAAGAAATGTATCACTTATTTATTTGCTCTTAGATATTCATATATACAAAATGAAACATTTCAAAAATTTCATGACACATATTCCAACACATGTTCAATGGCCATCGGGAGAAAATCTGCAGTGACATTTGACCCTCATATAAACTTTTCTTTTCTAATCTGCAAAAATGTCTTCCTTAAAGCACACCCGATTCCAGTTTTGTGGCGGTGGGAAAAATGAAGTTGAAACGAAGGGAGATACTACATTAGATAGTGGTTAGGGTCCTCCTTTCAACAAATCCGTAAGAACAGGATCGTGTTTAGTCAACTTCACACCTGACGTTTGACCCTAGTCAGAGCAAGGCAAATTGGTACCTTAACACATCAATTACAGTTTAGTGTTTAGAGGCTTTAGACAAATATTTATTTCCTTTAGGTGTCAGGAAGATATATGGTTGCTGAAGGGGTCTCTTTATGCGATGATTTGTGAACGCTAACTTGAAATGTGTTCTGAACCAAGACGGTTTAATGATATACTGTTCAACGTTACAACTGTGTATGACATACATTACATTTACAATCCAGTAAGTTACAAGGAAATTTCCCTGAATGTGAATCATGATATTTCCTCTACATGGATACAACATAAAATTTTTATAAGAAGGTTTGGAAAATAATGGCAACTCCCTTCGTAGTATATCCAGAACAAACAGATAATATTCGTGCAACTTTTCTTGAACGATGACCTTGATCCCCCTCCCTTGTGCAATAAACAGTTGAAGGCAAAAGCTCGCAGAAGGCACTAATGACAACCTTCCAAGCATTGAACTTCGTTGGCGCGAAACAGAAGCTAGTCAGAGCCAGTTGCTTTCTTAGTGCAGAACTGTTCAGATTTATTGTCAATATCGAAAGAAATGGCTGAGTCAGGTCCAGGTTCTTCAAGGAAGTCAACTAAAACTCCCGAAAAAGTTAAGCACAAGATGCAGTTTTGACTTTCATTTCACAGACGTTGGCATTACTTAAAATACTCTAGTGGCCGACTTTGTAACTAATACCCCCACTCCACCCGAAATCGTCAATCCATCGTTCAAGAAAAGTTGCCCGAGTAATATCTGCATATGGAGTCATTTATTACGAAGCAGGTGTTGGCTAATCTAAATGAGATTTTCTAAAGATTTCGCCAATATTCCTCAGGCGACTGCAATATACGAGGAGGAAGCGTCCCTACCATAACGACTCTCCTCCTCACGATTTCCCTGAAGGCCACGGCTTCGAACTTATCACGGAGCATAGGGGACCTACCTTTGGTGAAAGTGTTGGATGGCGTTGGCTTGAGAAAGAATCGGGTAGAAATCGCGCGTCGGAAAACTGAATTTTATGCTGCTCGCACATCGAAGTAAAAGTAGAGTCGATAAAATGTCTCATGATAAAATACACCGTGCAGTTGAGTATGTGAATATATTATTCCAGGACTTCCTGAATTTGAAGGTCTTTCCTTCACTTTCGTTAATATATAATGATTGTCAGAACCCTATCAGATTTTTTAGACAGTCGCAAGTAAAAGAGGTTCTTTCAGTGCATACATAGTGGGTTAAAAGTTCAATTTTTGGCCCTAGCGCTCAAAGTGAGACGATACTCAATTATTCAGATACATCTGTGAAGGTAATAAAGAAAACAAAATACTTTTGTCTGACCGCATCAGCTACTACTGACCTTAATGTTTCATTAAGTGATTTGAATACTAGAATTACAATAAAATGGAAGTCGGTAAGGCTGTCTAAACAATAGTGTCAGATTCGTATCGTAACCATCCCTACTTGTGAAATAAAATAAAATGTCACTTTAACCACTAGTATCATAAATAACTATTACATGTTTGTAGTACAGGTGTTAAATAATTACTTCGCGTCTTTCACACATTTCATGAATACCATTATATTGCATATCAAAACGTTCCGAAAATACACTAACACTAGTACTGTTATATAAGCACACATTTTCTCATATTGTTTCTTACTTTTGCTATATAAAAATTCAGAGAGGACAAGGAAAATAAGACCTACACCATTATTTCAAGTGTTCAAAGTTCTGTTAGTGAAATGTGCTATTTTTTCAAAAAAATGTACGTCCTTTTTCAAAGATCTTATTTTTATATCAGATTTCATTTAAGAAAAAATCTGTATCTTTAATATTATACTTTCGCAATGTTAATTTGTTGCAATTTTCAAAATACAGTGAGTTTCCCGAAAATGAGGTCAACACAATATTCCTCATTCTGCCGTACATAAGAGGCACAAAATAAGAAAAAAAATTGGAGCCGTTTTCGAGGAAGAAAATTTTTAAAACTGAATATTTTTCACTTAAATTTACGCGAAATAGAGTAACATTTTCTAAAATTTGAAGATGATCTTGTTACAATACAAATTTTTTAAAACAGATACCATTGAAAAAAATATCTACTTTAAATATTGAAGTTGTAGAAAGATGCCGATACATATTTGAACTTCTCGCAATTTTAGAAAATTAAGATAATTTAACTAAAATCGAATAGCCCTTTTTAATGTCTTTTGCGGTATCCAAGGACAAAGTTTAATAAAAAATTGAATCCATTTTTAAAAAATTTAGAAAATGTTGAGGCTTCAAGTACTTTCAAAAATCGAAATATACACTCTAAAATCGTAAGACTATTTTTTTCAGGTCAATTGGAAACTATCAGTTTTGTAAAAAATCGCAAATGAGCAGTCGGACACAGCCAGACTTACAGAGACAGACTTGCCATCAATCAATTTTTCAATGTTAAGAACTTATAAATCTTGGACTCTGATTTCACAACTTGTTAGAGGAAGTAATTTACTATATATTCCGAGAATATTTATCAAGATGTTTGTTATCAAGGATCGACAATAAGAGTTTTTCTGTCGAAAAATCGTCAATTTCTGTCGCGCTCTCTTTCTTTTACATACCTACGTAGTAAGGCGATAAAGTAAAATTTCTGGACGTCATCTAGTAGAGATTTGAAAATATTCACCTAATGAAGAACGATATCTGAGGCTTTCTTTCTTGAATTTGGAACATCAGGTCGCCTTCATTATATTCACGCGTTATGGGATATTTTAACTGGAACAGCATCAGGAAGAACTATGTATGTCGTTATGAAATCTCATGATGAGCTACGAAGAAAGTCGAATAAGCGAGAAGTATTATTGAATAGATTAAACAAGCACTTCTCTAATTATGCAGTTCCCGACTTGGTAATTACAAAGTGTTTGAAAACTCATGTCTGAAAAAAATTACACATCGCAACAACATGCACGTATTCAACCACAGAGCAAACAAAAAATCGTATCACTCCCGGAGGTAAATGACGTCATACAGATCTGAACTCACCCCAGGGCACGCGAGCAGGCCTGCCACCATGGCTTCCTCGCCCGCAGCCGCCTAATGGAAGCACAATGGTCCGCTTTCTAACGCCCCCTGGCACCAGAGGTTAACGCGCCCAAGATAAGTGCCTCGGCCGTGTCGGAATCCAACATGATGAATGACTCTGATTTCGTTCGCGTAATGTCCACAAGAGATCCACGACTGACAAAAAGGCCCTCCCTACTACTTCCGTTCTAATTGCGACTGGTTGTACAATATTACACGCCGTTCCCGACTCACGACTGCAGGACCACTTCTCTGGTCACGTAATGTTTTAGGAGGGCCTCTTTTTTTTATCACATATTACGATGCCTAGCGGAAACTTTTCGACGACTAACATCTTTATTATTGAAGCTCAAAAAAGGAGCCGTGGTTGTATATCAAAAATGGAAGGCTATACTAGTACTTATTCTGTCACATTGTGGTTGGGCTCTCGCCATATTACCTTAGTGTTAGATTAACGCAAGGACGGCAATAAATCATATGTGTATTTGGAATAGAGAATACTAGATCAAATATGTGTGAATGTATAGTTATTAACATAAAATATGTTGACCTGAGACAACACAAACACATTTTTAAAACCCAGGCTAAATATATTCATACTGTTTAGTCCTGATAAGTTGCTTTATATCCATAACATTAAAAAATGAAGTTGTTCTTCATGAGAACCAATTATTCAAGTAATGAAAAATTAATCTTTTGTAACAGCTGCTTGTTGTGTGCCCTATGAACTTACATAGATGTAACCTGTACAGTCCAACAAATGTAATTTTAATAGATGCAAACGAATTTTGCAACAATTTCATCAGAAGCTAATCAAGAAGCTAGGAAAGCTCAGGATCTCTAGGGACTGTGCGGACCCCACAGGTGGATGGATGTTACGGCATTTCTTCTCATCATTGACGATTTTGCTAAATTGCCTTCCCTCCTTTTTATCTTCCACGGCGTACTTTTACCACACAGCCTCCGAAGGCGGGTGAAAATGGCCTTATCCAATTATCCATCGTTTCCTCGGCGGTCGTCTGCATGGACGGTGTTACGCGCGTATCGCGGGTTCGCATCTCTCCCACGCCCAGAACGTTAGAGAACAACATCGCGGAGCCCGCGCGCCGAATCCATCGCCCCCCCCCCCCCCGGCCGCGTTCAGCTTCGCGCATGCGCGCTCCCACAATGCCCCGCGCCCGCGCACAGGGTTGCCAGATTGCGGAATTTTATCCCCGGGGGAAAAACTGGGGAACGTAAATGGACAGGGAAATGTTTTGGGGATTTTTCGGGGAAATTACATCTGAAGTCGATTAAGACATATAGTCTCTCGATTTTTATGAATGAAAAAGAAACAACAAGTGTCATTCTCACTCATTTTTATGTATCAAAAAGAGAAAAATAAACGACGGGAATAGAGAAAGAAAAAACTGAAAAAACGAAGATAGTATATGGTTTCCCACAATGCCCCGCGCCCGTGGACAGGGTTGCCAGATTGCGAAAATTTGTCCCCAAAATGGGGATTTTTTTTCGTTGCGGTGGAAAAACTGTGGAACGTTAATGGACGGGGAAATGTTTTGGGGATTTTTCGGGGAATTACATCTGAAGTCGATTTAGACATATAGTCTCTCAACATATAGTTTCTCAAAAAGAAACAATAGATTCTCCCTCATTTTTATGTATCAAAAAGAGAAAAATAAACGATGTGAATAGAGAAAGAAAAAACTTGAGAAAAACGAAGATGGTATATGGTTTCGAGCAGCTCAAAGGACGGTGATTGGTATAGTTGAATTATTTAAATTGAAGGGGACAGCCAATAGAATCGCCAGGGTCAGCTCATGCCGTTTTTGAAAGCCCGAAGATTCACTTCATATTTGGCTTAATTCAGAACAAAACTTAAATCTCTATGAAGAAGAAATTAATGACATTATTCTGAATGTATATACCATTGTGGTTTCATACACAAGTAATGTAATAGCCAGATTTTACTGTAAGAACTTTTTTTATTGAGTTCATCTTTTCTTGAAGTACCATGTACTTAGTGATGAAACTTCCCTTTCAATTGTACTGGCCAAGAAATCTGTTCAATAACATGTCTGATATTTCAGTATGCTAAGCGTATGCATAATGAGGAGAATATTTTTCATTTCGAAGTTGGGAATTGTTGTCTCATTGAAGAGGTTACTTAGGGAAATTCCGTAGTAGTGGTGGGGAAAGAGTTCTCAACACAATTGGCAACCCTGCCCGCGGCTCTGCGCATGCGCGAAATCTTTGAGTCCATCGCTCGAGATCCGCGTTCACGTGCGTTGGTTTGCGCTCCTCCGAGCTCGTCATCGGGAAGGATACGGCCTGATGCCATGAAGTGAAACGGAACCCCGACGCCTAGATAGCACGGCGAAAACTAATTAGTCCCAGGTTGGAGAAGGATAATGTGATGCCGGAGAGAGCGGGAAAGTTTTGTTTTGTTGTTGTTGTTTTTTTCGAATAGAAGGTAGCCGACCTTCGGAGTCATTTAAAAAAAATCGGCGGCGTCTTGAGTCGGGCAGACTTTTAAAAAATGTCATGGATTATTCATGTCTTGTTCGTTTCACTTGACACGTGCTAATGTCAATGTGTCGACGCTGGACTATGATTCATCCACGACTCTCTCAAAGAAGAATTCTCGCCAGAGCTCAGACCCCTTCGTGGTAGTGAAGGACATTTCTTGGAGTAGTCAATTTTTCGTTCAGTCTAATAAAATTAATTTTGGAATTTATTCGTATTGTTCTCCATTCACACGTCATTAAACAGTAAAATATATCGACAGCAAATGAATAAAACGATGGCACAAGTTTCAAAATTATAATTTTTAAAACTTTTCAAATCCCCTCGAAAATATGGAGATATCTAAAATGTTTGTTTAGGTCTTAAGGATGCCAAGAAATATAAGTGCATTAAACTTAATTAAAATAACACGTTTTTTGCTGTCTCGTAAATATGAAAATGGATTGCAACTACTCCACAATTTAAATTCAACCATCTGCATCGACGAATGGTCTGGTGCGCATTTTACAATCACAAAAATTATCTATTTTTAAACGAATTAAAAACCTTTCTTGCAGATGTGATAAATTTTGATGTATTATCGTAAGATACACGTTAATGTGAACGTAAAAAATAATACAAATATTATTATATTATTGTCGTTATGATTCGGTCCTACATTATTAACCACTTAAAAACAATTTCGAGTAGAAATCTACTCCAACGTGTCGGTTTTCCTAATGATTTTCCTTTCCGCGAGAAGTAAAATGAGTTTCTACCATTCACGACAGCGTAATGAGTGTGGTTTAAACTTGCGCTGACGTTTTGAGGCTAGTTCCTCAGTTAGGTAAGTACGACACGTCAACTGGACTAAACATTTACCGACAGGCGGGTCTCCTCATTCAGTCACTCAACCGTGTTCGAGTCCTTTTGCGGACGAACCGTACGAGCGCATCCGGTGCTGCGGACTCACTTTCGTCGCGCGTCCAAGTTGGTTTTGCATATTTTCACTGGAGGTGAGAATGGGCGCCGACTGCACGTTTCCTTCCTCTTCGCCGAAGCGGAGAAACCGGTATTGGCAGCCGCTGGCGGGCGCTGCACCCGCTCCCGGTGGCCGCAAATGGAACCTTGCACGCTCGTCACCCGCCAACGCAGCGCAGTAATTCTCTCGAAAGGAAAATGCGGCTCCACACATTCGGCGAATCCCGAGCAACCGCTCGCTGAATCCCGAGTAGTGTGGACGGGTTGCTCGCTATTCGCCAAGCGCCGAACAGTCGGTATCCGCGCTACCCACCCCGTGTCGGTCTTTTGGACACATCAAAGGGAGCGAATATTTGCGTCGATAAAATCGCACGTGATCACCTAGTCTAAAGGCGGCTCTTCACATTTGTTATTGGGCGCATGCCGAGTAACCGCTCGCCCAACTCCGAGTAGTGATACTATTTGCTGAGCGCCGAACATTCGGTATTCGCCCTACCCACCCCGTATCGCCCTTTGGGACACATCAAAGGGAGCGAACATTCGCCGAAGACACCAGCTGTTCGGGATTGGGCGAGCAGGGGCTCTCTGCTCGGCGAATGTCGAATGTGTGGAGCCGCATTTATGTCATTACGTCATCTCTCCGTGGAAATACTTGGTTGCAGACTCGGCGCGCAAGATTTTCTCTTAGATGGGGTGATGTGTTATTTGAACATATGTGGTCAAGAACGCGACCAGACAACTGTTCTGCTGACGCTCTGACGTGACGTGACACGACACATATTAGTCCCATGTTCATAACTTGATAAATGAAATGTTTATTTTGAAAAAGTATTATGGAATTTCCTCATTTATTTATTATCTCTACAATCCCCTGAGTTCTTTTCGGCGGTGACGTTTTATTTATTTTACTTTTTACTTTCCTTGCTTTGGAATTTGAAATATTTATTTAAATTAACTCATCCGCGTATAGTGTTAGAGTTCAGATCTAGGTACACTATAAGTATTTTTTCAAAGTTTTTGCTTTTTACACCAAGAGGGATGCCCGACATTTTAAACATTGTTTCATTCTTCAAACACATAGTTTTTAGATTCTAGTTTTACTTCTTAAGAAGCAAAAAGTATACTAATTGAAATTAGCGACGTTTCAACAAAAAAACTCTTATTACAAGAACCTGGTAATAAAAAATGGATACATCTTGACCTTTTTGTAGTAAATTACATACTCTAACACTTTGTGTAGTTAAAATCCATATTTTATGAGTGGAAAACGGAATGACGATGAAACGTCTGGCTGTCCGTCCGTCTCTCCGTCTTTTTTTTAGGTTTTCTGTCTCAAAAAATCAGCATAACGGAAACATCGCTTGGATGTATTGTAAAAAACAAAGAGAAGGTGCTCGGCAGTCTAGAAAGCGTCAGCGCTTAATTTTTAAATGTTTGTGGGTTTTACATATCTCTAATCAATTAGAGGAAAAAATGCACTGAAATATTAATGATATCCTCACACAATAGTATCAAGAGGAAACGTAAAAACTAGTGCTACAGAAGGTATCTCAAAAATGTGGAGCCCTTTTTGAAAAAAAATTGAAAATGACCTTGGGGCTTCTTGTATAGTACCCCGAAAAATGAATGAATGTTTTCAAAACGCAAAGCTTTGAGTCCAGCCAGATCGACCGAGAAATATCCATTTTGAGCAAAATCTTACGTACGGTTTAGGCGCTAGAGGAGTTCACGGACTGGCGTTTTGAGAAAAAAACACTTCTTCGATATCAAGGACACGCTATTCTTGAAATATGACCACATAACGTGTTAGAGAGAATATTTTAGTACATTTTAGAACAGGATTTACGCACTTTTTCTATACCAGGGCTTCACAATACGAGTTTTTTCTGTCGAAAAATCGCCGGTTTTTGCCACTGCCACACACATTACATAACTTTCTCATTACTACGTATATTACTCAGTATATACGTACGTATACGAGAAAGTAGAAACAGAAGATGATTTTACAGTGCGCATTTTACAGTAAAAACATTTACAGCGCATGTCCTTTAAATGTTGCAGGCCTGATTCCGTTTATGAATGACCAGATTTTCCTGCATCACGTACCGTTGTAACGGGGCGGACAGGCCGCGAGCTCGACCGAGCACCTGTTAATCTGACATTCAGAAAGAGCCGGTGCATCTTCACCCAAAAGCTCGCCTCTTCTAACGAGGCACGCCCCCCCACTGCCTATTGACTTGCAAAACATTCTCTCCCGTAATAAGCTCCTCTCCTTTCCCGCACGTAGCGATTACGTTAAGGTTACAAGGTCAGGGAGAGTGGGTATGGACCCGTGGGTGGGGTTTGTCGATCGGATGCGGAGCATGACGTAGCTTCATTGGACAAATATGAATGAGGAGAAACTCCGTGGGCTCTTGGGTTGTTCGCTTTTGTTAAATTAACACTTCATTACGGTAATATTCCCAGTTTCGGGGAATCAGGCGAGGTTGTGAATGAGCTTATTTTAATGTTATGAAGTTTCGTACTTGACAGTTATTTAATCTTATTAAAATGTGTCCATGTCTTCAATTATTTGTATCAATACGTAAATTATGGTGCATTCACTTACGAAACAAATTATATTTTATCAATATTACTTTACTCAATTTGTTTCTCTGACGAAATCACTCGTAGTTTGCTAACAAATGTTACCACATAATGCCTCTTTTGCCTGTCACGATTTCTCGTGAGAAGTGTATTTGGAAATGAGTATAAAATTTGTAATTTTTATTTGAAAGTTTTGTAAAAATGTTGAGGATGATGGAAATTGCTACATTTGTTTCAGTCTTACAAATCTATAGTTTGCTATCAAGCATCAATGTATCATTATTTAGAGCATCTGGTAAATCCATCATTAAAGAACAATGACTGAAAATCTCAAAGAGCAAATGTACTTGAACATGAATTGCTACATTAAGTACGGACATTTTATGAGACATCCAACCAGTCACGATAATATCATGAGTCAAGACGTCTGAGTGTGCTCGAAATGCTATTTCACGTACATAATCCATTGAATAGTGAGTGAATGCTATAAGGAAAAAGCATTCATTGCTATGGAGCAACGCCTGAAATAAAATGTAGTTAACAGAGCGTGCTTCAGGACAATAGTTCAGCTTGCGAAGTTCAAAACTTTCAACGACAGAAAGAAGCAATGAGCGATGGATGCTCTTTACTCACTCGTCTTGTCCCTGTTGCGAGAGCCTTCAATCTTGCAATTCAAGGAAACAAAATTCTAATCACTGCATATCAACCAGTCATTGGTTTCTCTGTCAACATCAAGATGAGTATTTTGTGAGTGATGGAAAATAAACGATATTTTGCAGAAATTTATAATTAGTTTACTTATTCATTTCTATTCATTATTACGTACTCTTCCTTGTATTTAGTTTATGCCAACAGGTGAATTTTATTCTCATAATAGAACTCTTCACAATTATGCCACGCGGAATTCAGAACGAAGTTGCTCCATTTTATGTATGCATTTATATATTTTTATTTATTCTGGAACTTATCTGTCTTAGTTTTTCCTGGCGTAATTCTAATTCTCATGGTTCTTCGTTACTGAGAGTTGAATATTTTACAACGACTTATTTAATTATCATTATCATTTGTTAACTCCGGAATCTAAATATGAAATTTATGAAGTTCATGATGCACTGAAGGATAAGTAAAACGAGAAAAGTAAAACGACCTGCCGCGTAAAGATTTATTCTCCTTCACAGATGTCTCGCGGATATTTCGGGACTTGGCGTCGATTCCCAGCGTAGAAAATCGAGAACGATGGCCGTTGTACTGCAAGCCGAACTTCCAATTGGATGGGAAGCCAACAATTCTCTGGCTTTATCATTATTATGATTCTCAATTTGGCTAAGATGAATGAATTGGCGTGTGACTGACGACTCTGACTGGTTTAAATTATGATAGGGCAATGGTGGGTTGAGAGACAATAGAAACAAGATAACTCGGAGAAAACCTACCGCATAGGGTATCTCTATTGTTTCCACAAATCTAACATCAGATTTCGAGTTTAGAATCTTGACATCAGTGTGACAAGAAGGGAAGAATTGTCTTTATCTTATCTGCATTATGATTCTCAGCCACACATGAGATGAAGGTTGATTCATGCTTGGTTCATTGAATGATGATGGAAGGCTTGTTGACTTGAAAAGTACAGGAAACGAGATAACCCTTTATTCTTCACCAATCCCACATGGATTGACTCTAATTTGAAATATTTACCCAAGGCAGTCTGAAATTTGTCGCTCCAGTGAACAGTTCAAAAATGTAATGGGTGAGTGAGAATGTATCACGGTCATATCCACTACTTAGGCCATTCATCCCGTCAGTGTAGTTTTTGATGTTGTAGTATGAATGTGCATTGAAAATCCTTCGTCTTCAAGTGCTCTTGACTTTGGTGACGTCACGTCGAAGGCTGTGATGTCAACGTTTCGACCTTCTTGTTGTGGTCTTCCTCTGTGTTGTTCGACGCGACGTCACAGGAACAGCCAAAATCATTTTCAATACACTTGAAGATCATCAAGCCTAAAAATGCAACTGAGCTACATTACAATGTTTTTTTTTTTTTTTTTGTCACTCAAGTGATACCATTCATCACTGCCTGATGGCCTGAGCCTCTCAACGTAAAATAACACATCATTGAATTGAATTATCTGGAGATATGGCGGTGTTTCTCTGCCGCGATATCTACACATTGAATTGAATTGAATTTGCCTTATTTTACGTGGCGAGACTCGGGCCATCAGGCCCGCTCTTCCGTCTGACCACGCAAATTTCGCTACGCTCCTTTCATCAACTAGCAGAGAAAGGAGGTATTTCTTGGGCGAGAAACACGATTTCGAATTTAGCTCAGAGGCGTCATTTAGGCTTGAGGATCTTTTACATGCAAGTAAATCTACTAACATGGGACAGCCGGCTTTACTTCCCCTCCGAAGGAAGGCGTACGAAGGATTTTTTCGCCCTCAAAAATCCACGGCTTCGATCGGGTTTGAACCAGCTAACTTGGGTACAACAGTCCGGTACGCTAACAGTTACACCATCGCCGCCGCCGCCGCCGCCACATCAGCGTACAGAACTTTTGCCCGTGCAATTATCTCCGCCAGCTGGACACTGTTCCGTCCGAGACAAGCTCTAAGCTCCCGGCTGGTCTCTCGACATAAGTGGTAATTGAGTGCACGTAACTGCCTAAGAGTGTATGTAAGAGGAGAAGAGGGACAAGGATGAAGCAAAGCGGTCCGTGGCCTGTTTGTTAGAGAGCGTCTCCGGTATTCGCCTGGTATTAATCGAAGAAACAGCAGAAGACCCTTGGATTTCTCTTTCAGACGTTGGTTGTACCCACTCAATTACAGCCAGCATCGAAAACCTGCCAAGATCGGCACTCAAACCGCAGAATCTCGCGGTCACAGACGCTGTCTGGTTCGACCAGGCCTGATCGGAAACCAAAGTCATCGGCCCACTAGGGATGCGACATCGATCTCGATGTTTTCAAAACATCGATGTTTCTACAAAAATCGATGTTTTCAACATCAATGAGTTGAAGTCGATGTTTTTTAAACATCAATGTTTTAGCATCGATGTTTTCAACATCAATGAGTTGAAGTCGATGTTTTTTAAACATCAATGTTTTAGCATCGATGTTTTGTTCGTGAATGAAAAAAATGATCATAATCACAAATTTGTAAAAATTAAAATACGAAATAGTAACTGATGGTACCACTGTGTATTTTTTATTATTGTAATTTTATTTTTGGCAGACATTTCATTGTTCAGTTTATATATTAACTGTGCAAATGTTTGATGGTCTTAATGTATCTTAAACTAACGTACACTAACTTAAAATAATACATTACAATTGTATAAAAATAGTATTAAAAATATATATTGGGCGAGGAAGCAGGAAGCACTGCAGATAAGTATTATTCCAGGTGTGCGAACGTTTTATAAAATGAATGGAGGAGACATGTGTTGTTAAATCTCGTTCGATAATTGGGGGGGGTTTGCCTAGTTTATAGAAGGATGATGCTTAAATTAGGGGAACGTTAGTATAAACATTGTGTGCGAGGTAGGCTATTTGGTTTCTTATTGTGTTTATATTTAAATCATTACGCAATTGATTGTAACTGATGAACTGCTATTGTAATTAATCTTAAGAATTTATTTTGACCATTGTGTTTGTACCCGAACCAAACAAACGCCATGTGTATTACCTTCAAGCAGACAACTTTTCGTTGTCCGAGATGATTTCAATGCCCTGTTGTTTCCTTCATTTTTTTTCTCTTTTTTCACAGTTGGTCCTCGCCACATATTTCGCGCTTTTAACTTTATTTTCAAATACATTTTTTTGTAAATTAATGTGCAGTGCAACTGTTAAATCATATTTTGTTGCGCACTAATTTAAGAGTTGATGATACTAAAGCAAGTTTAAAAGCAAGTGTATATGTAAAAACTTGGGATTGGTTTTGGACGATGCATTTTTAACATCGATATTTTAATTTAGATCATCGATGGTTCATTGTCGATGTCACATCCCTACTGCCCAAGATTTTTGGACGATGTATTTTTATTAACGATTTTTTAATTTTGAACATCGATGTTTCGTTGTTGATGTCGCATCCCTATTGCCCACGGTTGTAGACGATTTTTTTAACATCGATGTTTTCATTTTGAGCATCCAGGTTTGGCAACATCAATGTTTCGTTGTCGATGTTGCATCCCTACTGCCCACGGTTTTTGGACGATGTATTTTTAAAATCGATGTATTCATTTAGAACATCAATGTTTGACAACATCGATGTTTCGTTGTCGATGTCGCACCCCCCTCTGACCACGGTTTGTGAGCGATGCATTTTTAACACCAATGTTTTAATTTCGTACATCGATGATTCGTTGTCGATGTCGCATCCCTACTGCCCACGGTTTTTGGACGATGTATTTTTAACATCGATGTATTCATTTAGAACATCAATGTTTGACAACATCGATGTTTCGTTGTCGATGTCGCACCCCCCTCTGACCACGGTTTGTGGGCGATGCATTTTTATCATCAATGTTTTAATTTCGTACATCGATGATTCGTTGTCGATGTCGCATCCCTACTGCCCACGGTTTTTGGACGATGTATTTTTAACATCGATGTATTCATTTAGAACATCAATGTTTGACAACATCGATGTTTCGTTGTCGATGTCGCACCCCCCTCTGACCACGGTTTGTGGGCGATGCATTTTTATCATCAATGTTTTAATTTCGTACATCGATGATTCGTTGTCGATGTCGCATCCCTACTGCCCACGGTTTTTGGACGATGTATTTTTAAAATCGATGTATTCATTTAGAACATCAATGTTTGACAACATCGATGTTTCGTTGTCGATGTCGCACCCCCCTCTGACCACGGTTTGTGGGCGATGCATTTTTATCATCAATGTTTTAATTTCGTACATCGATGATTCGTTGTCGATGTCGCATCCCTACTGCCCACGGTTTTTGGACGATGTATTTTTAACATCGATGTATTCATTTAGAACATCAATGTTTGACAACATCGATGTTTCGTTGTCGATGTCGCACCCCCCTCTGACCACGGTTTGTGGGCGATGCATTTTTATCATCAATGTTTTAATTTCGTACATCGATGATTCGTTGTCGATGTCGCATCCCTACTGCCCACGGTTTTTGGACGATGTATTTTTAACATCGATGTATTCATTTAGAACATCAATGTTTGACAACATCGATGTTTCGTTGTCGATGTCGCACCCCCCTCTGACCACGGTTTGTGGGCGATGCATTTTTATCATCAATGTTTTAATTTCGTACATCGATGATTCGTTGTCGATGTCGCATCCCTACTGCCCACGGTTTTTGGACGATGTATTTTTAACATCGATGTATTCATTTAGAACATCAATGTTTGACAACATCGATGTTTCGTTGTCGATGTCGCACCCCCCTCTGACCACGGTTTGTGGGCGATGCATTTTTATCATCAATGTTTTAATTTCGTACATCGATGATTCGTTGTCGATGTCGCATCCCTACTGCCCACGGTTTTTGGACGATGTATTTTTAAAATCGATGTATTCATTTAGAACATCAATGTTTGACAACATCGATGTTTCGTTGTCGATGTCGCACCCCCCTCTGACCACGGTTTGTGGGCGATGCATTTTTATCATCAATGTTTTAATTTCGTACATCGATGATTCGTTGTCGATGTCGCATCCCTACTGCCCACGGTTTTTGGACGATGTATTTTTAACATCGATGTATTCATTTAGAACATCAATGTTTGACAACATCGATGTTTCGTTGTCGATGTCGCACCCCCCTCTGACCACGGTTTGTGGGCGATGCATTTTTATCATCAATGTTTTAATTTCGTACATCGATGATTCGTTGTCGATGTCGCATCCCTACTGCCCACGGTTTTTGGAAGATGTATTTTTAACATCAACGTTTTAATTTTGAACATCGATGTTTGACAACGTAGAAGTTTCGTTGTCAATGTCGCATCCATACAGCCCACTACCCCGGGCGCTGACCAGCGAAGAGTTCGGCAGCGGGCGCTGTGGGGGCTGGGGCTAATCGGCTCTGGCAGCGCGGGCCCCGCGACGCACGACCGCGCGCGCTCATTAGCAGGCGATCGCGGCGGCGGCCACGCGCTGGCGACACGCCCGCCCCTACCCCCCCCCCCCCTCGCTTCTTTTTTTTTTCCACCGGCGATGAATTCTCACTGCCGCTTTTAACTAAGCTCAGAAAAAATAGTACAGGGTTCTTCGTTGATAACCGCCCGTTGACATATCTTCCATCAGAATTAGACCAGGAGCGGATTTAGAGACGAATTTTGGGAGGGGAATGTTTTGTTCCCAAAATGTTTTGGTCGAATGTGTCATATTACAGATTATGTAGAATGACGCAGGCTAAAGTCAGCTTATGTTGTGATACAATTGTATTTGTTTTAATGTTTAAACGAAAATATATTTGCTTCACAGTTGAAATTAATAGTTACTGAAACATTTGAGGGAGGGGGGGATTTCTCTCATTTCCTTCCACGTGGATCCACGTGTGATTAGATGGTGCTCTAAACATCTTGTATCGTGCATCTGTTTTGAATAAATATAAAGGTTTCGAGTTCGACTCGTGCCCTACCGACTGGAGTGGCTTAGGGCATCAAGTGATGTCACTGCAGTGCTTCTGACTGGGAGTACGTGGGCTTCGAGTCTCGACGGTGCGGCAGGATTGTCGGCACTAGCTAGAGAGCTCTATTATGATTTATTTAACCGTGCACTTGACGTTAATCAGCTGTTCACGGTTTCATCCAATCAGCAGCTTCAACGTCCCCATAGTGACGTCAATTTAGCGACACGTAAGCTCCCGATTGGATGAAACCGCAACGTCAACATTTACGTCATTTGCGCGCGGCGATGGTGTAACGGTTAGCGTTTCGGACTGTTGCACCCAAGTTGGTGGGTTCAAACCCGATCGAAGCCGTGGATTTTTAGGGCGACAAAATCCTTCGTACGCCTTCCTTCGGAGGGGAAGTAAAGCCGGCTGTCCCATGTTAGTAGATTTACTTGCATGTAAAAGATCCTCAAGCCTAAATGACGCCTCTGAGCCAAATTCAAATCGCCTGTTTCTCGCCCAAGAAATACCTCCTTTTTCTGCTGCTAGTTGGTGAAAGGAGCGTAGCGAAATTTGCGTGGTCAGACGGAAGAGCAGGCCTCATGGCCTGAGTCTCGCCACGTAAAATAAGGCATTAATTCAATTCAATTCAATTCAATACGGCGCGCGTTTTTCAATTCTCATACCTAGCCTTCTCTTTCCCCCTTACTTACACACACTTATACTTACATGTACTACACTACCACACATGTCAAGACGTTTGGGAGCTTAGATCTTGACCCGGCCGGGGCGGTGTCCTGGTGGATGGGTCACCCCCAACCCACAAGCAAGCCAGCGTGTAAGTCGGCACCGGATTTTACTATTCTGCTTGAAAATAAAACCGGCAACTCTCGTGATGACAACATTCACTACACTTTCTATACTAATTAACCCTGAATAGAAACCCGAAATAATCAACCAATTAAGCAAGCAAACATTGTCTCCTTTGTAAATCGTTGTTTTAAAATGAAAATACTATAAAATAGCTTCATACCGGAACACAACGTCGAACATTTCTGATAACCCGTACTACGCAGTGGGTTCTGTCCAAAAATGTAATAAAACATTGAAAAATGTTTGATTGTGGCAGATTACACTCATAAGAAATGACGATTTGATAGTTTTAGAATATGCTTTATTAATACTTGCTTATTAGGTAACTGTAAGTAAATTTCGACGTTTTTTGTGACAGCCTCCATTTCTCTAGATCGATTACTGCAAGCTGGAGCCAAGCTAAAAAATAGGCGATTGATCTTTTTTCTTCACATTTCTCCCCTCCCCATCTCTAGAACCGGTAAAACTAGTTCATCTCTCATAATATTTAGATTTGCTCATTTGTGGTGAAATGGAAAGCAAAATGCTGAAGTAACCACTGGAAGCAAATAATAAATAAAATTACTTCTTTTGTAAGTATTAAAATTATCAAGAGACTACCTGTTATATCATATTTTTGACCTGTTGAAATGTTGGGTTATGATGTAGGCACAATTAGAACATTAGACATACAATTATCAAAAATGTATTTGATACGTAACTGAGGGTTCAGAGTATGTGGATGGAAGCCAATACTTCAAACGGATTAGTTCCAAGCTCAAGAAGCCGGGAGAGCTGATGTAATGACCGGATTCTTGAAATGAAAAGGAAAGCAATCAGCTGTGCACTTCCTAGGGCGGCCCGGCGTCTAGACCACCTCCGCCGCCAGGGCCGCGGCCGCGCCTGCTGTCACTAGCGCCACCGCCGGCAATTCGGCTTCCGGGGACGCGAGCGTTTCGCTTCGTCCGGTGCTCCGCGACGCCCAAGATATCCTTGCGGCTGCCGCTCAGATGCGTTGGTTTTCAATTCTTGTGTTCGAAGAATAAGTATTTTTTTAACATTGCTCGTGCTCGGCTGCCGCGTGTTTCTTATTTCCCGTGTAGCATGAGAATAATAATTAACTTACGTCTTCTCTAATAAATCTTACGCAGTACGACTTATATGCAGTCACATGCTTTTATAATACTTGATTAACTCCCATTATTAGTAGACAACTGGTCTTGAACTGGGTCTGTCAAATACATTTGTCTGAAATGTATGTGATGTGTACGAAATTTGTCTGCGAAGCATGTACCTGCCATACACCAGTGCATGTCATGTTGCCTGCTAATCAGGGGAAAATGTTACATGTGAAACTTTTTTTAAAGATCACTAGTCCACTGCTGGGTCATATAGCGTTCACTGTGAGTTTTATAATTGGGGTAACTGCAAGGAGAGTACGTAAGGACAACAATACACACAAACAGCCAGGTTCTGAGCTGGATTCGAACCCGCGGCACTTCGAATAGAGACCACCAAATGTTCATTGATTTAAAGTAATTATGTGCTAGTCTTACACGCTATAGAAGTTTGTAGCATTTATTTTGAATCGCCTAGTTTAAATTCTTCTTTATATATTTCCGACGTAATTGTCACGACCCTGTCACTTCATATGAGGCAATTGTGCCATAAATATTTCCCGCGACAGTAAATACATCCAAAGTGTGAACTTGATAGTGAATAACCAATATATTTTAATAATTAAAAAATCAAAGATTGTCATTCCGACCGGGGAATGGAAAGTCGGGGTCCAGGGACGACCTGACCCGGTCGGGGTGACAATTGCTTGAACAGATTTAATTAATTCATTTTTTCTATTCATTCCCATTAGGGAGTTCACATTTGGCTCGTTCTCTCGTACCGCCGCCGCTCCTTTCGATTCTCTCGCGCCCTCGAGTCGAACCAGGAAGGGCGGCCGGGAAGAGGGCGGGGCGGCGGGCGAGGGAGGCGCAGCTGTTGCATAACGCGCCAGATGCACGCGTTGCTACCGGCGAGCGAGCGGGCAGGGCGGAGCGTGAGGAGGTGGTGCGGGACAGGGCGGGGTGGGGAGGGAGGGGCTGGCAGGGCGGGGAACGATGGGGCGGGAGAGGAGATCGGGGTAGGTGGGCGGGCGGAGCGTGCGGGACTGGACGGGACTGGACTGGACGGGACTCGACTGGGCGGGACTCGACTGGGCGGGACTCCACTGGACGGGACTCGACTGGACGGGACTCGACTGGACGGGACTCGGCTGGACGGGACTCGACTGGACGGGACTCGACTGGACGGGACTCGACTGGACGGGACTCGACCGGACGGGACTCGACCGGACGGGACTGGACTGGACGGGACTCGGCTGGACGGGACTCGGCTGGACGGGACTCGACTGGACGGGACTCGATTGGACGGGACACGGCTGGACGGGACTCGGCTGGACGGGACTCGACTGGACGGGACTCGACTGGACGGGACTCGACTGGACGGGACTCGGCTGGACGGGACTCGGCTGGACGGGACTCGACTGGACGGGACTCGATTGGACGGGACTCGACTGGACGGGACTCGACTGGACGGGACTCGACTGGACGGGACTCGACTGGACGGGACTCGACTGGACGGGACTCGACTGGACGGGACTCGACTGGACGGGACTCGGCTGGACGGGACTCGGCTGGACGGGACTCGATTGGACGGGACACGGCTGGACGGGACTCGGCTGGACGGGACTCGATTGGACGGGACTCGGCTGGACGGGACTCGGCTGGACGGGACTCGACTGGACGGGACTCGATTGGACGGGACACGGCTGGACGGGACTCGACCGGACGGGACTCGACCGGACGGGACTGGACTGGACGGGACTCGGCTGGACGGGACTCGGCTGGACGGGACTCGACTGGACGGGACTCGATTGGACGGGACACGGCTGGACGGGACTCGGCTGGACGGGACTCGGCTGGACGGGACTCGGCTGGACGGGACTCGGCTGGACGGGACTCGACTGGACGGGACTCGATTGGACGGGACACGGCTGGACGGGACTCGACCGGACGGGACTCGACCGGACGGGACTGGACTGGACGGGACTCGGCTGGACGGGACTCGGCTGGACGGGACTCGACTGGACGGGACTCGATTGGACGGGACACGGCTGGACGGGACTCGGCTGGACGGGACTCGGCTGGACGGGACTCGACCGGACGGGACTGGACTGGACGGGACTCGGCTGGACGGGACTCGACTGGACGGGACTCGACTGGACGGGACTCGACTGGACGGGACTCGACTGGACGGGACTCGACTGGACGGGACTCGACTGGACGGGACTCGACTGGACGGGACTCGACTGGACGGGACTCGGCTGGACGGGACTCGGCTGGACGGGACTCGACTGGACGGGACTCGACTGGACGGGACTCGACTGGACGGGACTCGACTGGACGGGACTCGGCTGGACGGGACTCGGCTGGACGGGACTCGACTGGACGGAACCGGACGGGACTGGATGGGGTGGGAGGGAACGGGACAGACGGACGGGACGGGACGGTCGTATGAGACGGGCTGGCGGGACGAGGCAGCGGTCGGCAAGCGAGCGTGCGGACGGCGCAGTCGGGGTCAGCCGTGGGCGGTGCCGCGGGCGGAGCGCGCCGGATTCGCGTGTGTGGCAGCCGAGAGGAGGCCGGCGGCAGCGCCTGATTCCGCCCCGATCGCGGAGGAAATCGACTTTTCCGCGGTGAACCCGGATGCGCGTCGTGTCTCCGCCCTTTCTCTCACGCTCTCCCTCCTCCTCGCTGTGCACGCGCTCTGTGATGAATGTGTGTTGAATACGGCTCCTAGACCTCGTGCTGTAGGAGGCGACGTGGATAGATGAACTCTTTTAAACGATCCTGCGAAACGCTGATTTTATTACCTGTAATATTCAAACAAGAATTCAGAAAACGGACGTTGGGAAATATTCGTTCGAGAATCGCACTATTAGGGACTGGAAGGATTTGCCTGTGACAATCTTCGATCCCTTTCCTCAAAGCCTGAGCAAATTGAAAAATAAATTCGTTTCTTGAATGTAGATATGTGTTATAAATATATTTAATAAAATTCAGTGTAATTAACTATGTCTTCTTTGTAATTAAATATTATTATTATTATTGTTATTATTATTAATGTTATTATCATTTATTATTAATGTTATTATTATCATTATTATTATTATTATTTATTATTATGTGCAGTGCAGTGACGTGAAACTGAGAGAAGCGAGTGAGTAAGGAAGACATTACAGCTCACTGTATCGCAGTGCGGTGAAGTGGGGTGAAGTGAAGTGAAGTGTGGTGAAGGGGAGTTCTATGAAAATTTGCACGGTGAAATGTTCACATGATTTTGTAAAGTTTGTAGATTTTGTATAGCTGTTAAGTTCTGTAATGTTAAGTTAGTGTATTCTGCCCCCAAGTTCTCACACTTAATTGCAGAATTATTAATAAATCTAATATCATTGGTATCGTGATTATGAATGTAATTGGAGTCAAAATTAGATTAATGTCAAAAATAGGATATAACAGATGGTCTCTTGATAATTTTAATACTTACTAACGAAGTATTACTTTTATTTATTATTTTCGTCCAGTTGTTACTTCAGCATTTTGTTTTCCATTTCACCACAAGTGAGCAAATCTAAATAAGATGACAGATGAACTAGTTTCACCGGTTCTAGAGATGGGCACGGGAGAAAGGTGAAGAAAAAAGATCAAACGCCCATTTTTTAGCTACTGCTTGGCTCCAGCTTGCAGTAATCGATCTAGAGAAATGGAAGGTGTCAATCTATGCAATCGGCATATTCAAAGTTCCCTTTCAGGGACTTCCATTCAAATATAACAAAATGCGACAGGGAAAAAGGGTTTGCGACAGGGAGTTTTAATTGAATAGGACGTACACGATCCCATACATTTTCAGAGTCGAAATCTTTTATTTTAAAAGAAGTCGTAGGCAAGGAAATGAGATCCGCTATGAGATGAGATTACAGAGTGGCACAGGGGAATCTACCCATCACTTAGCGAGCCACATGTCCGGAGAAATGGCCGTCATAACTATTTCTTCTCGCTTTCGAGCTCGCGCGTGTTAATGTGGCAGACAAATGTCCGTAATCCCGTGCTTCCGGCGTCGGAATCATTCCGGCTGCGGCGGTCGTTAAGGATGATTCGCGGCCGGTCACGCGACCTGTCGATCAGGCAGTCGATTCGCGAGGGGTGGGCGGAGGGGAACTGCCTCGCGCAGCTCGCGCTTCCGCGTCTGCCCGCCCACGGCGCCGCACAGTGGGATAGGCTCCGCACAGTGGAATAGACTCCGCTACAGTGGGATAGACTCCGCGCAGTGGAATAGACTCCGCACAGTGGGATAGTCCGCGCAGTGGGATAGACTCCGCACAGTGGGATAGACTCCGCGCAGTGGGATAGACTCCGCACAGTGGGATAGACTCCGCACAGTGGGATAGACTCCGCGCAGTGGGATAGACTCCGCACAGTGGGATAGACTCCGCGCAGTGGGATAGACTCCGCACAGTGGGATAGACTCCGCACAGTGGGATAGACTCCGCACAGTGGGATAGACTCCGCACAGTGGGATAGACTCCGCACAGTGGGATAGGCTCCGCACAGTGGGATAGACTCCGCACAGTGGGATAGACTCCGCACAGTGGGATAGGCTCCGCACGGTGGGATAGACTCCGCACAGTGGGATAGACTCCGCACAGTGGGATAGGCTCCGCACAGTGGGATAGGCTCCGCACAGTGGGATAGACTCCGCACAGTGGGATAGGCTCCGCACAGTGGGATAGACTCCGCACAGTGGGATAGACTCCGCACAGTGGGATAGACTCCGCACAGTGGGATAGACTCCGCACAGTGGGATAGACTCCGCACAGTGGGATAGACTCCGTACAGTGGGATAGACTCCGCACAATCGGGAGCTTTAGCACATTTGTTACGTCTTTCACTGAAGTACTATAAATCAACGTTAGGATCTCTAAAAATTGAAGTTGAAAAGGTAATGGCGACATACCTGAGGAAATATAACAAAATAAAGACTTTAAGCCCCAAAATGAGAGGTCTCAGATTCACATTCATATTAGCTGTACTTAAGAGTGATTCATACATGGTATTCCTTCAACATGGTTCATAATGGATGCGTTTTAGTACTCATCGTTGTTTGTGACGACAAATACGCGTTTTTGTATTAGAAGTGGCAGTTTACAATTCCATTTACGTATCTCAGTATACATATGCGATTAAAATATACCAATTTGATAAAACGATTCAATCTACCAACAATAATTGTATATATATAATTGGATGTATATGATCGTAAATATTCTCAACCACACAGCGTCGGATAGATTTTCTGAGCTACGTCGAGAAAGATATTACCTTAAAAGTAAGGTAAATCGCTACAGTTCTAACTTTACTCACGCGTATACGTATTCGGTACCATAAATACAATGATAAATATATCGCGTCTCAGTCTGCAATTAGGAAAAATTGTATATGAAGTAATAAAGTATATTAATAATGCAGGGAGTGATATTTCAGATGTTGGGAACATTATATTCAAAATGTATAGATTTGATTGAGGCTGCTAGTGCTGTCTTTGAGAGAAAATATTACCAGATTCTTGATGATATTACATTATTGCCTTTCATGGTGAATGGTATTTTTATTTCGTCGATTTATTGATTACTGAGATATTTCTTCTATTCAGTCCTTTCCCAAAATCCGATTCAATCAGTCATTTCACGAGTGACAGAATATTTTTGAAGGAAAATTGAAATAAATTATCTGTGAAAAGACAATTTTTATTTTTTCCTTGAGTTGCGGTCTGCGGATCCATTGTACAGTCGGAGAAGGGGAGGAGGCGTTGGCTAGGCTGGGTATCGAACCAAATCAGCACTCATCGCGAAAATAAATCATAGTTTCTGTGGAGAGGGATGAAAGGAAGTGTGTTTTTTAGCCTGAGGTGAACATTGTAAATTATTTACTTTCTGGTTTTAATTAGAAGAAAGTAGATACAAACAGTGTTTTTTAGATTCTAATAATTACTGTAAATATATATCATGTAGGGAATAATTAGTTTCAGAAGAGAATTATACAATTTTAAGTTAATTTATTTGGTTGATAAATTATTCATCGTTCATCGATTCGAACTTGACATTTCAAAAAACTACAAACAAACAAACCAACAAAACCTCTCACGCCCGTGATGTAACAGGGAAACATGTGATGCAACAAAGAGAAACAATGCACCGTTAAGGTACCGTCAAAGGCGTTGGCGGCTGCGGCTGGACACAAAGAAATGGCGGCGTGTAGGAAGTGGCTGTGGGGCGTGGGCGTCAGCATCGGGGACAGTGTTACCAGATGTGTTTAGAGGGATTCCGCCATGTTCGTTTCAGTTTACCCCGAAAATCCGCTGAACTGTTTTTAAATTTCCCGCCTAAATCCGCTAAACGTAAAATAAATTATTTTTCCATATTTAAATATTGTATTAATTTATTCTATTAAAACAAACGATAGAAAATAATGATAGAAAAAGACAAATGCTTATGAATGCATGAAATAGATAAGGACAATTGCTTATTCTTGGTCATAGCCGTCGATATTGGCGTATTCGAGCCCCAATATTTGAAAATAATAATAAAGGTCGCACTTATGTAGACTGAATTGTCTGTCTTTTATTATTATTTTAAAATGTTTCTACTCGAACACGCTATGTGTCCAGGCCTTAATAGTGAAGATTTGAAATTCCGCTTATTTCCGCCGTCTTTATTAATTTCCGCCGTTTATTCCGCTGTCCGCGAAACTAATTTTTTTTCCCGCCGTACGAGTTCAAAATCCGCTGGAAACGGCGGGAAATCCGCCGATGTGGCAACACTGATCGGGCAGTTGCATCTGGAGCAGCGGAGAATTGGAGGGAGACGGCGCGGCGCCCGGGGCACGAGCGCGGGGCGATGGCTCGTGGGCGATGGGGCGGGGCGGGCAGCGGAGTGAGAGAGGGAGAGGGAGAGATCGCCCTTGGACCGGCGCTGCCCGCTGTGCTCTGTCGTGCGTGAAACAAGCGGATCTCTGCGGACGCCGCTCCGCCAGCTCCGCGCTCCAGTACACCCGAGTGTACTTACTTCGAGTCGGCGCACTCTGTTGTTGTTGTTGGTGGTGGTGGTGGTGGTGGTGAAGCTGCTGCTGGTGGCGATACTGGTGGTGGTGGAGGTGGTGATGATGATGGTGGTGATCGTGGCGGTGGCGGTGGCGGTAGACGCGGCGGTGGAGGCGGCGGTGGAGGCGGCGGCGGAGGCGGCGGCGGTGGCGACGGCGGTGGCGACGGCGGTGCGACGGCGGTGGCGACGGCGGTGGCGACGGCGGTGGCGACGGTGGTGACGACGGCGACGGCGGGGGCGACGGCGGGGGCGGCGGGGGCGGTGGTGACGGCGGCGGTGGTGACGGCGCGGTGGTGACGGCGGCGGCGGTGGCGGTGGCGGCTGCGGTGGCGGTGGCGACGGTGGTGGCGACGGCGGTGGCGACGGTGGTGGCGACGGCGGTGGCGACGGTGGTGGCGACGGCGGTGGCGACGGCGGTGGCGGTAGCGGTGGTGGCCGTGGCGGAAGCGACGGTGGGAGGGGGTGGAGGTTAGGGGAAGGGAGCGGGAGGTTGGTTCTCTGTTTTGTATCTTTTGTTTTGTATCTTCTGATGTTTATTTCCTTCTGCAATCATATCCAAAAACGACTTAGAAACCTCCATTACCTGGAATAATATTATAAAACATCAAGAATCTCATCGCATGAGATTACACAATTGATTGATCGGGCTGGTCAACTGCTGTGGTCACTATATCTTTCATTGTAGTGAATGTTTAATCCTGGGAAGTGACTAGAGTTCCTCCCCCGCCTCAGTAATAGATGTACTAGCTTTTAAGATTATATGCGGTATTTGTTCGTCTATACCACCCACTGTCTACCATTGTGACTTCATAACGTTTGAACACTGAAGAAAAGGAATATGACGGAGAAACGAAATATTCTTCGAACAGTTACGAATTAAACAGTATCAGAACGAAATAAAGATGATACAATAGCATACACATTCCCACATTAGCCTTGATCTTACCCCCACGCAATGACTGTCCTTGGGGGTTACGTTGAACTGATGAGTTTGCTTACAATGAGAGAGACAAAACCCAGAGAATAATGTGCTGGGGAAGGCTGGAGGCTCGAGTACCAAATGAAGCTTCGGCACCTAGCAATTGCCTCTTCTAATTGATGAGCTCACCTTCAGTACTCCGTAGGCAACGTATGAAGAGATCTTGGAGTCGAGGAGATAACAATCTCTTGGTTTATCTATACCGCAGTAAATGGTACCTGTCAGTAGATGTTAATCTCCTTTTAGTGGCGGCATTTTAAAAATATTGAGACGGCTCATTGTGCTTCAAGAATATAAGAGAATGAGTATCGTTCGCCTTACAAAAGAAACCTTTTGTTTCATTCATCGAACAAATAAGCACCGTGTTTTAATTCTTTTTCTCCTACTACACGCGTGGTCCAGTGGAATTGAGGCATCGAAATATATCAAAAAATATGAAAAACGCGAAAAAATGTCAGAAATGTGTTAATATTTTCGAAATTACATCTGTTACACTTCTAGCTTATGTCTGCTTGCTGGATAGCGCAGAGGCTTAATACATGTAAAATGCTCCCTCGTCCTTCATTTTATTACAGATTTGTATTTTTCAGGGCGAAAAGGGTAACTGTTGTCTGAATTGTTTTCGTAGATGGTACTGTAATGAATAAAAAAGATATCCTTATACATAAAAATAACTAATTTATCTATTTTATTTGGAAACAGAATCGCTCAATGTTATTACAAATCTGCAAATAACAGTGCCGCTATCAACGCAAACATTTTCACGAACCAACAGAAGTGTTTGATGATTTCGTGGTAGTATAGATTGGTTTAAATATAGGAACCTTCTCCCTTGTTAATACTTACTTATCTTTCTTTCCCATGTAACCGATGACCGTAGTCGGGTGATCAGGTGGCATGGGGAAACCGTCTTCTAGTCCCCTATTTTGACAAAGGAACGAGTCACCTCTTTATTAAACGATATTAATAAGTCAATAAAAGTATGCATATATTATAAATTAAATCAAAATAGTAAATTTCAAAAAAATACGCTTAAGAGTTGTTAAATCTTTAAAAAATAGTAGACTTACAAACTTTCTCTTAATTAAACATGGTCCGTTACATGTTAGAAGCAATATTTCATTGCCTTAGGCTGGAGCATGATGTATTACGGTTACAAAATTATCTATCAGATCATCTATTGAGTTACGAAAACGTTTATGAAAAATAGTACTGTTTATCACGTTTGAAAAGTGAAACAAGACTGCACCCAACTGTCAACCTTTGAATAATTCGTTTTTTGTATTTACAGAATCTATATGGCGAAATTTTAAAAAAGTTTCCAGAAACGTTACCTATGTTTTTAATATAAAATTCGAATCTGCATTAAAAATTTACGGTTTCTTTTTAAAACTACAAAGTTTTTCACCATTCGCGTAATGTGGAAGAAGCGGATGACTTGGATGTAGCGCAGATATGTATTGCCGCCAAGAAAATATTGACATTTTATTTCATATCTACTTTTTGTTCAACCCACATTTCTCCACATATTTCGATGACTCAGTTCTAATAAACCATCCTGTATATTGATACTCTGAAATATTCATTTTTTCTCGAAGTTAATGTTGCTTATTATTTCACGTTCGTAGACAAGGCGTGTGTGAAAGTGAGAGAGAGAGACAGAGAGAGAGACGGAGAGATAGAGGAGAGAGAGACGGAGAGAGGGAGACGGAGAGAGAGAGACGGAGAGAGAGAGACGGAGAGAGAGAGACGGAGAGAGAGAGATGGGGAGAGAGAGACGGGGAGAGAGGCGGAGAGAGAAAGACGGAGAGAGGGAGACGGAGAGAGAGTGACGGAGAGAGGGAGACGGAGAGAGGGAGACGGAGAGAGGGAGACGGAGAGAGGGAGACGGAGAGTGGGAGACGGAGAGTGGGAGACGGAGAGAGAGACGGAGAGAGAGAGACGGAGAGAGCGACGGAGAGGGAGGCGGAGAGAGGGAGACGGAGAGAGAGTGACGGAGAGAGAGTGACGGAGAGAGAGAGACGGAGAGAGAGAGACGGAGAGAGATGGAGAGAGAGACGGAGAGAGAGAGACGGAGAGAGATGGAGAGAGAGACGGAGAGAGAGAGAGACGGAGAGAGGGAGAGACGGAGAGAGGGAGAGACGGAGACGGAGAGAGGGAGACGGAGAGAGGGAGACGGAGAGAGGGAGACGGAGAGAGGGAGACGGAGAGAGAGACGGAGAGAGAGTGACGGAGAGAGAGTGACGGAGAGAGAGTGACGGAGAGAGAGATGGAGACAGAGACGGAGAGAGTGACGGAGAGAGAGACGGAGAGAGGGAGAGACGGAGAGAGGGAGAGACGGAGAGAGGGAGACGGAGAGAGGGAGACGGAGAGAGAGACGGAGAGAGAGAGACGGAGAGAGAGTGACGGAGAGAGAGTGACGGAGAGAGAGTGACGGAGAGAGAGATGGAGACAGAGACGGAGAGAGAGACGGAGAGAGAGAGACGGAGAGAGGGAGAGACGGAGAGAGGGAGAGACGGAGAGAGGGAGACGGAGAGAGGGAGACGGAGAGAGGGAGACGGAGAGAGGGAGACGGAGAGAGGGAGACGGAGAGAGAGAGACGGAAAGAGGGAGACGGAGAGAGAGAGACGGAAAGAGAGAGACGGAAAGAGAGAGGGAGACGGAGAGAGGGAGACGGAGAGAAGCAGTGTAGTTGCGCAGATCCAGGGGGCTTGGCACGGGGCGGTTCGCCCCAGGTGACACCATTTTATGGGTGGCACCAACATTTGATAATTGGGAACATTTGATAGTTGGAATTGTAAAATTTTAATGATTTATTTAAAAAATATATACGTTAAGTTTTTAATACATTACAAATATATGTTGTGTGCAAATATACTTTCTTATTAAATGATGTATAAGCTATTCAGTTCAGTATTTTTATTTATAATTTAGAGGGGGAGTGATACTATTAGTTTTGCCCCGGGTGACACCAACTGAAACCACGTCACTGATATGAACTACCTTCTGACGACTAATACACCGAGAGAGGGAGAAACAATAAATGACGTCCTTGAACTGCGTCTTTCAGAGAGAGGAAAAAATTAGCCTCAACTGTGAGTCGAACGCCCTTTCTATGTAGCGGGAGGCAGTGTGGCGGAGCAAGGCGGTAAAGCGGTCAACGCTTGAAGAAGACCCGAGGCCCAGGGTCATTCGCGAGGAGAAGGTGAGAGAAATTTCGTTTACAGAGGTACCTTGACATTCGTTTCATGAAGAAATGAAAGTGGTACAAACCTAACGCAAAAAATATTTTTTTAAAAAATCATTAACCAGAAGCCATTAATTAATTTTCTCGGGGAAGGGGGGAAGCTACACGTACGACTTCAAGTCGACTTGATGTTCTCTTATAAAGATTTTTTTAATAATTTGTTCATTTATAGTTAGTATTTATTACGTTAACAATTGATATATTGAATGACTTTGTTCTTGAACTTGTATCATTGGATTTTTGGGGGGAATTCGCTCCCCACTCCCATGGGTGCACCACTGTTTTATCCCATTATATTACAGATATGTTCCTTATAAAATATGTGATAAAATTTTTGAGCAAGATTCTTGTATACTTTTAAGAAATTATTCACCTAACTAATTAATAATTGTTCTCTTGGCATAGTGATACTAAATTTAAAACCATTCAGCCCATAAATTCCTCGTAATAATAATGGCATCTTAATGCAGTTCATTACTTTAAGGAATGTTTGGGTAAGTCGAACATATTAGGTAAATTATTATTCAAAGCAAACCAATTTTATGAAGAAAATTAGTATTAATTTTATCTCTAACGTGAAGTGCATTCTAACAAGAAATGGACTGAAATATATTCTGTATTTTTCTGTTGAATTCATAATAGTCTCAAAGGATAAATAGAAATACCGCTGTTTATACGAATGGGAGAATAAAATGCACGTAAAATGCCTTAATACTAATTATGACATGATGATATTAATAATAATAATTAATATTAATAAACATCATCATCTTCATCAATTTTCCTTCTCGGTGGATAACCACGACGTGTCATGATGATCTACACTCACATGCAGCTGACGCGCACGAAATCAATTGTCTGAGTTATCTTTCGAAAGAAAAAGTTCTTGACTGCTGGTATATTATTCACATTTTTTAAACATAATTTCAGAATAATTCCTTTCGATTCAAAAATATAGCTTTCACTATTTTTTTCTACCAACAAAAGTCACTCGGAATAGAACATCGTTAACGCTTTAAATATTAACTATAAGTCAGCAAATAAAACACATTTTATTTGCTCTCTCTCTCTCTCCTCTCCTCTCTCTCGCCCCTCTCTCTCCTCTCCTCTCCTCTCTCTCCTCACCTCTCTCTCCTCTCTCTCCTCTCTCCTCTCTCTCCTCCCTCCTCTCTCCTCTCTCCTCTCTCTCCTCTCTCTCCTCTCCCTCCTCTCCTCTCTCCTCTCTTTCATACACGTATACACACCGGCAAAATCCTATTCGTTCATCAGCTTTTACACGCAACACTCGCTGTATCGGACATTCGAACATTTATGAGACTTTGCCAGCAGATAGTTCGTAATCGCAAACACATACTGTCAAGTTTTTAAATGCTTTTCACAATTACAACTAGAGTTATGAACAAAAATATGAAGTTTCGCGCGAATAACTTCGGCCGTACTTTCGCACAATCGGGAGATGGCGGCGGCGAGCAGATGTTTCTCCTGAGGCGAAAGGTCAACCCAGACTAAAGGCAGCCGCACCTTACCAGCTCATGTGCGAAAATCAACTTTCAGAGTAATTAACGAGGACCCAGATGGAACTCGATACTTGGATCTGCAGCAATTCATCTTTTCCATTACACGGCCCCTTTTACACTACTCGCATTTCTAATGGTTTAATCATAGGAAATCTTCAAATTTTATTATGATAACATTAAACTAATTTGCTTTCAAATTATGATTTGAAAGTTAAATTCTGAGAAGATTAGTAATTTATACCGCGTGTCTCATCAACTGTGGGCCAACCCACATCTTCTAAATGTTTCATGATATCGAATTGCAGTTTTCCCTCAAAAGTCCGGAATGATGGGACAAGTAATAAATAACCTGTAGAGATTATTGTTCGCAATATATTTAGTCTTGTAGAAATTTAATTAGCTTTGATTTTTTAAATGAAATTATATATTTTACTCGTCAGCAATGGGTTAGAAAAAGAGGAATATAATGATGTTTCATATGTTAATATTTTTATAGTAATTTGAGTGTAAAATTAGACATTCTGACTTATGATTGCGGACGGACAACATTTCCTACAGCAGCCTGTTCTACCGTCGCCATCTGCTAGTAAAGACTTGTAAAAATCCGAGTGTCCGACATTGTGAGAGTCAGGGTCCCTCCAATGAGTAAATACATATATAAAAGGACTACAGTGAAGTTATCCGTGCCTTTTCTCTTGCTGTAATAACTATCCCTTCCTTGTTGCCTATTCAAAATGTAAAACTCACAGTGACTTGAACCATTTTTCTGATAAAGAAGTGTATAGCGTGTGCATTGATATTGTTTTTCACTTCAGGGTTTTCCTCAAGCGAACCTTAAGGTCTCTTTTCCGCGATTTTGATGGGATGGAGAGATAATTTGGGGAGAATGCCAGTATTAATAATTTAATGGGTAAACATCCATCATCTATCGATTCATCCTCAGGAGTATAAAAGGTTTGTGGCATGTATGATATCATGAAAAATCTCATTGCCGTCTTGGTACCTTTTTGAAGAGCACTTTCATTAAATTAGAACTTAAGGGGTTTTTGATCAGACGTAAGTGCAGAGGCAATGGTGCGGGCGATCTTCTGTAGCGCAGTTTGATTTCAGTTAATG
Organism: Gryllus longicercus; assembly: GCA_038098605.1. Lineage (NCBI taxonomy): Eukaryota > Metazoa > Arthropoda > Insecta > Orthoptera > Gryllidae > Gryllus > Gryllus longicercus. Next base: position 628,694 of record JAZDUA010000346.1, on the reverse strand, counting down.
AGGAGGTCGAAGACTGGAAGGGGAAGACTAACATCCACGCCAGGAAATAAATAAATAGTTAAGAAAAAGTCTGGTAGATTAGCATGTACTCGTCTTCTGACAGCAAGTTTTTCCCATCAGGGTTTTTCCTCAACCATACCGTAAGATCTCTTTTCCGCGGCTTTGATGCGATGGAGAGATCATTTGGGGTGAATGGCAGAATTTGAAAAGTTAGAACGCAATACGAAGTAGGTATTTTATTGTATTAAAGGTCTTCAGCCATTCCACATAGTCAACAAGTAATGCTGTCTTGTGACAAGTAATTGTTACATACATATGTAATAATGACCTATTAAATAAATGAAAAGTAAAAATTGTATTGAATATTCATTTCAAGTGATCCGTTTTATACTGTTCATTTGGAATTCTTTTTAAATACAATGCATACAATTTTAGCGTCTCCCAAACACATTTAAATCTCTCTCCATTTCCATTTTCTAAACTCACAGAATTGAAAATGGATGTCGATTGTTTATATTGTTGTGATACTTGTTTCTAGAAGCATTATAGACCTTTTTCAGGGAGTAAAACACGTTTACTGTTCTTGCAAGTTTAGTAGACAAGTACAAAGCGTGCTTGTACGGTACCAAGACCGGTGTAACCTGCTTTTTCACATTACTCAGGCACATGTGACGAAAAAAACAAACTTGAATGAACTACCTAACGAAACTATGTTTGCGTTCCAGTCTGAATGACTGTATATGCAGTGCTATTGTTGGCTGAAAATAATATTAAATGGGGCAATTTGGTAAGTAAAATAACAAAACAGAAAATAAGAAAACAATTATAATTACTATTTTTACTTCTAAAACTAAGCACACATCATCTACTTTTAGTACATGAGATGTTTCTTACAAGAACCAAACAAGTCCAAAATTTCTTATTTTGAGATATTTCATTAAATTATTCCCTGAAACTGGCGCTATTAGCTCGGACATTTCCTTCACATTCAAAGATAGAAGGCGGGGTCACTATGCTACGAGGTTTTTGGTGCCTACTGTAAAATTTCGATTTAGGACTAGTAGTAAGAAACCCTTCAGTTGTTTTGAGTTTAGAAAGAGAAAAGTAGAAGCTGATTAATACAGAATAGAACAGTTGGGCGGGTAATGGTAGAAGCAGAGTAGTTCTGAGAATATTTAAAATAAATAAAATGTAACGGCAAGAATGGTATCATAAACTAAATTCTTGACATAGAAGATATTATTCTCGTGTTTCACCACCTTTTTTAGCTTTTTGTGAACTTTTTAATCAATTGCATGTGAAATAGAAAAAAATGTATTAGGATAAAATACTCGTACCAAAGGAATGTAGTGACAATAATACGAAAGAACAATTTTGAATATAAATAACCTATTTATAAAATTAAGAATCATTTATTCTAAATGGGACAATTGTTTTGCAAAAATCATCATTCTTTCACCAGTTCTACTCTAAAACTTAATTTTTTGTCTTTGTGCTTGTTTTCCAACTATTTTCTGCTCACTTAGAGATCCAACGTCACTGGATGATTCGCGGAACACCATATCACTTCTAAAATACTTGCGACTTTTTACCGCAGCACATTGCAACAGCTTTGCCAATGGCGGTGCTTTTAGTCGTGTCGATAAAATCACACGTGCGCACCTAGTATAAAGGCAGCTTCACTCTTGTTATTCGGCGAGTAGCGAGCATTCGCTCGCCGACCCTAAAATTGTGTGGACGGGTTGCTTGCCATTCGCCGAGTGCCAAACATTCGGTGCTCGCCCTAACCAACGCGTGTCTGTCTTTTACACACAACAAAGGAAGCGAACATTCGCCGAGCACATCAGCTGTTCGTGATTGGGCGGCTCCACAAATTCGGCGAGTCGCGAGAGACCGCTCTCGTAGTGTGGATGGGTCGCTTGCCATTCCCCGAGCGCCAAACATTCGGTGCTCGCCCTACCCAACGCGTGTCGGTCTTTTACACACAACAAAGGAAGCGAACATTCGCCGAGCACATCAGCTGTTCGTGATTGGGCGGCTCCACAAATTCGGCGAGTCGCGAGCAACCGCTCTCGTAGTGTGGATGGGTCGCTTGCTATTTGCCGAGCCACGAACATTCGGTGCTCGCCCTACCCACCGCGTGTCGGTCATTTGGACACATCAAAAGAAGCGAACATTCGCCGAGCACATCAGCTGTTCGTGATTGGGCGGCTCCACAAATTCGGCGAGTCGCGAGCGACCACTCTCGTGGTGTGGATGGGTCGCCCGCCGTGGTGTGGATGTACCCGCCGCGTGTCGGTCTTTGGGACACACGGGAACGAACATTCGTCGAACACATGAGCTGTTCGTGTTTCCGGGAGGAGTAGCTCGCTGTTCGGCGAATGGGTGGAGCCGCCCTAGGGGTAGTCGAACCTACGCCCCTTTATTCCCAAACATCGCGAACTGTCGGATCCTCTCAAAAATTTCGCTTTCTTTATAACATTTTTTTTTCTTCAAGTAATACATCATTTAGTATAATTACTTTACAAATGTGTTATTCGACTTACGCTAGTTAAAATGTCTAAGCTAACTTAATCAATACATTGGAGAGGATGCTCTAGGGGAGAAACTGGGGGTTATATTTCATGGTTGGCCAAGATTTTGAGAAAGGCTTCAAAAGGGAATCTATTTTTTATTCTGGAGTGAGTTGACTTTTTTGGTAGTTTGAAATGGAATGCTGCTGGGAAGTCTGTTAGATTTTGGTAGAGATTATGAGATATATGAGCTGTTTGGTTTATTTTTGTATTGATGTTTAATTCGGAATGGAGTTGTTTATTACTTATGAACCAGGGGGCATTTGTGATTAATCTGATAAATTTGTTTTGAATTACTTGGATTTTATTAATATTTGTGAGGGCTGCGTTTGTCTATATTGGACATGCGTAGAGCATTAGTGGCCTTATTAAAGTTTTATAAATTGTTGTAGGGTTTGTGTATGATATGAAATCGTTCACTGCATGTGCGCTTATGCATGGGCGTCGCTGGCAGGGGCATGCCCCCCCCCATTATTTTCATCCACAACTTCTTCTGGCTTCAAACTGAATCTGCTTGATGATGCGATGTGATGATGTGATCGCTACGTTACTTTGCCATTTTCTCCCATTGCACGCAAGACTGGATTGTCTGGTAATCCTGTAGATGTATTTGTGTGTGTACGATACATTTTTTCGGATGTTCCGAACATTTCCGAATCCAAACAGACCACATCCCCAATTGGTTCCGGTTACCAGAGTTATACTGTAAATGTATAGATGTAAATAACGACATGAAATTCAAAAACGTGTAAGGCTAGCAAATAAAATATCATCTCTCTTATCATCAATTTCTGCATTGTTGTTATTTTTTGTTTGTTTTTCGCCATTCGAAAACAGAAAACTTACTTGAGAAACAATATTACCTGTGTAATATTGTTAATTAATAAGCAATTGAATAATGATGTCGCCTGCCACACACAGCAAGATTTGTTGGACCTTCTTAGAGTAAGATCAGACGAGATCCTATTTATACCGTCCTTTGACCATCGCAGGGCAATCTTTGGTCCAATAGGCATTATAAAATGTGTAACATGAGAAATAGATTCAGATAATTCAGTTTAGTTTTTGTCAACATAATCAAAAATTTTTACTTTCTCTCTGCGGAGTAGAGAGAAAATTATGTAATTGTGCGCGGAAAAATCGGCGTATTTTCGGCAGAAAAGCTCTTGTATTTCTGGGCTCTGGTAACGAAAAAGTGGATAAATCCAGTTGCTAAATTTAGAAACAAAATCTTCAAACACGTGGTGTAGCCAGAATCCATGTTTGGTGGGTCCTTGATAGCGAAAAACCGATTCCTGGCAAAACGTCGGTCCGTCCGTCTGTGCACAACATTAGCGGTTAAACCGTTCAGCCGACTTTCTCCAAAATTTATATTGCCCAATTGATCGTTCTAATGTCACGGTTCCTTGAATTTGAAACCAATATTTTAATTTTGTGGAGTACTTTACATGAAACCCCTGGGATGTTATCCAAATTTTCAATAAAATGGCTCCACCGATTTTGACTACATTTTTGTTGGATACTGTAAAGGACGTAAAAGGAAATGGTGTTGGTCTCATGTTTGTTAACCACCCTGCGATTTCGAAAATTGCAAAAGTTCAAAATTGTTTTGGGGTTTTAATACAACTACAATTATGATTATATAGATTTGTTCCCAAATCAAATAGGTTTTGAAATAAGGTCATGTATAATTTTCCAAAAATTTGAGTACTTTTTGCGTACTTTTGCGCTAAAAGACGGGCGCGAAATACATGCTGTTTTGAGACTAGTATCTTTAAGTTGAATATTGTTTTAAGTTTATAGTTAGAGGATAACTTTGAACACCTGCGACCTAATTTGACATTTCTTCATCTACCACTGGAGGTAGATCAGTAAAGGTAGTGTCTATTAACACCTTGTTATCTCCAATACTCAATAAAAATTGCTGCCTATTACAATCTTCCGCTGAGGTACTAGTATTTAAATCCCGTCCTTTGATGCCCTCGTAAATTTCAAGAACCACATACGCCCATGATGCTAAAATGCTATGCGAGTTTCTTATCTCAGCGTGTGCATCCAGCATTTCCCCGACGGCCACGCATTTAGTCGCATCGATAAAATCGCGAGCGCTCGCTTCGCCTAGGGGCAGAGCTACCTCCGCCCCGCGGTTCCCAGGCGCCGCGGCAGTCGCGTCGGTTCCTCCCGAAACTTTCGCTGCGCGCGCGCGTATGGCGGAAGCGCCGACCGTCTGGACATCAGCGAGCCATTACCCCTCCCCGCCCCCGCCCCCGCCTGGCCCCCTGCGGTGCGTTACGCCACGCGACGGCGAAGGCGCAGGATGGGGTGGGAGCGGTGGAGGAAGGGAACGAGGAGCTATGTGGGAGGTGGAAATGGTTTAGGTGTAAAGGGGGAGAGGTGGGAGCTGTGGAGGAAGGGTAGAGGAGCGGTAGTGAGGATGAGGGAGTGGAAAAGGTTTAGGTATAAAGGAGGAGGGGTGGGAGCTGTGGAGGAAGGGAACGTGGAGCAGTGGTGGGGGTGAAGGGGTGGCAAAGGTTTAGGTGTAAAGGAGGAAGGGTACGAGGAGCGGTGGGGGAGGAGAGGTGGTGGCAAAAGTTTAGGTGTAAAGGGGAAGAGGGTAGGAGCGGTGGAGGAAGGGTAGAGGAGCGGTAGTGAGGGTGAGGGAGTGGCAAAAGGTTTAGATGTAAAGTAGGAGGAGGTGGGAACGGTGCAGAAAGGGAACGAGAAGCGGTGGTGGAGGTAAGGGGATGGGAAAGGTTTTGGTGTAAAGGAGGAGGGTAGGAGCGGTGGAGGAAGGGTACGAGGAGCGGTGGTACGGGTGAGAGGGTGGCCAAGGTTTAGGTGTAAAGGGGAAGGGGTAGGAGCGGTGGAGGAAGGGTAGAGGAGCGGTAGTGAGGGTGAGGGAGTGGCAAAGGTTTAGGTGTAAAGAAAGGAGGGGGTGGGAACGGTGCAGAAAGGGAACGAGGAGCGGTGGTGGAGGTGAGGGGGGGTGACAAGTTTTAGGTGTAAAGGGGAAGAGGGTGGGAGCGGTGGAGGAAGGAAACGAGGAGCGATGTAGGGGGGTGGAAATGGTTTAGGTGTAAAGGAGGAGGGGGTGGGAACGGTGCAGAAAGGGAACGAGGAGCGGTGGTGGAGATGAGGGGGGTGACAAATTTTAGGTGTAAAGGGGAAGAGGGTAGGAGCGGTGGAGGAAGTGAACAAAGAGCGGTGAAGGGGGTGGAAAAGGTTTAGGTGTAAAGGAAGAGGGGGTGGGAACGGTGCAGGAAGGGGACGACACGCGGTGGTGGGGGTGAGGGGGTGGCAGAGGTTTAGATTAAAGGAGGTTGGGGTGGGAGCAGTGGAGGAAAGGAACGAGAAGCGGTGGTGGGGGTGAAGGTTTAGGTGTGAAGGAGGAGGGTAGTAGCGGTAGAGGAAGGGAACGTGGAGCGGTGGTGGAGGTGAGGGGGGTGACAAAGTTTAGGTTAAAGGAGGAGGGGGTGGGACGGGGGAAGAAGGGAACGAAGAGCGGAGGTGGGGGTGAGGGGAGTCACAAAAGTGGAGGTGTAAAGAGGGAGGAGGTGGGAGACGGGAATGAAGTGCAACCGGACTAAGAGGAGCGATGGAACTGATAAAGGATGCGGGAGGGGGGGGGGGGGGGCTGACGGAGATGGGTGAAGGGCGACTCACCGCTGGAGACCTTGCGCAAGGTCGTCAAACAGAAATTCGCGAGAAACACTCGGCGCAAAGAGCGGTGCTTTTATTATTACGAAAGGAAACCCATTTCGGAGTAGAAGTGGCAAACTCACTCTAGAGATACTACCTTATTTCATGTTATGAGTCCTTTCCAGGGACTCACCTGAGATTTATCATCATTTTCTACCTTTTTTTCTCTAATTTTTTCATATGAAGTCCCTTTATTTTTTTAATACCTCGAGAAATGAAAAAAAATATCTATGGAAAATTAAATAGATTCAAAAATTTCATACTCACAGAATGTGAAACATTCTTTGAAATATTTACAGAATATCATATTGGCAGAAAATTCAGGTATTTATAAAAGAATATTTAATATGTCATTAGTGTAAATTCAAGCTGATGATATGTAATTTACAAAACAATGTCGACCCTGTCCCTCCTTTATATCTGCTTATGTTGCTATCTGATAAATTTCTTAGTAGTTATAATTGATATTTCGTGTTTCTAATCCAAATATGCGACACAATTGAAACACAAGTACAGACTACTGAATAAGCTAACTCCTTGACCCATGACTGAAAGCAATGGTTGAATGCTGACAACTTTCTAAAGGGTGAAAGAAGTAAACAAAGCGCCTAATTTATTTTGCAGTCGTTTAACACTTGTCTTTGTAACAATGCATGATTCTGTGTGCTGTGTTTTTGGGGCGAGCAATTCAATCCTTTATTTTGAATTCTTGCTAAATCACGTAGCCACATTCTCAGTTTCGTGAAGAAATTTTTAATTACGTAAAATATCCTCAACACGACGGTAAATTGGTTAGTAAAACTGAATGCAGATAATCAGTTTTAAATAAGATTTCCAGACAAGCTAACTTTCTAAACTTTGTACAAATGTAAGTTTTTAATAACATAAGCATCGAGCTGTTAATGACCGAATCAACAAAAGTTGCACCCAAGAAATACAATTGTGTTGAAAATTGTATAAAAGGAATTATCCTAAGCGCAAAATAAATTGAAAACACATAAAACGAAGAAAACCATTATCATCAGGAGGGTTTGTCATCTTTCTAAATGTTCTTTGGTTTCTCTCCTGCAGAATGCTTTTCACAAGGAGAGCTGACTTGTCACGTCTTCCTCATTCCTCTTGCGAGACGCTATGAAAGAAAAGATGTCATTACTCATGCCAGGTATAATGTACAAATTGCATAACGCAACTATGATCTTCACTTTTTCTTTTGAACTCACGTTTCGTTTATGTACAGTAGCATGCGCCAGAATACTTGATAAAGAGTAATCTAAGTACACAAGTAAGGAAATGAAGTATGCTTACGACCGCGTTGTTGATTTAGTGAGAAGCTCTTTCTTGCTGAATGGTTTTAGGAGTTATTTTAAGCATAGCATTGCAACTTTTCATTCATGCTCTGCTTGTTTGTTGTGACATTTTATGGAGTAACTATTACTCACATTCACAAATTATGCTCAGAAAAGAGTGAATATGAATTTATTGCTAAATCATCTAAAACGTTTTCTTCAAATCATTATATAACTACTGGATTTTAAGTAATATGATTATATATATATGCAATGCAATGGCTTGCACACCACCTGTAGGGTTCGTTAAATTAAGTCTTTATTTGTATGGTATCGATGCAATTTAGTTTTGTTTCTGAACTGTCCTAAAACTTTGAAATCACGAATTATTTTTGTTTCGATAAATGTCTCATTTTTCTGATAACTGGTGCCCGAATAGTTGAGTTCTAATTTGCTACTACGTCCCTATATTTTCTTTAGATAATTCTCTTAATTGGATTTCCTTTAAAATTTTCACCAACATGGAATACGGCATTCTAAGAGAAGTCGGAGAATAATATACTTACCGTTTGAGCAAATAGTTTTTATTGTGCCCTAGTCTCACCTGTGTTAAGGAAAGAAATACGTTTCTCCTGTGTTTAAATTAGACAATATTTTCCATTTGATGGGATGAAAAAATAGCAGTTTCAGTATTACTAAGATATTGTAAATATATTTATGGCATTACCTGCCCGCGTTGCTTGGACCAGCGAATTGAAAAAAATATATATTTAACTAACTTATGAAAAGTAGAAGGTCTTGGGTCGAGACTTCTCGCAGAAAATGTCCTTCACGACTTTGTTTTTGGAGTCAATGTTCCAAGAGCATAGCAATTACCTTGTTTAGGTTATTTTTTGTTGTTAAATATATTCAGATTTGGGCACTCATTTGGACGATATACAAAAACATATACGTTTTTAGTATAATCTCTTCCGAGAATACTGTTCAAAGTATTGTGTTCCAAGTGGACCTCATTTTCCACACACGTTTTATTTGTTCATTGCATCTAAATCTGAGCACTCGTGAGGATGGTACATAACACATGTGTAGACTCTGTCCTGAGATTTACTACTCATTGATATCCCACCATTTTATTTGATTAACGTATTTACGTCAAATACACTAAAGTCTGTACGTTACTTTTAGTGGAGAAGTATAATCTGCATACGTTTCTTTAGCTACAGAATTTACCGCATGCACCCTTCTACTGATAGTGAAAATATGATTAAGGTACCAACAAACATAAATGGCGACTTTTGAAAACGTGCAATTTTTGCTAAAAAATGATAAGGAAAGTATATGCATAGGAAAACAAGTTACAGATTTTATTTTATAATATCTATGACAAAATACCCCCCGAGTTACTTCTTCCACAATTTACAAATGAGCTCAATACAAATATGCTTAATGAAGCTATATTTACAATACAAGAGATCATCTGATAATTTCCTCAATGGGGCAAGGGAAACTGGAGGAATAATCTGATTGAGATGAAGATCATTGACCTCGAAAGTGAAGTACAATACCTTTTATTGGCATATTTAGTCTTTTAGAATTATAAAATGGCAACTAATGAATTTTGTCACATTACAATCAGGCGGTATGATATCAGATGGTATGATAAGATGCTGCTAGCCATCAAACAGTATGACGAGATACTGATTTGAGCCGTGACCAGCTATGTCTAAGAACGTATTAAAATTTTTGGAGTCGACTAGGAGGACTTTGCCGTAAAACACCGTTTCTTTCCGTTTTACTCGTATAAATTACACATGGAACGTATTCGATACTTCGGAGAGTTTTTTCGTAACATAAGAGCAGAGAGCAATAAACATTTTAAAAAAATTGCTCTTCTGTTTGCATTGGTACAATATTACTTATTTTGTGACGAAGTCACAAGGAAATATCCACACAACATACAAGTAGGAAAAACCTCTTAGATTATCAGGTAAATAAAATAATATGTGCAATCCGACTTTCATTTATTGGAATTCATTGCAATAATACTCGCAATAATTACACAAAACGACAAAGTTTAAAACCATCCTTGCACACGGAGTAAACAAAAAAAGCGTGCACCTTTGCGTCGGTTTAAAGCAGTGAGAGCTATCTCGGGATATTTAGTGAACTCCTCTTTGGAAAGTACTCTCGTTTTCGTGCTAACGTGAACTGACATTAGTGAGCACGCATGACGTTAATGCGCTGCACTCTGTGGGCGGAACTTCGTATTGATAAATGGCAATAGCATGGAGGCCGGGAAGGAGAAGACAAAAAAAAAAAGCGAGGCACTCCTGCCCGCCGGACGCCAAGTGCTACACCGCCAAGGGGCAGCTGGCTCCACGCGCGTTGTTAGCACCTCGCCCAACTAGTTCCCTCAGCGGCAAGCAGCGAGGACTAGGGGTTCGCAAAGGACGGCCCGGGGCAGCAAGTGCACTTGGAGATCCGGGAATGGATGAGAAAAAATATGCGGTAAATATATTTTTAACACGCCGTGCGCGAAACGCGATTTCTCGTGCTTGTTTACCAAGTGCGTAACAGCTGCGAAACAGTTTTTGACCAACGAGCTAGAATATACTACATAGAGTGGCTGTTCCTATAGTTGCAGCGCTCTTGGTGGAGACTCGCCGAACTAGTGGCCGCCATGTTTTTTGAAGTCGAAACATACGAGTGGCGGTGTAACCGTCCGTAACCAGCGCCAAATGTAATGCTATACTGGGATTTTCGCAACTCTGCCCTTGGCAGGTACCAGCTGTTCAGTTTCATCCAATGGGAGGCTTAAACGTTGCCTAATGACGTCATCATTGTGACGTTCAAGCTCCTGATTGGATGAAACCGTGAACAGCTGGTACCTGCCAGGGGCAGTGTTGTATAAATTGTAGTATAGAATAACTTATTTCCCAGAGGGCACAGATTTGACTGTAAAAACATGGCTTCAATTGGCTCAAAGATGGAGGCGCTTCAGCCACTCTATGTAGTATGTTCTAGCTCGTTGCCTTTGGCAGTGTGCGAAACATCGCGAAGCGTGTACGAAACATTTAAAACGATTCGCAATTGTCTTTCGTCTTGACCACGTCTTTGTTTATTATTTATAAACAATAGTGTTACGTCACTGACTGGAATCCATTTACTTTTGCACAACTAAGGTATTCCTAGTTATTTAATTAGAATAACACAAATTCGCAATAGTTTTTTAGAATCTGAATATCTTGAAAGCACGTCTGTACGTCCTTCATTTATGTAGTCCTTTGAAATGTAATGATTTCTGTAAGACAATTGTTTTGAAAAAAACGATTAAAAATTACGAAAGCAATTGGATTGGGATGAGGCATAGTAATCTGTTTTGCCTACCCTGAACATTTCTTCTCGAACTGCCACTGTCGCATAAACATCAGGATTACTATCGATAACATGATGTACCGGCACCTGATGTTTCAACACTTTTTAATGATCTTTTACACATTTTTTTAAATCTTCTCTATATTGAAGAAAGTTTTTTTCCTTATGCATGTAACCGATTCGTATATTCTAGTGTATGTTTTCAGGGCAATGCTTGGCGCATGAATTTCATTAACATGTCAGCGCGGACCGTTTCCGTGTGGCAGAGTGGTAACATTTGCGCATTGAACACTCACGTTCAGTTGCAAATTAATTCTGAAAAGGTTACGGTGTTTCTCAAATACCAAAACAATTAATTTCATTCAAATTCTTAGTCACGCTCAATGTATTTTCAGTATTCATTGATATGATGAGAAAATACTCGAAAGCTGATATTCTCAGTAACTGTATAATTGTGGGATTTTGTCATCTTTATAGTTTAAGTAAAAATTTAAACATAATTACCAAATTCATTAATACAGTTTTTATTGGCGTGAATTTGCAATCAATTTTTCGAAATTGAATATAAAATAAATATTGTCAATAAAAGTATTAGTTTTAAAACGCATTGTGAGTTGTACGGCCATGGTACCGTCAAATTAAATTTGTGTATTATAAAAAGTAATCCAAGTAGACTTAAACTTAGGTCTATATTTTTTTCAGTACACAGTAGATGGTAGAATGCAGAGGAAATTTTGTATTTTTTTTATTGAGTATGTTCATTTGTCCGATTAGGCTTGTTAGCGTCTATTATTTCTAACAGTTAGTTTGGATTTATTTGCTTTATTTCGAGCATTGGGTTGCATTCGGCTAACAAATGTTTACGAAAGGAAACATTCAAATATTCAGAAGAATACGCTGAATGAAGCGTTATCAACACAATTGCAATTCAATTGTAGACTAAGCGTTAAACATACTTGATATTTGAATGAGAACTGTATGAAATGTTGAATGAGAAAATACATAGTCTCAGAATAAAATTAAAAACTTATAGAGTACGTAACGAAGACCAAGAATACGTTTTGACAGTGATCATGATGAGAGAAATGGCATTTAACGTAGTTACACATAAACAATTTTAATCATCATGCCTCTGATTGGTAGGCTACTAAATATGCACCTGTGTTTGTCAGGTTCTTATTATATCTTTGATTGCTGCAGCAAGGGAACGTACTTGTCAAAGGCCAAAGATAAGTTGGCTACCAATCAAGATCGCAAAGTTAAAAATTGCGTATGTGTGTAACTTCGATATATGCCACATGAGTCGGGAGAGGTGGCTCAGTGCATCAACTGATAACACTGCCGTGTATCTGACCGGGAGGTTCTAGGATTGAGTCCCGAGAGTTGCAAGTTTTCAACACTAGCTTCGAATTCAGCGCTGTCTGAAGGGGAATTCTAGAGACCGGCTACTCTGATCGATAGTTTTCCGTGGTTTCTACGATCACCATCAGAGGAATTCCGGATCAGTACTCCAACAAACTGTCCATAGACCGCACGTGATCTTTCCTCCCTCTTCCGTGTCCTATCCTCACCTCTTACACACGTTCACACTAACATGCACTACACTACCACACTAGTCGGGAGACCGGTCGCGAGCTTAGAGCTTGTCCCGGCTGGGGCGGTGCCAGCTGGTGGGAGATACCTGTACGAGGGAAACCCCGCTAGCCGGCGGTTCATTGGTAAGTTCATTGGCAAACTGTAGTCATCTTCGACCACACTACACGCTCGAGAAGTTTGTAACATTTAATCTGTAATTGGATTCCGTTATTCTGCAATGTTTTGTGCCAGTTTTACATTACCTAAACTTAAAGTCAACGAAATAAAATCCCTCTGAACGTATAGATCGCCTGTAGCGCTGCCGAGTTGCCGAGGGATTTGTTCACCCTTGCGAAGCGGAAGCGGGGAGGGACCTGGAGGCAGCGGCGAGGAGAACGCTCGCGATGCCTCATGCGCTCGTTAACCGCGCCCCTTCATCACTCCCCCCCCCCCAACCTCTTGACGCCTCGTACACGCCGAGGAAAACGATAAAAAGAAGATCGAGACCATTTTCCTTTCGAGGATAATGAAGAAGGAAAATGTGTGTATGGGATGGGTACTTATGGCTCGACTGGAGAATGGTGTGGAGATATACATGAATGATTACCGAGATGGAGGGTGATGATTCAGTGGAAAGAGTTGGGTGAAATTTCTATTTTTATCCGATACTCGATCTACAACTACAAGGCCAAATTTTTAAAGTCATAATATCGTAGATGCTCAATATGTCACAGACATTAGGTGATAATTCAGTATAAAATTAAGTGTCTTATCCAGTGACGTAATATCCTGGTAGAATGCACTCTTGAATTTCGATAATTATAAAATAATTTATTTAATTTTAGCCTTTGTGGCGAGAGAAAAAAGGAGAAAATGAGAGAGAAGTAATGTAAGCAAGCGTATATTGACTATATTGTTTTATCCGCTAGCAAAATAGTTACAAATACAACCATTGTATTTAAATAATTATAAAACAATGTGTATTAGAGCTAAAAGATTAGCGAGCTTCAGCAGCAAAGTTGCTGCTGTCGAGTCTGTAGAAAATGTGGACCTGAAGCCTCGATTGATTGATTGATTGATTAATTAATTAGTGACTCCAAGCAAGTCAACTGTTAAAGTCATTACACCCATAAGTGATTTATACGATGCATGTTTTTATCATGGGAGGTGCTGGTGATGTTCACTCTCTGGATGGCGAGATCCGGCGCCGACCCACCTGTCGGCTTGCGAGGTTTCCCCTACCAGGTATCTTCCACCAGCGGGGAATCGTCCCAGCTGCCACAGGCTATAAGTTCCTACCCGCCATGTGTGGTAGTGTTGAGCATGCGAGTGTAAGTAAGGGGTGAGGATAGGACAAGGAATACGGAGGTAAGATCGCCCGCATTGGCCCGTTTGTTAGGATACTGTTTCGGCATTCGACTGGCGGTGATCGGATAAATCACGGAAAAATACCGATCAGAGCAACGGGCCACTAGGATTCTCCTCCAGACAGCGGCTGTATTGGACCTAGCTATCTAGGTAGTGTCGAAAATCCAGTCACCGCCGGGACGCGAACCCTAGAACTTCCCACCAGAGACCCTGGAGTGACATCAATTGATGGATGTCCTGGGCAACATAAGCCGGGAATAACAGTTTTGATGAAAATCCTACATACGGTTTAGCGTTGTTGACGGAAAGACGGACGGACAGACATACGGACTGACATGCGGACTAACAGACAGACTGACAGACATACTGACGGACGGTCAGACAGACGGACGGACACATACGGATATGCCTGCGGCCAGACAGACGAAGGGACAGATGAACAGACAGACAGACGGTCAGAGAGAACAAACAGACAGACAGGCAGTCAGACGAACGGACAGACAGGCGGTCAGATGGACGGTCGGACAGACACATAGACAAACTGGCCGGATGTGCGGACGGACCAACGGATGAGCAAGCAGATGGATGGACAAGACATTTCGCCGTAAACCAATTTTTCGATATCAAGGATCCACAAAACAAGGATACGGAAAAGAAAACGTCTTAGAATAAGTAATTTACTGAATATTGGGGCAAGAATTATGCACCTTTTCGGTATCAGGGATCTGAAATACAACTTTTTCTGCCGAGAAATCGCTGTTTTCGCTGCAGCATAACTTTTTTCTCTGTACTATGTAAATACATGTCAGAAAGTATAAACTAATAGAAGAATCATTATGATTTATCTGTAAATGTCAGAATAGCTTAATATCCCTTAACACAATTAATAGATTTCTCAAAATCTGAGATGCAATAAGTATAAAATTATGGGAATTAATAACAAGAAGTATTTCTTAATTATTCTATAATTCTTATATCGGTATAATTGAGATTCTCCTATTAGTATTAAGAGTATTATTTCTTGATCCAGGATATCGGTTTTATTGAAATTCTCCATTCATGATTAAAATTCTTCATCCAATATCAATATTTATTAATATTATCTTTCATCAAAACCCATCCTTCAGCCACTAAAATATTAACACTTCTGCTTTGATAAACGAGGCTCCGGCAGGACACAACAAATTTTCAAGACAAATTTCTGTGAATTATATTAAATCTTTGTATGTACAAAAATCATTGAATTTCTAACATTTGTCTAGATCTTCCACCTTTTCTCCGTGTATGCAACCGTCTCTGATTCCACAAATTCCTTCATCATTTTGTTGACGTTAACTTCATAAACCCTTTTACTGTGATAATTATATCTCCTACCATTTCAAGCATATCTCAACCCCAGAATATAATTATCTTCATGATCAGGATGAGTTCATAAGTTACCCTGCCTAAGAAGAGTTTCAAACTTACAAAATACACGACTGTGACTGTAGAGCCATCTAGTCCTTTTATTTTCTCTCATTTCCTAGATTTTAAAAAAATCAAAGAATATCGGAACCGTGAAATATGATTAACACCGTTATCGTAACTATGGCTTGCCAATAATCTGACCTCCTGGATTTCCACCTTGACAGTGAAAGTAGTACTGCAAATCTGCAAGGCCGACCTTACAATCAGTATCTTTGCAGTTTCTCAGATTTTTCTCGTACACACTGAACTAATGAATGTTGATAATTATACCTATGCTGTATATTTGCAGAGACGCATGTGCATGCAACCTCAAACAAGTCAAAATGCAGGAATACATGTTCATTTGAGGAGAAATCTACTCGTAGCGTTATAAAAAGAATTTTCGTAGGTATTTTTTTTCAGTATCAATCCTACAATCCACTTTCTTTTTTGTTAATAATATATTAACTAATATTAAAAATAATAAAACATTGAAATTAATTCTTAATTCCTTGGAGACCATTTGCAGCATTCGTTCGAGACTTGTCCTATTTAAAGTCATTGTCGTAGATGGGATTATGCCAACCCTTCCACAATTAGCGAGGTGCTAAACGCCTTCGGTAAAGGAGAGTGAACGGTTCGTGATGTAAGCATCTTCAAACACGAAGATAACTGCAGCTTGTGCAAACAGCCATCGTGCAAATTTCCTTCGTCACTCCTCGCTTTCCTTGGCTTACTGCTCTCCTCTCGAAAATTAACATAATTACCCTTGGTCAATTTGTATTGTTTCATTGCAGAAGGTGGAAGTAAAGCCCGTTTCCCACCATGAGCGTGCAATCGTTATACCTGTTAATTAATTATCTGATTTGTTGTTATTTTTGTCTCATAATAATACATATTTATGTAGAACGACGAGAATGAGAAAGCAACTTACGTTTTACTCTCTTTGAATTTAACCATTTGATACAATAAAATCTTCATTTGGAGAGTAATTCTTTTCGACTCGAAATGGGGCAGACGTGATCTAATGTTGTATTCTTTACATTTTAAAAATACATTCCAGATCACTTTAATCTGATATCAACCATATATAAAATAAGAGTAGCGAGCACATGATATTTTGTAGTGAGAAAAACATCCAACCAACAATATTTTCCAATATATAAGGTTGAATCTTTCACTTGTCATTGATGCAAAAAAATGGCAAGCTTGCTATTAACTGATGGATTGTAAAATAAAATCAAAAAGTGCGTTCAAAAAGCTGATATAAGTGCATTTAAGAGATGTAGAAAATATATTTTCAAAAGAGAAAGAAACTATTTTTATCTTGTAAATATGTGCGTGTAAGGAGATAGGATAGGACAAGGAAGAAGAACGAAAGATCGCGCGCGGGCCGTAGCCCGTTTGTTAGGGTACTACTCTGGCATTCGCCAGGTGTTGATCAGAGAAACCACGGAAAACTACCGATCAGGCCAGCCGGCCGCTACAATCCTCCTTCAGACAGTGGCCAAATTTGACGTAGCTCTGCAGCTAGAGTACAAAATCCGTCGTAGTCGGTACTCGAACCGTAGGACCGCCCAGTCTAATCGCAGGGACAGTCCCAGCGTTGGAAGTGAGCTAGATTAAGCCAGCCCCACTGTCCATTGTCCATCGTGTCTGTCTGCGCAGCACGTGCCATTGAAGTCACGCGTGCTTTCGAATTCTTTGCAGCAGCCGCCGTCGCCACCGTCTGCAGCGCATCGCGGCGCGCTGGCGCGACAGCCAGCGGGAAAGTGGCGGCGGCGGGGCGGGGGCGGGGGCGGGGGCGGGGCGGGCACTGGCCGGAGGAGTTCATGGGTCCGCGAGGTCCATCGAGGTCACCGGGGCACACGGAAGGCCGCCGCTTCCACCGCCGAGGTGGACGCCGCCGCATCCCACAGCTTCCTCGTCTCGCTCGCTTCTTCAATTGTGCCCCGCCACAGCCATCGCCGTCTCTTACCGATGAGACTTCCTGCCTCCTTTCCCTCTACCCCCCATTTCCCCATTTCCACCGACACCTCTACAGTCATCGCTCACCTCTCCCTCCGTTTCCATCCCCGCTACCCCCCACCGCGCCTCATCCATTACCGCTTCATCCTTTTCCCGCAGTCACCATCACCTCATTAGCAACCCTCTTCAACGTCCACCTTAACCGTCTCCCCTTCTGCCACACCCACCGCCTGCTTCCACCCGCTACATCGCTGATATCGCCTCCGGTGCCTCCGCAACCTCCGCCGCCGCCTCCCTCGCTCGCGCCGCCACATCTTCCAGAGGCGTCTCGTTCCCCGCGCTCATCCCCGCTGCTCCCCGCTGCCCCCCGCGCCGCGTATCATTTACCGGTTTGTGACAACTTTTACTTTAGCCGCGGAGCCCCGCCGGCGCCGGAGATGGCTCCCGCGGGGAAGAGCGCTTATTGGAAAGGCAATGCTTACCAGCGTACGCTACTCGCCCGCTCTCCGCGTCGGCCGCCGCCGCCGATGCTGCCGCCGTCGGGGTGGGGGAGCGGCAGAGGAGCACGGGGGGAGGGGGCTCGCCAGGAGAAAGATTCTCCCAGGCGGCCACCCTCCTCCGCGGCACGGTATATAAGCCGGCCGAGCCGTCTGGCTGGCATCAGAGTTCAATCTTCTCTCCTCCTAGCAACATCTAGAAGGAGCCCTCCTTCTATAGCGTACCATGAAAGTGCTCGTGGTAAGTGTGGCTGGAGTCTGGGACCGCTCGCCGATATCTATGTACGGGAGAATAGGGCTTCGCTGTGACTGCTGTGCAATCCGTATTGCACCATTGCTAGCTCAAATTTTCGAAGTTCGCGCTTTTGAAAATTGTGCTGGAGTACTTCTCCGTTCCTAAAAGTCGCAACTCGTCCATCGCTTTTTTTACACTTTTTCTTCGCGAAATATTCTGGTTACCTTCAGTGTTTCCGTGAGCAACGCTTGTAACATAAGTTGTTCTTTCGAAATCGTGAGTCAAATCATTGAGAAAAATTTATAGAGCCTCTTTGCTATTTCACGAATATGATTTACTAATTCTTAGTTTTGCACAGAATGCTGTCGGTATAACATGACATCCTGGAGTAAATTCTGCTATAGAATGAGAAACTTTCACGCAGTCATTCAGAACCTTCAGGTTCATTTCTCTGAATTGGTGGGACGTGTTCATTAATGAGTATTTCGCCGTTACTCAAAAAATGTATTTTCGCAAATCTTATTCAATGCAAATGCAAGATTGATAATTCAATCTGCTATAGCTCACATATCTCCAACGACCGAGTGAATCTGTTCTCTTTCTTACATAGGTTTTGAGGAGATCGTGATCGGAAATGTTACTCGCAATCTTTAGATTTCGCCAAACAACATCGTCAGCACTTTATTTGTCTGGAGACGTTACATTCTATCTAAAGACGAATCCATCATTAGAATTATATGTTAGATATACTGAAAAATATTTGAGAAAATAATGGCGAAAGGAAAAAGGCAAAGGGGGAAGAGAAAATATGGTAGTGATTAAACAGGAAACGCGGCTAAAGTAGCGAAAATGTAGCGAAAAACGAGGCAAATTCATAATATCAGTAGCGAGAGATGTAATATAAACAGGCAACACCGGGTTGGTATCAATCCTCACTATTAACGCGAAAGATATTCGAGGGAAATTTATATCGAGGGAAATGAGCAAACTAGAGAGTAAAGGTATGGGTAAGAAGCCATAAAGCAGCGAAGATGGAATAAGGCGCTATACATCGAATATTCTCATAATAGTGGAAACAGAAAGATCGGCGGTTTTGCTTCTGTGGCATTTGCGAGGCCGGGGGAGCTGGGAGGTGTTCTAAAGAGGCGTTGCTTTCGCAGGTGGTGGCCGCCCTCGGGGTGCTGGCTCAGGCTAAGCCTGAGGCCGGATACTCCTACTCCGCTCCTTCCTCCCGCTACGGGGCTCCCGGCGGCGGGGGCAGCCTTGGCGGCGGCATCGGAGGCGGCGGACTGCTCGGCGGCGGCGGCGGCGGCGGCCACGGAGGCGGCTTCGGCGGTGGATTCGGCGGCGGCAGCGGTGGTCTCGGCGGCAGCATCGGCGGCGGCGGCTTCGGAGGCTCCGGCTTCGGCGGTGGTGTCGGCGGCGGCTCCGGCGGCGGATTCGGCGCCGGAGGCGGCTCCGGCTTCGGCGGCGGCGCCGGAGGCGGTTTCGGAGGCGGCGCCGGTGGCGGTTTCGGAGGCGGCGCCGGAGGCGGCTTCGGCGGCGGCGCCGGAGGCGGCGGCGGCGGCGGCGGCGGCACCCTCATCCAGAAGCACATCTACGTGCACGTTCCTCCCCCAGAACCCGAAGAACCCCGCCCCATTCGCCCCATCGGCCCCATCGGCCAGGCCCAGAAGCACTACAAGATCATCTTCATCAAGGCCCCCACTCCCCCCACCCCCACCGCTCCCGTCATCCCCGCCCAGCTCCAGGACGAACAGAAGACCCTCATCTACGTGCTGGTCAAGAAGCCCGAGGACGCGCCCGAGATCAACATCCCCACCCCTGCCCCCACCGCGCCCTCCAAGCCCGAGGTGTACTTCATCCGCTACAAGACCCAGAAGGAGGCTTCTGCCGGTGGCGCCATCGGCGGCGGCGACGGCGGCGGCATCGGTGGAGGACTCGGCGGCGGCATCGGTGGAGGACTCGGCGGAGGAATTGGTGGAGGACTCGGTGGAGGACTCGGCGGAGGCTCCGGCCTGGGCGATGGAGGGCTCGGCGGCAGCGGCATCGGAGGCGGCATCGGCGGCGGCCACGGCGGCGGCCACGGCGGCGGCATCGGCGGCGGCAGCGGCGTCGGCGTCACCGGCGGCGGCGGCGGCGTCAGCTCCTCCTACGGCGTGCCCGGCCGAACCGGCGGCCCCTACTAAGCGATGGCGACGCGCACCGCTCCTGCGATCTCCGACCCGCGGGGCTCCAAGTCGCTGCCTCACCGCAGCAGCTCCAATGTTCCTTCACGATGGCGGAAGCGTCACTTCACTCCGAGTGGTTCCTTTCTTAGTCTTTGCAATGATGTTTTCGAACTCATTTTCCAACAAGAAGTGATGTTTCCGGACTTTGCACGTTTCGATACATCTGGAGATTTACCATTCGCAACCGTACAAAGATCTGTGGCGAGATACTACGGGTATAACGATGGAAAGTGTCATGGCGATGTCATTATCTCACTAGGTCTCATATGTATCTTCTGTGGCGAGAAGCTACAAAACATTCTTTTTTATACGTTTTTGTACGATATTGTATATAAACGATTTTTGCAAGAAAACGGTGGCAATAAAATGTATTAGCCGAAAATATATGTATTTTCTTTCCCCCTTCATCCCATCCCACAACAATATAAAATGAGAAAAATAAAAATAAAAAATAGTATACAACAGTACTCTCGGGTACAATGAAGTGTACAGAGTTGGATAGGCGCCAAAGAGAAAACCTGAGCACGTTTAGCTGTGCAGAGTAGAGGGGCGAACTAGGCAGCAGGGACACCCCAGCTGGGTTTAACAGAAACGAGGATAAAAGGCGGTGTGCCCCAAGGGTCCTTTCTCCGGCCCGACATGCGCCACGCAAATGTCAAGCGTTGCGCAACACGGGAAGAGAAAGCGGCAAAGGTTAAATCGGATGGGGTCAATTGTGGAAAGCACCTGTCGTACGCCCCACGCCTCTCCGGTTGCGTCGCCCCATACCGTCTCCGGGAAGCGCTCGGCCCCGCCCCCGCCCCACCGCCGGCACAGCAGCCGCTTCCTCCATGCGGCGCCAGCTTTCCCTCGGTGCGGGTGGGCCTTTTTCAGGCAACGGATGCGACGCCGCCAGGCCACGCCGCGACGCACAGTGGTCCAAAACGAGGCTCTAACCACAGCGCAATTAGAGGGGCATTGGTGGCGAGAGAGCTAAGAAGTAAGCTGAGAAACGTTTCGAAAGTGTGCCTACGTAAAAAAATATGTGAGGATAGTTCTACTCCTATATATGAAATTATTAAAGCAATAACAACAGCAACAATAACAATAAAATTCACTGAAATCATTACGCAATAGTAATGTATAGATGAAAAAACTCCATTTCCTAGTTTTTTCCTAATTTTGAAGCAACCGGTTAAACCGAAATTGTTTTATAATCCTGAATGTATGTCAATACAAATTATCAGCACACATGAGTCTATTATAGTCCCCAAAGTATGTTTGAATACTTCCCTAAAATGCAAAAGTCTGAATTTTGTACATTCATTATTTACTCGTTTAGTTTTGATATATCTTCTCTTCAGATGAATTTTAATCATTGGATTTATCTTTAGCAAGATTATTTTCTATCAGAAACTCAGTGGTTACCTTGGAAGTAGAAAATTCAGGAAGGATTCAACTTTTTAAGTTGAATGAAAAAGTAAACATAATTAATGTTGCCGCTTTCTCGTTAAATTTTATTACATTCAAGTTAGCAAAGTTTTTTTTACAGAAATAGGTTTGCATCTCATTTGTCGCAAGAGCACTCTTCTACTTACTTATTTGTATATCACAAAACTTTTTTGAAGGGTCCAATTTTAAGCATTATAATGAAGAAAAGCCATTCTTCTTTCATTGATTTTTTGCTTTGATTATATAATGTAAAAGATGTAAATAACTGCAAAGAAAAGGTACAAATTTGATTATTTACTGCTAACTAGAAAACGGAAAGAAAGGAAGTAAATTAAAAGTAAATTACTGTCGTAGACCGACTCGAATTTTCTTTATTTTTTTATTTTTTTACTTTTCTGAATTTTTTTTTTTTTTTTTTTTGTAATATTTATTTTCCTTCTTCTTCTTCTCCTAAAAGCTTGCAGTTTTCGATTTCCTTAATTTTTTCTCCCATTGACTTTCTTCTAATCCTTTCTCCTACATCACTTCCTGTTCAAATATATAGGCCTTCCAGGTCAAAATCGGTGTGCCTCTTCTACGCCTTCATTCAGGTATCCAATTCAAAATTTGTTATGGCCATCTCTCATTTAGCATCCTCTGGACATATCCATACCATTGAAAAGCTTTATTTTCTTGTCTTTTGCTCATTGTTGTTTGAACCCCAGCTCTTTCCCACACCACTTCGTTCCTTATCTTGTCCAGCCTTCTTATTTGCACATTAAGTCTGACCGTATTCTGTCTCTACGGCGTTTTGTTAAAGGCCACATTTCTGCTCCATGTAATATATTTTCCACAACACTGTGGAATATTCTTCTCTTTGTATCTTGTCTTCATACACTATTCCCATTTATTTTCCTTTATTATTTAATTATGTTATTTATTTATTTATTTATTTATTTGTGTGCTCGGAGCAACGTTAGATCGTTTTGGACCAATGTGCGGCGGCCCCGCGTTACACAAACGCTCTTTTCGCAACGCGAAGCGCTGCGTTTTCTTTTCGCGCGTATCTTGGCACTTTCCTCTCGGATCGTGCGTCTTTTGTTGGCAGACGTGCTTTCTACTCAGGTTGCGTATTCCTGGTAGTTGATTTTATTAAACCACTTGATAGATAGATGAAAATTACGCTTCTAGATTTTTTTAATAATTGTGCCATTTTAATGCGCACAATGTTATATCTTTTATTTACTCAATATCTCCAAAACCGAAGTAAATAGTTGAAATTAGTAAAAAGTTATCTAAATATATTCAGGGCTAAATTATTGAATGAATGCATTAAAGCTGTTATCGAACACCATCTCGTGAGGTGAGTTTATATTTATATGTTCCCGATCAAAGATTAAATGTCATCTGTGAATAATATTCAATTGACTATATTTTGATTAATGTCTTATACTTTCAATTCAAGACCGACGCATTTCTCGCAACTACATCATTCACAATTGTTCTTTTGTTCTATTTGTGTCGTGACATATTCATGTACACATAATCACGTGTGTAAACTACAATTATTGATTTTAATTTCCAACATGTAAATATTTTACAGCTTATGTTTTCGCTAGAGAAATGTCTCCTTCAGAATCTTATTTATAATTATAATTATCTAAGAATTGTTCTTTTTAGAAAATGTAACTACCCTGTGTATTTCACAGATTAATTATTACAATTCAATGATATTGAAAGAAAAATTACTCAAATAACCCTAAAATCGTTGCTGCTAGAAATATAACTTAATAATCCCACAGTAATTTCAAGTAAGAAGAACATAAATCTGAATCTAAATTTACTAACTCATTCTTAGCCCTTTCAAATTACTATTAATAAAATTACGACTGGTTCCCTGTAATTACGTGATTAGTTCCAGGTGTGGTATGATATTAAACGTAGCATGAGTGTCGTCTTCTTTTCTGGCGAGAACATCTGAAACAAAAGTAGCAATACCCAGTAACCTTTTATAGTGCACACATTTGTATTCACCTAACGTATTAGTTCAAGTCGTCCAAGCTAAATGTGAAGAGGCAGCGAGGCTGAGATTAGTCCAGCTGTCCATGCGATGCCCTGGGAATCTAGGTAACGGTGATGTCCTTCGCGACATCTGCCTTACGAAGCCTTCCTGACGTCATCCGTCATTAGCACCTTCCTTTCACCTTTTCAGCAGTGCTATGATGTATGAGCGTAATGTGCCCATCGTTATTAGGAAAATCGTGAACATTTTTGTTATTTTTATTGCCACTATTTCTTAACATTGCGGTATTTTGTTTCAAATGTTCCTTAATTGATACGTTTCTCACTTGAATGAGCGATAAATACTTGCGAGTAAGAAAGATGTTGCAATTAAGGTTTTCAATTCATTATTCAAAAGTAAACATTTCACTGACAGATAGGGAATTATATATTTTCTTCGGGACCTCTAGGAATAAATTTGGAAAATTCAAAAATTCAAATATAATATTAAATAAAAATTCGAATAGATTTTAATTACACGAGTAATTATCCTATCGAAGACCAATTGTGTTTAGCATTTCTTATCTTGATAAGAAAGATGCAGTATTTTAGTTATTGTGTGAATGAAATTAACTAAATTCAGGTATAGAACCCTTAAAGAGAAAAATAATGTATTGATATAAAGTTTCAAAAATGAAATTACTATTTCTATATAACTGTGGTTTTTTCAAACGAGTTTCTAATGTATAATGTAATTCAAATCGATCATTATTTTTTTACGGCACATATAAGCAAAATCTAATCACGTTTAACGCTCTAAATTAAAATTTTATGAAATCAGTTAGGAAATAATCAAAACTAAACTTTTGTTTAATAAAAATGTATTTGTGAAAATAGTACTCCCCAATTTTGTTAAAACCCTGTATGCGAGGGAAAGGGCTTTATTCCAGGATACATGTTCAAAAGATGTATTAAATGCACCCTTTTACGTTCTTCATTTTACACATTTTTTCCATAATGTATCAGCTAAGACAAATTAGCTTCCAAATAAAAACAATTTTCTCAAAAAATATAATGCTTCAATGGCGACTTATCATTATTTTTTAAAGTATGTGTTCAATATACGTAAAAGCATGAAATAAGATGATCATCACGTTGAAAACATTATTTCCGTATTTACTTCTAGAATACGCAAAAAAATATAAACTGTTTATTCCCCCTCCCGGAGAACGCCTGAAGTGAGGCAACCCACAATACAGTAGAGTACAGCGTGAAACAGACTTTCTCGATTCAGTTTCTGAACAGAAATTGGGTGTCTTGTTGGGGTAGTTTCATGAATACGTACAAATAAGTAAATTAATCTATATTGACGATCAGTGTGATAAAAATCACGACTTTCTGAGATCTTTTCTATCTTCTTAATTAGTTCTTTCTGGATTCTACGAAAGAATGATTAAGGCATGTATCTATGTAGACAATGCTAATTACATATTCTGCCAGAGTTGACCTTTCACATTTTCTCATAAGATATTCAATTCGGAAATGTTTTTAAAAACAATGTTTCTCTGAAGATATCAGCCTCCTGGAGCAAGCTCTCTTTGAATACCACTAGCGCGATCTAGGTACTTGAATGACAACTAATAACACATTTTAAAATGGTACTTCCGACCTCCTTTACTTGATTAATGTTTTCAACTTACACAGGAGGATAAGAAAGCTTTGGGGCTGATATATTTTAAGTTCTCTGATGATGTTACATATATCCCACAAATTATTATTAATTTATTTATTGATTTAGTAGCCTGCAGTCTTTTCTCTCAAACTTACGTTACTTCACCCATTTATAAATTAATAAAAAGTATTTTCTGATTCGCTGACAGTATTTTAGAAGAAATAATTTTAATTTTATTGTCATTGCATGGAACTAAATGCTTTCCGTAAGTAACAAAAATGAAATCAAATGTATGTTGCTGAATACTTTGCTGCTGATCTGCTTTGGGGAGAAAATATTTACACATGAGAAATTTAATTTATCGTTTATCCAAGTGCCACTAATACTATGATGCATCCCTTTACACTTTTGTCTTGTTCACAAACATATCAAAACCCGCGTCAGGGAGCGTTTTGGCACTATACTATAGTAAATGATTACCTATCAAATCACCATCTATTTTTTATTACTCTTATCTTTGTACCGTGCTCTGAACCTTATGTTGAATACATATGAAGAAGGATATCACAATAATGAACTATATTTTGTCTGTAGTATGGCTGTCGTACAAATGCAATCCTGGAGATTAATTTCTTTTAACACTGTTTCTTGAGATTTATTGAGAGTATTGAAAACGGTGAGAATACACTTGTGATAACGAATAAATAAACCTATACAATTTCTTCAAGCATAGCAGTACCACATGAATCGTTGTTCGAAAACAATAGGCGCTGAAATACTTTAATATGGAATTTATTAGCATTAGCCAATATAATACATAAGTGCTCGCAATGGAAAGCACTATAAATTAAAATATTTTAACAATATACAAGTATAAAATAACTCATGAATTAGCATAATAATTATAATTATATTGTTAAATTAAACACACAAGTGTAACCGTTCGCTAAACTGGGTTTGAAAACTGATAGCTCATCTGCACACCCAGAAATTAGAATAACTAACTATTCTATAAGACCATCGTCCCGAAAAGATGAAAAGAATATAAGAGTTTGTAAATGTATTTCAAGGAGTAATAACAAGGTTAGTTCTTTACATTTGACACTTGAACCAAACATTAAGGTAGACTTCCTACTAAGGTAGACGTAAAATTTCATTGACATTTTTAGTTTGTACGTTTCAGTAAGTGGGGTGCGTGTATACGTGTGAGAGTGTTTCTGTAATGAATGAACCCTTATTCATAATGTAAGTAGCAAGAAATCAACCAAACATTCACTCTCACAAAACAGTTTAAATATATACTCATTTCAATTAGGACATAATTAAAATTTGCTTCAAAATTATCAGATATGCTTTTCAAATTTTCTTCTCTCATTATATAATTTTAATTGCCTGTCTCTCATTGCATTGTATGATTTTTGTTTGTTCTTGGCTATCCAGGAATAGCCGCGTCTCAATCAACTGGGCTGACGTTTCGGCCGTCTTACTGTGACCTTCTTGAGAGCTATACTGTTGAGGGCAGTATGGCTCTGAAGAAGGCCACAGCAAGATGGCCGGAACGTCAGCTCAATTGACCGCGACGCGGCTCATCCCGGGTAGTCAAGAATGTATTGACTCCGGCCACAGAAGCCAATGAACGCATTTGTTTTTTTGTGTTGTTATTTACCTTCGTCTCTTTATCGTACCAGGTTATTTTTACATTTTTTATGAGGGTATATCCATCTCACTTCCACTCTTCGCCCAGCCCCTCGTCTCCTCCTTGCGAGCTTCACGGCTGGTAGTCGTCCCCGGAGGCGCGGTAGAGCCACGCGGCCCAGGCGGCGAGCGCGGCGAGGGCGGCGGCGGCGAGGGCGGCGTCGAGGGCGCAGAAGGCGGCGGCGCACGGCGCGACGGGCCGCGCAGCCAGCTGGTCGCGCAGCTGCTGCGCCTCGCTCGCCGCGGGCCCCGGCGGCAGGAAGGCGCGCAGCCGCGCCGCGCAGCGTGTCAACCGCGCGGACGCCCCGCGCAGACGCGCGCTGCACCACGCCAGCCCCGCCACCTGCGCACAACGCCCAGTGTTCCTATGGAGAGCGGTCCGCCACCTGCGCACAACGCCCAGTGTTCCTATGGAGAGCGGTCCGCCACCTGCGCACAACGCCCAGTGTTCCTGTGGTGAGCGGTCCGCCACCTGCGCACAACGCCCAGTGTTCCTGTGGTGAGCGGTCCGCCACCTGCGCACAACGCCCAGTGTTCCTATGGAGAGCGGTCCGCCACCTGCGCACAACGTCCAGTGTTCCTGTGGTGAGCGGTCCGCCACCTGCGCACAACGCCCAGTGTTCCTATAGTGAACGGTCCGCCACCTGCGCACAACGCCCAGTGTTCCTGTGGTGAGCGGTCCGCCACCTGCGCACAACGCCCAGTGTTCCTATGCAGAGCGGGCCGCCACCTGCGCACAACGCCCAGTGTTCCTATGGAGAGCGGTCCGCCACCTGCGCACAACACCCAGTGTTCCTGTGGTGAGCGGTCCGCCACCTGCGCACAACACCCAGTGTTCCTGTGGTGAGCGGTCCGCCACCTGCGCACAACGCCCAGTGTTCCTATAGTGAACGGTCCGCCACCTGCGCACAACGCCCAGTGTTCCTGTGGTGAACGGTCCGCCACCTGCGCACAACGCCCAGTGTTCCTATGGAGAGCGGTCCGCCACCTGCGCACAACGCCCAGTGTTCCTATGGAGAGCGGTCCGCCACCTGCGCACAACGCCCAGTGTTCCTATGGAGAGCGGTCCGCCACCTGCGCACAACGCCCAGTGTTCCTATGGAGAGCGGTCCGCCACCTGCGCACAACGCCCAGTGTTCCTATGGAGAGCGGTCCGCCACCTGCGCACAACGCCCAGTGTTCCTGTGGTGAGCGGTCCGCCACCTGCGCACAACGCCCAGTGTTCCTATGGAGAGCGGTCCGCCACCTGCGCACAACGCCCAGTGTTCCTATGGAGAGCGGTCCGCCACCTGCGCACAACGCCCAGTGTTCCTGTGGTGAGCGGTCCGCCACCTGCGCACAACGCCCAGTGTTCCTATGGAGAGCGGTCCGCCACCTGCGCACAACGCCCAGTGTTCCTGTGGTGAGCGGTCCGCCACCTGCGCACAACGCCCAGTGTTCCTATGGAGAGCGGTCCGCCACCTGCGCACAACGCCCAGTGTTCCTGTGGTGAGCGGTCCGCCACCTGCGCACAACGCCCAGTGTTCCTATGGAGAGCGGTCCGCCACCTGCGCACAACGCCCAGTGTTCCTATGGAGAGCGGTCCGCCACCTGCGCACAACGCCCAGTGTTCCTGTGGTGAGCGGTCCGCCACCTGCGCACAACGCCCAGTGTTCCTGTGGTG
>JAZDUA010001035.1:0-257908 GCA_038098605.1 Gryllus longicercus | reverse complement strand
TAACTCAATTGCATATGCAAGTGGAAATTACGTGGAAAATTCTAGGTTTTTTTTTTTCTTTCAAAAAAGTTTTCATTATTAGTGCCCGGATAATTATGTACCAAAAATTTAGGAAAATATGTACATATATATTGGAATATACAGAAATATGTACTAAAGAGTAAAACTTATGTATAATCAAATCAATTATTTTTTAATTAAAATTCTTTGATCTTAGGGTGTATTGTTCTGTTTCACAATATAAAGACCATAATTAAACATTATACTCTTCCTAATCCTATTATTTACGATTTCCATAACGATAAGAAACAAATATTTACTTCAAATTTTCATCAATGAAACTTTTCCTATTATCTTGTAAGAGGGGGCTTGTACTGACGTAAAGAGCGTTGTAGATCGCATGAGTCACTAGTGGG
This sequence comes from Gryllus longicercus, assembly GCA_038098605.1. NCBI lineage: Eukaryota > Metazoa > Arthropoda > Insecta > Orthoptera > Gryllidae > Gryllus > Gryllus longicercus. Next base: position 257,492 of record JAZDUA010001035.1, on the reverse strand, counting down.
TATTGAAACTAGCACGGATTCTCTGGCGTCGTGGTCAATATCCAGTGTGGAGGAATTGCCTCCTCATTGCATTACACCAATAGCACAAATTGGTTCGAATCCGGGGTTTTCTCCAGAACTGAAGCCCTCTTTCTTTACTAGATCCCGTATTGATCTTCGAATGATTAATAAACAATTCTTAAAGAAGCGACTGTTGATTGAGCAATTTCAAGGCTGTCGGAAAGTTTAAAGGAAGACGTCCCCAAAGATTTAATTGTAGTGCTTGCTGAAAAATTGGGCAGTATATTTTTCAGCTTTTTAACATCAAGCAATTGCTTTTATATAGTTTTGCAATAGTTTGATGCTTGCATTTTGGGTAACACTTCACAAGTAGACAAAGGAGACTTATCGTTTTAACACACACAAAAATAAAAAAAATTAGACACGATATTCGTTTCCGAAACTTTTTCGTATGAACCTCTCAAAGTCATCGGTAAACAAAAATAAATATTCGATCGATTAGATGAATTTCCGGATTGTTTAAGACTTCTGCGCCTGCCACTATACTCCCGTTAACTTATATATTTAACACATCCTTATGCACTGAAACTTTTCCAGATATTTTCAAATCAGTTAAGATTAAGCCGCTCTTCGAAAAAGACCAACAAAATGAAATTCAAAATTATCGGCCAATTTCCCCTTTGTTAGTATTTTCAAAATGATTAGAGAGACTTTTACGTACGAACGGAAACCTTTCTCAGTAAACACGGCGCGTTTTCAAATTGCCAACATGGATTTCTAAATAAAAAATCTACCTAAAACGGCCGTACTTGCCTGTGCTAAACTCGCGCACAGCGTTACCATTTCCCCATAAGGTTTTAATCAAAAGCTTCATTGCCACATCATGATTTTACTTCTGATTTTCGGCCCAAGGAAATAGTTAACAAACAACAGCGGACGTTCGCATGTGACAATCGAGGAAAGAAAAATGTCAACGGCGCTTCCTGAGCTGGGCGAATAGTTTCTGGTGAAGGGTATCAAGGTCAAGGGAGACCCCTGAGAGATGCAAAGTGGTTGCGCGATATCCCTACAAAACGTATCATTTTCACGAACCTAACTTCCTTTCTCTTCTCTGAGATACGCTGAAAACCAACTCACCAGAACCAGGGATTGCGACGTCAATTTGCCGTTTTATTTGCAATACCGTCGGTATTTACGGACTCATTCCAATGCGATGCAATAGGAGGCTATAGATAAAATATTTGTCAAGGCTAAATTGTTTGTCTGGAGATTCCTTATCAAAAACATACAGGGAAAATTAGAAATTAAATAAAAACAGCTGCAGAAAAAAATGGAAAAAATAGTAAAATGTAAAAATATGATATTTTGAGTAAAATATGTAAATATATGTACTTTCGGGCAAAATATCTAAAAATATGCACTAAAAAGGCATCGTTTTTCTGGCACTAACCGACACATTTGTGGAGATATCGAAGATTCGATTTGACAGTGTTACTTAGGAAAATATGTTAATACATAATTATCCGGGCCCTATTCATAACCTTTTTTGAAGATCTGATTTATTGAACTGATTTAATTTAAGACAAATATATCTATATTCAATATTGTTCTTTGCAATGTTAAATTTTTCAATTTTCGAAAAATCGGAGATTTCAACGAAAATTAGACCAGCGCCATTTTAAGCATCCTTGACACTACCCCGAGGACGAAGTGTAATAAAACAATGGAGCCATTTTGAGAATATTTTGAAATTGTAATTGAAACTTCTTGTAAAGTACCGCCCCCCCAAAAAAAAATTAAAATATTCATTTCAAACTCGCAGGGGGTCATATTCCTTTTAAATCAATGGACGAATATGAGTTTTTGAGAACGGTTTAAGATCCATGCCGATAGGATTGCTCCGGTAGCATTGATCACAGTTTTTGCTGTCTGTCGATTTTTCGGTATTAATGACCCACAAAACATGGTTTCTGACTTCACAAAGTCTTAGAGGAAGTAATTTATGGAACAAGATTTATCCCCTTTTTCATTATCGGAGCTCGCGAAGAAGAGTTTTTCTGTCGAAAAATCGGTTTTCCGGTGCACGGTTGCAATACTTTCTCGTCTTACGAAGTAAGCCGTAAAAGTAAAATAGAAACTAAATCCTGATGGAAACTAAATCCTGATGGCGTGCATTTTGGAGTGGGTAGTATCCCTCCCAGAAATTTACTATGGGCTTCTGCAAGGCCACTCGGCAGTCGGCGCTGTTCAGCGTATCATTAACACTGCCCGATAAGCAATTACAGAAAGCAGGTGGAAAAGATGTTCTACAAAGTACTATGCGATGCTTTGTACATTAAGAATGCCTTTAACTCTTAGTGACCTGCCATTCACGAAGCGTTCTACCCAGTTATTGTGCCGAAGTACGGAGGATACTGAATACCTCAGGGGCAGAATCCTAATGTTCAGTACGATGATGGACCGAAGGTACACGTCACCGCTGACATTCCTCAAGTTTCGATATTGGGTCCACTGCTATGGAATACTATGTCTTGAGGCCCTTCTTCCCAAGAGGAACCAATGTAGGTTTCATAGATGACAACGCCATTGCCGTCGTCGCGAAATTTATAGAGAAGATTCTATGTGCATCGAAGACGTAGACATTGTCAGTTGATAACAGTCTGCAGAATTGCTGTTTGACGAACCGAAGGTTGAAACGATTCTGGTAGCTTGCAGGAAGAGGAGAGAAACAATCGGGGATCTCATCTCAACCGTCAAATAACCGGACCCAATGATCCACTCACACTTGGGATTTGAGGATAATGCCAGTAAGAAAGCAGCGGTTGTAAATGGATAATGCACAAGGATAATGCCGAACACTGGTGGACCTAGTTACAAAAAGAGAAAGCTGCGGGCTTCGGTAGTGCCATCTGTTCTGCCCAGTGGAGTTCCCAGTTTGGGACACTTGTGCAAGTACGAAGTGAAAGAACCAGGAATGACGCCAGTGTATCTACAGGCTACCTGTGCTCAGAGTAGTAGGTTTCTGAAGTCGCAGAATTCTACAACCGTTGCTCTGATCGGTGGTTCCTCTGACGCAGTAGTAGGCGAATGCCGGAGCTGTACCTACAAACGGGCTACGAGCGGCACGCGATCTTTCCTTCATCTTCGATATCCTATCACGTGCTCTACTCTTCCATTCATGTCAGGAGACCAGTCAGGAGCTTAGAGCTTATTCCCGCTGCAAGAGATTCCTTTGGCTCTGAAGTCAGTTGAATGACAATGCACTATTTTTCACAAACTACTGCCTCAGTTAAGAAGGCTGGAGGAAGAAAACGTGGAGATTTCTTCATGCTCTGGGCGACTGGTTTTGAGAGATTTGACCGGTAACCGAGTCACTCTTCTGCGGATTGGGTGGAGAAGATGATATGAGGTTTTTAGTGAGCAAAAATCTCGCATGCTGGATAGTATAGGTTGCCCAGTATTTTTTTGAAGATTTCCCACTTACCATCATAAAAAAACTATTCGCACATATTTATACACTGGCACTCTCATACAATTGCACATTAAGGATACGGTCAGAATCTTCGGACGAAAAAAATGGACGCGAACAGACGAATGATTCTGCCGAACCGAAGTGGGTCGCACTCTGTTTGACAGTAGGGATGCGACATCGATGTCAATGTTTTAAAAACATCAATGTTTTTGTAGAAACATCAGTGTGTTAACATCGATGTTTATTCTTTTCATGGATTGTTTCTGAATGAAAAACTTCTAGTAAAACTATACCGTAAAAGTTAAAATATGAAATAATAACTGATAGTAACACTGTTAGTCACATATTGTAAGCAAAGAAACGTTGTTTGCAGTACCTTCATCGACGAAACACACACACGCGCGCGCGCGCACACACACACACACACACTCTCTCTCTCTCTCTCTCTCTCTCTCTCTCTCTCTTTCTTTCACTCTCTCTTTCTTTCACTCTTTCTTTCACTCTCTCTTTCTCTCTCTCTTTCTCTCTCTTTCTTTCTCTCTCTCTTTCTTTCTTTCTCTCTCTCTTTCTTTCTTTCTTTCTCTCTCTCTTTCTCTCTCTCTCTCTCTCTCTCTTTCTCTCTCTCTCTCTCTCTCTCTCGATGACCTCCATGCCCTTGTATTTCCTTTTTCTTCATATTCACGTCGCACATTGAAATGTCGTCAAAAAATACGCTATGGGCGTAGGGTCTGACTCTTTTTCTCGTACCGATTCGGCAAATTGATAAACACGAACGATGTCGAATTAAATTTTAATGCTCACGAGTTTAATGTTATAGGTTACTAAACCAACTTAAAACATCCATTTTAAAAAAAAAAAGCCTCGATGGATTTTGGTTGATGTACTTTTAACTAACATCGATGTTTTAGTTTTGAACATCGCTGTCGCATCACTATTTGACAGCACCAGACAGGTCTTCAAATTATTACTTACATGCGACATGTAAAGGAAGCGAAAAGATGAAAACTGCTCGCTAATAGATGATTTTGATATGAGATAAATTTGATGTGATACAAGAGTGATGTTCGAAAAAGAAACATCGCATTAGAAGGGCAATAGTGAAGTTAGGTTCATATGTAGCAGAGACAGCAATGCCTTTCACTAATTTCTTCTGAAATTTTCTACCATATTGTGCTGTTGATGTCACTGTTGTGTTACCTTGAGTCGGATGTCTTCCACAGGGCGTCTCGTTCATAAACTAAGGGGATATGTTCGTCCACGTCCTGTTCGGCATACAATTTAAGTTCGTTTGGTTTGGATACTGTTCTGCCGACTTGGAACGTTGGCCGTGTTCGCGAGATCAATGCAGGGAGTATGGCCAGATCTGGTCAGACTTTTTAAATTATACTATCGTAATCGGCTATGGTCGCCAGAACGCGAATTTTGTCGAACACTGATCTATTGGAACCGAATTATTATTGAAAATAATTAATAAAACATATAATTTCCTTAAAATGGCGAACAACTGACAGTCGAGTAAATGCTCAATTGACACTATTTGCTAAGAGATAGGCGTTTACACTTTTCAGTGTAGTGGCTGCAGTACGTTGAATACAACAAGGACAGAGTGAGTGCTTTCTCTTTCTTCAAACTAAATTAGCCACATTCTCTCACTCCGAAATCTGAGGGCCCGCGGCCGTCGGTCGCTGAAAGTGAAAGGGATACCAAAGTTATTTCATGCGTTGCCCAGTTGCCAAAACAAGAGGTGTTTGTTTCCAGACATAGGTTGCGAGTTAAGATAAAAACCCCATAGATTTAAGATAAAAAATATTATATAATATTTTTATCCGAGCCCTCTTTATGAAACTGTATTGTAAAACACAAGTAGTGTTAGCACCTTAAATAACTAGTGGTGCTACAGAATAGCACAGTATTAGTTTTGTATTTCCTTTGGTCTCGGTTAGCTTTTCGAACTTGCCTCATATTCTTGCCTGCTGTCATCTATCGCCGCCCAAAGTACATTTTCTTCATTTTTCGGTTTCCTGATTGTAGATCGGTATATATTATTTTAAGATTATTAAAGGACAGTAAAACCTCGTCCTAAATGGCAATTTACTTTGAAAAATTTGGAGCTGTTTTTGAAAAAAACTAGTGTTTAGGCGCTACTGTAAATTCGAAATTTGAAGCTCTTTTTCACAGAAAATTTTTAAGTTTTCGAAACCTTACTTTGAAGTCATTTTAAGTACTTCAACTCACAAATGCAATGGTATTTACAAATTGCTGGAAATGTGCATATCAACGGCGTGAGAGATGTTTCAAAAATTTACATTTGTGTAATTTTTGAAAAAACAAAAAAAGTACACCGAAATTAACTTTAAGCCATATTAAAGAGTTTAATTACCACTATCCGTTCAAAATATTTGAAGAAAAAATTTGGAGCCGTTTTTGAGAAAATGACGTTTGTGCGTTTCTGAAAATGCGGAGTTTTGAGGTAGTTTCACAGCAAACTGTAGAGTTTTCGAGAAACTTTATACGACCTTTTTTAAAGCACATGTACTCATAAATAAAATAATGTGCACAATTGCCTCTAATATAAATATTAACTACATGAGAGGCAAGTCAAAAAAATTGTAATTTTTAAAAAACGAAAGAATAGGCGTTTATGTCATCTTATAGAGTACGTTTACCACTATCCCTACCAAAAATTAAAAAAACAAATTTGGAGCCGTTTTTAGAAAATCTAATTTTTTGGATTTTTTTAATTGCACAGATTGCAGACAGTATTGCGCGAAAACTACTAAAATTTTCAAAAAAATGAAAATGTACTTAATGAAAGAACGCACTATGAAGAACAAATTTTATATGAAGAACAAATCTCTATCTTTTATTTTGTAGTTGTAGGAAGACGCCCGAGAAAAAAAGTAAAATTTTGAAATTTCAGATTAACTGTGAAAATCGGACCTATGCCACTTTTATAAGCTTATTTAACGCTACCCTTCAAGAAATGAAAAGAAAAAGTGTTGAGCCGTTTTTGAGAAGATTTTTAAAATGTCCGGGAGCGTACCCCAAATTTTAAAGATTTTTTTTTCCAAAATCTCAGGGATTCGACTCAAGTCACATCGACACGGGTTTCTTTAATTTGGAAAAATTCTATGAATGGTTTAGGCCCTAATGGTGTTCACATACGGACGGACAGCTGGACGTTTTTGATGAGAAACACTTTTTCGGAATCAGGGGACACCAAAACGTGTATTTCCGGCGAATTCTCGAAATCGATTTTCCGCTGCATTACTTTCCTTTTACTACCCTATATTACCCCCGCATATACGTACGTATACGGGAAAGTAAAAATATCCCCCAAAAATGGGCCCTGTTTTACTTAGCCCGCCCGCATCGCGGGCCTAAACGTAATGCTACTACATGACACACACTCTCTCTCTCTCTCTCTCTCTCTCTCTCTCTCTCTCTCTCTCCTCACACACCCACACACACACACTCACCCACACTCACACTCACTCACTCTCCACTCTCACTCACTCTCTCACTCTCACTCACTCTCTCACTCTCACCAGACCCATACCCCCCCCCACACACACTCACATTCTCACACTCTCCAACTCTCACACAAAAATTGAGAATTTGGATCGTGTAAATTAATTTAAATTGTTCAAGTTACACTGTAACAAGGTTGGTGGAATATATTTTCTGTGCCAAACATATTTCTAATATAATTGTCTATCCAACAAGGTGACAGGGTGGTGAGAATGGACTGTGGAAATTAATATGCTTTAAAGTATGATGCCTGCCCACTGATTTTACTGTATTCCTTTGCTCTTGTTCAAAGATAATATGCACTTTGGCCTGCTCTTTGTAGTGTTAAATGAAGTTCAACTATATGTACGTTCTATTTTCTTTTTCAGACAAATGCTGTGACAACATTAATGAATGTGTATACATGCTGAAGATGCAGTACATGGAGCTTTGCCGAAAATGCAATTGAAATTCATGGCAAAAGTTTTTTCTGAAGATTTGCGTCAAAGAAGAGAATTAAATATCTCTACTGAATGTCCACTTTTAATTTATTGTATTTACCTTCTTTTCTTTATATTCAGTGTGGACATATTAGTATATTTATTTTATTGGAAATTGGTGTGGGTGTGATTAAGTTATTTGGAAGTGCTACCAATCCTATACTATCCTCCATTCATTGTGTGTATAACTTAATTTGAGATTAACCCACAATGGGTAAAAACAATGATAAATAATTTTTACATATAAAATGGAAATATACAATTATGAAATACCGAGAAATATTAAAGAAAATGAGATTCTCTAGGACATACTTTTTGTTTTCTAATATGAGTGTAATGTCACTTATTCTGTTTTATAATAGAGATATTTATTCTTCCTATTAAATCTTCTTGACCCTTAAGCAGTGGGGCCAGGCTTCATTCACTCCGTTTATGAATTCTACATTTCTGAGAAAACTGTGTTGCATAGTTGCATCTTCACATAGTATATTTTCAGAAAGATATTCTGGTCTCTTTTGCTGGAGTGTGTTAAAATTTGACTGTGCCAATTTTCTGAAAAGTAATATCACTGCAGTTGTGGGGTGTACCAGACACCCTGCATGACTCTTCTATTCTCTTTTTATTTGTGTCAGTCATAAGCTCTCAGTAATAATTGAGGGGTTTGGTGCAAAAACCTGATAAGTCCAAGTTTGGTTAAAAATTATTTTGAGTATGCAGAATACGTAACAGATCAATACGCATCTTTTGGTGCGAAAACCAGTCATCTCAAATTATGTGATTGAGATAAAATGTATCTGAATTACTTGCCAACAAAGTTTGAGGTTGTGTTTAAAGTAAGAACCAGACTAGACATGGACTCCTATTTGAGACATTGTTATAAAAAAATGTGACAATTAAAAATAAAAATAAAAGGTTGTATAATAAACTGCATTATTGTTAGAGTATTGCCAATGAAGTTGGTGAACAAATCTTGGGAGATTCTGAATAAGAAGTTACAGACTAAAATGAATACTGTATATTACTTTGTACATGTAATATAGGAGAACTTGGAATTGAATATTTGTCAATGTAAAAATGTTTGCTTCGATAACACAATATGATCCACATGTGAAAAATTCTGCAAGATTTTTGATAGTGCCTGATAGATGTCTATTTCTTGTTATATTTCTCTTCTTCATTATATTACTTAGGCCATAATGATTTACCAAAGAAATGTGCAAAATTTTAAACATTTGGTGAAAAAGCCAGGCAATTCAAAATTATTATATAGTTTTTAATTATTAATTTTGAAACCTAAATCTAGAATTTTATGACCGATATTCATAAATGAAACATACAAAAGTTAGAGAAATCGTTCACTTCAATCAGCTTACTTTTTTTTTTTTAATATACCCCTTCTGTCAATGCCAAACTTTGTTATTTAACATTTATTTTAAAAATGTGTTTCTGGACTTAATAGGCATCAAGCTCTTCAGTTTCTGAACTTAAATAATAAAAAAAAAGGTTTTATTACTTTCCTTAAACCTTAATTAATTAATCCTTAACCATACCTTACAAAAATTCACTAATTCATTTAAAATCTATCATTTGGCATTTAAGTACCATAAATTGCTGCAAAATAAGGTATCAACTTTTTTCTTGGTTTTTCCCTTTTCCTGCTGAATTATTATTTTGACACTTACATTATGTACAAAATAAACATAGAAGTACATTCTATATTTATAACTTGAAATGGTGAGGAGGCAAGTTTTGACCAGTTTTTTTCTTCTTCTATTCTCCTTCTATTTCACAGGATGTGATATGCAGTTCTTTTTTCTTTGCTTCAGCTTGAAACAGTTCACATGAAACAGAAAGTCTAATGGAATAAGAGATTCTTATTTATTTATATTTTTTAAGGGAAATGTTGTAATTTGAAAATTCCTTTACACTGTAGAACATGTTAAGCAGGAAAGCTTTCAATTTACTTTTAAATGAATGAATTGTGTTTATGTCTTTGATATCATTGCCTAGTTTGTTGTAAAGTGTAATGCCCTCTATTAGGGTACTTTTTTGATACAGTGTAGTTTCAGAGTGGGGAACGTGTAGGTTATCCTTTTGACGGGTGTTGTAGTTATGTACATCAGAATTTAAAGTAAAAGTGTCTTTGTTTTCCATGAGAATTTTCTTTGTGAAGACCACTATTTCAAATATGTACATGCATGGTAGAGGAAGAATCCTTAGTTTATTAAACAAGGGTTTGCAAGACTCCAGCTTATGAGTGCTGGTCATTGTTCGCAGTATTCTTTTTTGGATAATAAATGTGCGAGTGCTTTCAGGGGCATTTCCCCAGAATATTATTCCATATTTTAGGTGTGAGTGCACATTTGTAAAATACATGTTTGAAGTGTCTCAATGTTGGAGCTTGACCTGAGGGTGTATAGGGCATAGCAAGATTTGCTGAGCTTCTTGTTAAGATTTGAGATGTGAGTGTTCCATTTTAGGTTTTCTTGAATTGTTAGTCCGAGGAAGGTAGTTTCATGAAATATCGTTACAGGGTTATTGTTTATGAGCAAATGCTGTGAGAGTTTTTCTTTAGATCGAGGATTCATGAAATTAGAGAGACTGTCTTGCTGGTGTTTATGATGAGTTTGTCGTCTTGAAACCATTTTACTAGTGCTTGCAAAGTTTTGTGAGTTTCTTTTTCTAATGATTGTTGTGTTTTTGCTTTGATGATGATGTTTGTGTCATCTGCAAACAAAATTATTTTGTTGTTCCTTAAAGCCAAAGGCATGTCATTTATGTATACAAGGAATAGTATTGGCCCAAAGGATGGATCCTTGCGGGACTCCACAATTTATTATTTGAGGACAGGAGTAGTATGAGGAGATTTTGTTTTCTTTAGTGTGTTGGAGGGCAACTATTTGTCTACGGTTTGATAAATATGATTTGATCCATTGGCCTGCAATGCCTCGAATCCCTAGCATTTCTAGTTTTCTTAAAAGTATATGATGGTCAATGATGTCAAAGGCTTTTGACAAATCTAAGAAAAGGCCAATGGGAATTTCCTTCTGATTTAGTGCAACAAGTATGTCATTTTAAAAAGGAGAAGATGGCTGTGTCTGTGGATCTATTACTCCTGAAGCCATGTTGTGCATTTGTAAGGACATTATTTGCATTGAGAAACTGTTTGAGTCTATCATTGAAAAGTCTTTCCAGAATTTTTGAAAATCCTGATAACAGGGAAATAGGCCTGTAGTTCATTGGGTCATTTGCACTGCTTCCAGATACATATGGCTGTAAATAATAAAAGTCAATGAACCTCACTATTGGCATCTGCATCATACTTCTCCACAGCTATTATGATTCTTTTTTTAGTGATCCTAGTGAATGATGTTACATTTATGTTTTGTATATATTATTATTTTTATACTGTTTTGAAGCCCATTTATTATTTGCTATTATAAATCATGTGCAGAGTGCTGTCATATAGTAATCTAATAAATATATTTGAGTCACTCCACTAGGGCACTCTGCATGTCCATCTCATCTTTTGATGTAATTTTGTATGGCGAGTCCCACATGTCTCAAAGACCTTTGATTGGTGAAGAATTGGTGAAGTTTGTAGCTTCATACATTAAAAAAGTGTTTGAGATACAGCAATTTGTTTGACCTAGGTCAGCCACGTACAAACAAATTGGTGAAGTTTGTAGCTTCATACATTAAAAAAGTGTTTGAGATACAGCAATTTGTTTGACCTAGGTCAGCCTCGTACAAACGACTATAAGATTTTCGCATCTTTGGGATACAATATTTCTTTCTCCATTATTGCTAAAGAAGTGAACCTGAGCTTATTTGTTCAACTTTCTTCACACTGTTGAAGTTAATATCAGTTTTGTCTTTTGTCAAAATTAGAGTTACAAAAAATTTCAGATGGTTGAAATTTTGTGTAAAGAACTAATGTGACGTTGATATGTTATGAGCCAGTTTCACTTTTCTTATTCATATTAAGAAAGCTATTCAATATTAAAAATATGAAATTTTTTAACAGTAATTTCTTTCAGTGACTTCACTGCTATGTACCCTCTGTGTGTTAATGAAGGCAAAATTGATATTAGTTTCATTGAAATGAGTGGAAAAATTTCAACAAGAAAGCTCAGTTTCATTTGTTTAGCAATCACAGTGAAGAAAAAACTATCCCAACATTGCAAAAATTTTATAGTCATTCTGTTCAAATACATTGCATGAGGTCAAACAATATCTGAAAGCTATTTCACGTATGACATTACAACTTCACAAAGGTACCTTTGAGGCATGAAGGGCTCTGCATACAAAATTTCATCAAAATATGAAGTCATGAGGTACACTTCTCTAAAATTGGACCATTTGCCATGGAATGACTCATTTGCCGAACCCTCATTAACTAGTTCATCAAATAAGTCATGTTAACCTCACCTGGACTGTAATTGTCCAACACTTGTGTGTACATTGAGGGTGCCTTGCATTTTGTTTAGTGTATATCTAATTTATATCAGAGTAGTGTGTAGTATCTTTAGTACAGTGTGTACATATAAAGTAAACTAAAGTGTGCATGTGACATTTCTAAAAACAAAATGCATGCTACTAACCTCTTACTCTAACACTCACTTGTAAAAAAGTCACAACTAATAACAACCTATGCATTGTACACCAAGTAAGACTTGTTATACACGTGATAATTTCAGACAGTAATAGTAATATTAATACTCATGAAAAAATATTAAATTAAATCCCTTGTTTATTCTAAACATAAAACCAGCCCAGACATGCATCACCCTTCTTAAACTTGATTCCAATATCCGGAGAGCCTATAAACATGTGGAAGCTGCATATCTACAAATATATGCCATTGAATCTGAAATGTGTTGGCTGGAAAGTGTCTTTCAGAACACTAGAAGTTGGACAGTAGTTTCTAAACCAAAACAAACAAACTCTTAGCCATAACTAGCTACTCACTTTCGTCACAACCAATGTATGTATGCTCACCCTTTGAGCAACAGGTTCTACCTTCTTGAAAATCCTGCTTTTCCTCCTCCCCAGCCCTCTCCCACTATTTTTATGAAACCTCTACATGAAGAGGCTCACAAAACATGTGTTGCAATGTTCAAACAAAACAACTAACACTTGCAATGGACTAGTACATCTTGCAAAGAGATAATGCTCTCTCAGAAACATAAAGTACCTATGCATTGTAGTATTAGCAGACAGCCATGGGAGGAAAAAGCTCTCTCCAAATTGAGAGCTTTTTTCATCCAAAATTGCTTTAACAGGTGTTATGCCCATATGGCAGATATGATTTGCATGTTAGAATCGGTGACTCATGATTAAAAATGCTAACAATAAACTTGCACACCATCTGAGGGACTCACAAAATTACAGTAGAACCACTTATAACCATTGCCCATGGGACTGGGGCATTGTTGGTACAATAAAGAGGTCAGATAATCATAGAATAGGTAATAAAAAATTAATAAAAATATCAAATAAATGAGTACTTGCATATTATAATATAGTAGTATTTATATTGATCAGAGACACTATTCACCAGCCTGGTCTCCACTTGAGACACACTGGTAAACACACACTAAGATGTAAGAAAGCCAACATATCTTAGGTATTATTTCCACATCACCCCCATCACCAGATCCCTCCATCACAATCCTGTCCCAGTTTCTTCACTTCTGCTCCGTCTTTTGCTTCCTGCCTGCCAGCTCTAACTCCTGCTCCCTTCACTTCTACCCACCCCAGCTCCTCCTTCCTCCTTTTCAGCCTCATACCCTGATCCCATGATTCCCACTTCCATAAACTGTCATAGCAGCAAAAGGTTCACTCTCCCAAAACCAACTCCCAACACCCACTTGATCCTTGTGTTACAACCTACAAGCCACTCCTAAACCTATCCAGCAGTTGGACCTGTAACAGTCAACTACTTTTACGCGAATAACCTCGGAGAAAAATATCACCTTTAAGACACTACACAAAAATATTATATCCTTTCAAACAAAATATGTGAAATAGAAATTATGTTAGAATACCTCTTAAAATAAACAACTGGCTATTTTTGTCTGAATACTGGCTTATGGAAGATTGAGTTAAAATGGCATGAATTCCAGGCTTCTACCTAGCAGATAATTGTGTCAAAAGGCCAAACACACCTACATTAGTCATACATTTGGAGACACACGTATATACAGAAACAATGATAGCAAAGAAGTAACGAAACTCAACCATTTAACATGCTACTCAAACGTAGAAAGCGTAATGCTAGAAATTCCAATGTAACATATGTACCTCCTTAGCCCTTTACCAAGTATCTGATGGAAATTTTCTAATATTCTTAAGAAACTTGCCAATGCATGCTTGTAACTTTTATCATAGTCTGTGGTGATATAAACATTAACTTCCTACCAACAGCCAACATTGTTCATGAAAATTTGAAACTAATCATCTTCTATGCTCATATAACATTGATGCAATAATAGATACACCAAGAGGCAATTCAAGATCTCCAAATAGAAATCAACCAAATCATTTAGACAAAACAAAACACACTTGTACAATCACATCCTATAATGTTCTTAGGTTACTGTTCAAATGCTTACACTTAAAACAAATACCACCTCTGTGAAAATAAACTCAATAAAGAAGACTAGGAAACGCAATTTAAAGAACTTGAATTCAATTCACTGAAATGTTAGATAATTGTCGGTGGCATAGGAAAACTATACCTTCAACCTAATTTTTAAAACTTATTTTAATACAATAAAACACTATTTCAATACCTCACTTCCCTTACAATACCAGAAGACAAATAACAAAGCAGCAAAGCATAGATAATAAATGGTATTAAAGTGTTTTGTGTCAGAAAAAGACAACTTCACAGTTTAATAAAACAACATTTTTGCTGTATTCAAATTGTAAATTACTACAAACAATACACTGCATAATTAAAAAACCAAACAAATGTCTGATGGTGAGAACCAAAAAAATTATTTGTTTTTTACACTAGAAGACAACACGGAATCGCCATTCAATCCAATCATAAGTAGAATTCCCACATAGAAGCTATTAACTAGTAATTTATTGAACTCAATTATGCTTTTAGAATAAGAAGGAACAGCACCATTGAAACAATCCAGACAGTGTATTGTGCAAATGTTTACTCAGTCCTCAAGTATGGAATAATAGTCTGGTTCCAAGCACCAGAGAGCCAAAGCAAAACTTTTAAGTACAAATGAGAATCATCCAGACAATAACAAACACAAATAATGGTGCTACAATAATACATACTTTCTTGTATTATGGGTAACAGTTATATAATATAATATTGAAAATTGTATCCTACTGACACTTCAGCCATCATGTGAAAAACTCCTAACCAAATGATGTGCAACATTAAAAAAAAAATTAATTTTTGGAAGATTCAAAAGTTTAAACTAAAATGGCTTTCTGCCAATTCACTGTTTTGTGCTCTATTCTTACTGAAAGATTAAAAATAAAATAAAATAAAGAAATAAAAATCTTTCTTTAATAAAGTAATTACAGAAGGATGTCAAAAACATCTTAAACTTGCAATTTTTTAAAATTCAATGGTTTTACTGAAAATAATACATGGACCAACTGTAGACTACTTTGCTACTCAAGAAAAAACAAATTTTTGAATTTGAATCTATTTGTGAAAACCTTTTCAAAATGTCCTAAAGGCATTATATTAACTACCCCTAAAAATTAATAGATTCATTTCCAAAATAAGGGATGGTGATATCCCCCAAAATTGATCAGGGAATATACATCTTGGGGACCATCTTGTGTAAGATAGTGGCACTAGCGATCACAGACACGTGTTTTGAGACAAAAACACTTATTTGGTATCAAGAACCCTATAAGAGAAAATAATGTTCTTAACATAGAAACAAGAAAAAATGCACTTTGCAGTGTCAGGAACTCTCAAAATGTGTTTTACTGTCAAAAAAATCTCCACTTTTTCTAGAGTGTCACAACACTTTTAATACATTATATATACAAGAAAGTTAAAAAGATTTGTGTAGACCCCAATTGAAAAATCTTTATATACATACACTACATTGTATATTCATATTCATAGTCTGTGTTTGTTAAGAGGAACCTAACCAACTATGACACATCTTGCAAATTTAACTCATGTTCACACTTGTATGACACAAAACAAGCATATAAACTTCACCAACCCCTGTGTGCAAGTATGATGTTCTCAAAAACATTTTCTACAGGGGTACAATTCTTAAACAAATTACCAAAACATCTGAGAGATATTACAAGATGACACAACTTTGGAAATAAACTCACACACTTCCTCCTGCAGAAACTATAGTATTTAGGAATTTGTCAGTCACTAACATATGCAATCTGCTTGCAGGTGCTGCTGCAGGACTTGGTGTAGAAGTAGGAAACCTGGCCAAAATCCTCCCCCCTTCTCCTGGGACTGTTCGGGCATGTCTGCTTAAGAGCAACCTCAACACTATCTATTAGACTTTGTTATCATTAACATTAGTAGTAGTATTATTTTTGAACTTATTATTGTTACCACTATCTTCTTAATTTTCTAATTTTTTTTTATTATTATTAAATAGTGAATAATAACCAATTTGTTTTTTTTTTTTTTTTTTAAATAATACCATTTTTGTTTTCTTAACACTCACTCTCCTGGCAATACAATCAGAACTATAGTTTTGCATTGTTCTTACAAAGGAGGTATACATGGTGTCTTCTTAAACTGGTTTTGAAACTCACTGAGGCTAATTTTTAAGATTTCTGTGTTTTGATTTATGGTAATGTTTTCTATTTATTTTAAATTGCTTATAGTTACTTTTTATTTTAAATTTTATTTACTTTTATGAATGATGTAGACAACATTAACTCTAATTCCACAATTTATTTATTGCAATATTAACTCAACAGTATGTCCTTATACGAGGACACATATTTCTGATTTATTTTAAATTACACTAGGAAACAAGATTTTTACTTACAGGAAGGTAGAGTGTGCAATGTACTCAATTTTATATGTAGATTATAAATATCACAATAAACATATCCTATCACATCATAATTTTTAAATATACCATATCCAAATAGATTTAAATTGTCATTGTAAGATATGTAGAATCAATACACATAACATCACTTAAAAATGAAATATTTGTTCAGTTCATCTATGCCACTTTTATGAAATATGAGTATGAGTATTTTATGAATTTATGAGTAGGTCTTAGGGGTCTTAGTTTTAGTAGAGCAGGAAGACCTAAATGATTTGGACCTATCAAAAAAAGAATCTGAACTGCAAAAATACTCCAGATTACAGTAATGGAAACTTGTACTTTCTGCCAGGACAAAAAAATTGAGAGTTTAGAAACAGGCATGACCCCTTTGCCCAATGTTCTCCTTTTGAGGGCACATTCTGTTTTTGACAGACATTAGGGGGTTGATGAGTGAATTGTGTGTTCTCTGTAATCAAGATGAATGACAATTGTGTATTGATTCTTCAAAATATAGTTGCAAATCAGTGAAATAATTCCACAGATAAGTATGCGAAATTCAAGGAAGGAATTTTCTTTTCCCGCAAATCATAAAACACATGTTGGATGAAATATTGGAAGAAAAATTGCAAGAATTTGAGTTAGCAGCTTGGGAATTCATTAAAAGAGTTGTGCATGCATTTCTCAGGACAAAGAAAGAAGGCAATTATAAAACATTGGTCACAGAATGGTTAGAAAGCTACAAAAATATGAGGTGTAGAATGTGTCTTAAAATTCACTTCCTTCACTCCCATCTAATTTTTTCACTCAGAATTTGGGTGATATTAGTGATGAACATGTGGATAGTTTCTTCAAGATATTGTTACAATGGAGAAAAGATATCGAGGGCATAAGGATCCTGCAATGATGAGAGATTGCTGGTTTCTTGTCAGATAGAGTCAACATGAATTCAAGAGTAAGTGACAAGGCACAAAGAATTTTTAAACAATGCAATGGAATTTTTCCTTCCAAGATGTTTCAATATTATTGCGGGGATGTGGGAATTCCATTTTAAACTTGTACTTACCTCAAATGAAGCATGCTCATAAAATTTTGTAGTAATATAACTGGAGCGACAAGGCGGAAATTAGCATAGGATTTTGTTTATTTTTAATACTAAATATGCTCATATCTTTTAAATCCTGCATGATAAAACTTTTTATGTTGATTTTCAATATCAGCATGATTGTTTCTTTTGAAATTACCTACTTTCATCCTGGAGGTATTAAAAAAAAATTTTTCTTCTCTAGTGTTACATGAATGATTTTCTACGTTTGATGACAATGTCCTTATGTGATAAGCAGTTTACATTTTCAGATTTTTTTAGAACACTTGGTATTTCAGAAAGATAATTTTTAGGATGGTACTCTGTAATGCATTGCATTAGCCACAATATATCTCACATCTCGTAAATAGAAATATTAACATGAGTTACATAAAGTTGCTTTCTGTGTATTCTGATTGCCAAGTGTTGCTGAAGACAATACATATTTTTGTGATTCTCATTTTTGCTCATTTATTGTTATGGCATCGAATATGTACCCAAAAAAGAACACTAGTCACCCCTTGCTATTTCAGAACAGTGTTTTCTTGATCAGGAATAAACTTGTTCAGTTCTTGAATTTGAAATAACTACATTTTTGTTGATATGTAAGAGTATAACTGAGAGTGCTGAGCAGACTAGTGTGTAGGCTACTACATTCATATTGGATGTTATTTTGAATTTATTCCTTGAGATGCTTTGATTTTACCTGTTTGCTGGTCTTAGACTTAGTTATGTATCACACATTTTACACCACATATTAGGTGTTACTAATGCCTAAAACCTACTCAGGATTTTTACCAAAATTAATATTTCCTACTTGATATGGCATAGGTTCAATTTTCATTAAAACCTCTGGGATTTTGAAAATTTCAAAAGTTAAAATTTTAATTTTTTACACTTTTAATATTTATGTTAGAGACTTCTTTGTTAATACAAAGTATTCCTCCATAGCATTTCATGTACACTTTAAAAACATTGGTAGTTTTTGTGAAATTTGAATTGAAATGTGAAGGATTGATAGATTGATGATTTCGGGCACATCAATGTCTATGATCAGTCCCTTAAGTGTAGTGAATGCTTTTATCTCGGGAGAGGCAGTGTTCCTCCTCCACTGGATGGTGAGATCTGGTGCAGGCCTGCACCTTGGCTTGCAAAGACCCTCCCTGCGGGCCAAGCTCTAACTTACGTTTGGTCCCCATTACGTGTAGTAGTGTCCTATGTGTAAGGGGAGAGGATAGAATAAGGAAGAGGAAGGAACAATCATATGTAGTCCATGGCCTGAATGTTACGGTACTTCTCTGGCATTTGCCTGGTATGAATTGAAGCAAGCACAGGAAACTACTGTTCAGATCATTCTGCCTGCAGATTTCTCCTCCATACAATCGCTGAATTCTACCTAGCTATATAGCTAGTGTCGAAAATCTGTGACCATGAGGACTCAAACCCTATGACCTGTCAGATAGTGTGCAGAGGCAGCAGCAATGAGCTAAGTCTGCTGGTGAATGTAAAGGATAGAATGGTTGCAAGAAATCACATTCAAAAATTTTTGTGTCAGGAACCCTTAAAAAGTTGCCAGATGGTGTAAAAATGGAATTTGCAAACTTTTAGCTTGGTCAGAAACTGCCCCCTCAACCCCCTAAGATCTGTCTCATCAGCTGCAATGTTTAAAAAATTGCAAAATGTCAAGTTTTCAAAATATGAGTAATTTTGCATGAAAATATAGCATTTTTTTAAATCAAAATTTTCAAAAAAATCGCTTCAAATTTTTCTTGTAGAACAAAGTATGCTTATTAAAATAGTGCAGTTCCATTTTCGATGATTTCTGTGTAATTGAAAATCGCAATTGTTTTTAATTGGAAAACTACGATATAGATGATTATTATTTTTTTCTTCTGTTCTAAAAAAACAGATCTTTACATAATTTGATGTACAATTCTTTGAAAATATAAGTAGTTTTCATGTATTTTTTTCTTGAAAGAAAGGCAATTTAAAAAACTATTTACTCAAACCCTACTCCAAATTTTTCTTTTCTTTTCTTTTCTTCCCCCCCCCCCCCTCAAATAGAGCAAGGATGATGATAAAAATGATACTGGTCTCATTTTTGTTAATCCCTCTGTCTTTTTCAAAATTACAAGTGTTCAAAATTTTTTCAGCATCTTTGTACAGCTACAATATTGAAGATGGAGTTTTTTCTGTATGAAATCCATTCTTGAAAACTAGGTCTTTAAATAATGTCAATGAAAATCTCTGAATTTTTGTAGATTGCAAATGAAAATTTTTCAGATTACTTCTCGGCAGCAAGCTTTATTTGCTTCTCCCCACTGAAGATAGTTTTTCACCCATCCTTCCAAATTGGTTGATAAATTTTAAATTCAGTGTTGATGCCTTTCTGAATAGCATTTTAATACGTATCGAAAATATTCAGGAACATTCAGGTGCATTGTGTAAGAAAGCCTTGAATATGAGTCAAATAATGTACACCAAGTCTGTAACAAATAGTCCAAAAATGAATATGAACAATCTCATATTTGTTTTTAGTTCACTGACTTCTCAGATAATATTGTGTATTCACAATAATTTTGATACACGTGTTTTTCAGAAGAATTTTGAAATGACACCTACCATGCCTCCTTTTTCAAATACCGAACAACCACTAACGGGTACAGCCAGTGAATTTCAGAATGAACCAGTGAAGCTGAAACAGCACGTGCTTACAGTTTAGTGCTAAAGGTACCCAAATTTTCGAAAAATTTGATATGATCTTATTTCAAAATCTATCTTTCAGGAACAGATTTCATGAAGGGAAAAATCTGCCTCTTCATAATTGTAGTCGCTGAAAAAAATTGAGTTTTTGCGATTTTCGAAAAATCGAGATTTTTAACGAAATTGAGATTTGCAGCATTCTCTTAAATGCCCTTCACACTATCCAACAACAATATTCATTCTATTTTTCGGTATCAATGACCCACAAAACACGGATTCTGGCTATACCACGTGTTAGAAGATTCATTCCCCCCCCCCCTAAATTTAGTAACTGGATTTATTCACTTTTCGTTAATAGGGGCTTGTAAGAAGAGGTTTTCTGCGGAAAATTCGCCTTTTTTTCGCGCAACATTACACGACTTTCTCTCCATTGCGTAAGCGGTAGTGAGAAAATAAAAAATGAGTAAGCCTTCAATTCAAGCCAATATTAGATACAAAAAGTTACTTGTCTTGGAAATATTTCTTTAGGATAATGAAGTAGTGTACTGTACCTTGTATCTACAGAGGGTAACTTTAGAAATTTTGTTTCATTAGATAACACATTCATTCTGGTAAGAAATGTGACTTTCTAATCTTAATTGACATTTCTTCTGCCGCTTATTCATGTAAACTATGCACAATAAAAAATTTAAATCCATGATGTAAATGTTCGTGTATCATTTTCATATTATTGTGTCTTTTACTATAATTTGTTTGTTTTTATAATTTATTGTTATTTGTTAATTTTTTGCAAATAAAAAAAATTGTAAATTTCAACCAGGTTTATTATTTTTTGAAAACAGTTTATTTTCACAATTGTGATAGAAAAAATTGTTCCCCTGAACCTTTCTGATGCACAGAACTGCTTACTGCTGAACCCTGCTACTATGGATAGAGTATATGCATGAAATGAAGAATTACCAAACAAACGAAAATAAAAAAAACGCGCCATTACAGTATATCTTACTTCGTAAGAAGAGTAAGTAAAAATTATGTAGAAAGAATGCCTTTCAAAGCTCACTGTTGGCTTTATTTCAGTAAATGATATAAATCTGTTAACTGGGCTTTGAAATGTGAAGGGTATCCTTAAGAAATCAAAATTGTATTGTTTGTTCAGAAGTAACGACGTCATAAAACGTGCATTTTTCTGTTTTCTATGTAATGTGCGTGTAATTCCGATTCGGTTTCTCTCAGTACCGAGTATTCTTTGAGGTGGCTAAAAACACACAGCCATAAGTGCGAGAAATTTTCCAGCTCTAAGGTGTCAGTAAAGAAGGGGGAACCTGGAAGATAACATAGGTATATAGAGGAAGTAATTTACTATATGATGTCTATATTTGGTTAATATATATACACGCACGCACGCAATGGCTATACAAGGGGTATTTTTTGTGAGAATACCAGCACGGGTGGGAAAATTATGATACAAGATAGGACAAGGGATAATCTATGAATATGCACATTTGGCAACTCGAAAAGTTTGTGTGTCTTCTCCTAATTATGGTATTTGAAAATATAGTATTGTTATCATGTTCCAAAGTATGACAGCACATTCGAGCTCACAACATACGAGAGTTGCCGTTCTATAGGCCCTCAAAGTATTGCCCTGCAATTTTCAAAACTCGCTTCCAATAAAATTCAAGGCGCCGAATACCATTTGCTTCACCACTTCCCTTACCGTGTGTAAATCTGGTCATCTGTTGTTGCACAGCATTTTTAAGGTCCTGTCGTGTTGCAAACCGCCTACCACGCACTGGTTCCTTTACCGTAGGTATGAGGCCAAAGTCACATGGAGAAAGGTGAAGAAAGTATGGTGGGTACTTTAATCCCCCCCCCCCCCCGCCAGCGCTGCAATAGCCGCTTTACACAGTCTGCTTTACGTGGTATTGCGAAGTTGTTGGGAATGATTGCACTATCCAGAATATCAGGACGTTTCTCCTTAACCCCATGTCGTACCTGCCTCAGAAGGAAGCATTCGTCTCGGAAGGATTCCTCGCATGTGGAACGAAGAGGCACACACTGACGCCCCTTATTTCTTCAACTACTATCACCGTCCGTTTCACGGGGAAAGCAGACTGACGAAACATCTGCTTTCTTGGTAATCCAGCGGGCAGGCGTTTGGCCGGGCCCAAAGTTCATCGATTTTTATTACTCGCATAAACAAGTGGACACCGTCTAGTTGCCATCATGCTAGGTGGTCAGAGCAGTTGCACATCGCATCCACTTGATATTTTTCAGTGCATGCGGTACCCACTTCGATTCAATTCTCCGCAAGTTCACATGTTTATTCAAAATTCTGTGCATGGTGCGTTAGCCGATGCCACTTTCTCTCCCTAACTCAAATAGCTTCCATCGTCTGCTTCCCTCCGGCAGGTGTTCGATTACCGAACGTGCCACATCGGAACAGCATTTCTTTCAAGCCACGAAAATAATTGGGTGATCCGATAACATTTCTTGTAGAAACTAGTAGTGTTCGAACAGCGCATACTTTCTCGCGTTATTTCTAAATGCTCCGCTGTATAATTTTTGTATTTATATTTAGCCATTATATGTCCCGTAAAGGGCAATTGGCCTCGGCTCCGTTAGATCCCGGGGTTCCTTGTCGGTCACCCAACCAGGAACCAGCAATGTCTCGAATCCTCTTAACCTTCGTGATGTTACGCAGTTAACGACTTCGGCTAGCGACACCGCTATCGCGATCGTGGCCTTTCAGTGGAACCATCCCAACATTCGCCTGGGAATCCACGAAAACCCTGGTCAGGATGGCCGGCATGGGGACTGAACCCGGGTCTCCCGAATTCAAAGTCAGCTACGCCCTGAGCCACTTCGCTCGGTGCGCTATATTATTCTACTACATAAACATGCGTAGATGTTTTCAACCAGCAAAAATTATATTCCGCACCAAGATTTGAACCAAGGATTCACAGTTAATTCACCGTGAGCCATCCCATTAAAGCTAAGGTCCGAACTCAGGCCGCTGCTTAAAAGTGTAATTGTCACAAACCCAATATTTCTAACACGCAATTATCGGAAATACCGAGTTTGCTGAAAATAGGACTAGCATCACATTTTTCACCGTCCGTTGTCACATACGAAGAAAAAATTTAATTAAAAAATTTGACGATTTTGAAAATTGTTTTTACTTGCATAAATTTCAGACACAAATTACGCGAAATGTACTTGTTTTTTGTTCAAAACATTGTGCATGACCTTTTTCAAAGAGCTGATTTTTTAGAACAGACTGTTTAATGCAAAGTCGCTTTCTTTAATTTTGTAGTTTTGAAATGTTACCTTTTTGCAATTTTTGATAATTCTAAAAGTTTGCCGAAAACGGGACTAGCGCTACATTTTTTACCTTCCCTCGATACTTTCAAGAAAAAAAGCGATTTTAAAGTTGCCTAATTTCCCGCAAAATTACACAAAAACTCATATCTTGGAAAAATTAACACAGAAATTTAAAAAAAAAACTCCCAATTTACACAGTTCAACTGTTTTTTTTATTTCTAAGTGAATTTTTCTTTCTGGATAAATATATTAATTTCTTTTGTAAATAATAAACAATTTACTTGTTCTTGGAGTGTTCATATGCTTCTGCAATGCAAGTTTTTGCATAGAGAGTATTTTTTCAAACCAACTTTTGAGTGCTTATTGAGGCTCAGAAATTCGGGAAATTTAAGGAGTTTATTAGACAAAATATGCTTAAAATTGTCTTAAGAGCTTATTTTCGAAGTTTCGACGTTTCCTCCCTGGACAGCCTATGTATACCAGCAGGATTTATTCACTTTTTCATTACCAGGATCCGGCAATAAGAGGTTTCTGTGAAAAATTCTCCGTTTTCCGGCGCACGATAATTAACTTATTCTTCGTACGAAGTGAGAGCGAGAAAGTAAAAATAGTGCCATGATTTCTTCCCCAACTCTCGTATGTATACGCACACACACGCACACCATACTATGTAATTGCAGGATTCGTGAAAACTTTTATTTATTTATTTATTTATTTATTTATTTATTTATTTATTTATTTATTTATTTATTTCAAGAAACAGGATGTTCCCATTACGAAGTATTACCACAAGAAACAAAACTATAAAATATCACTCTAGCTCTCGTATAATCACAGAAAGTCAATCACAAAAGCCAGGAAGAACGATAGCAAGTTGTGTTTGTTTTTGTTAAAATATTTAATTTACTACAGTATTTTACGAGTGTTTGAGTATATTATTTCTTTTCCATGTGCAGTGTGCGTGCTTCTTTTGGGAAAATTATTTTACGTGGTTTTGTTCAATAGCATTTGTTTTACTGCAGACCACTAGTCGTTTTTAACTGACTAATGTCATCTGGCAGTGTGTTGTAAAATGACGCACATGTATTATATGTGAATTTCTTGTAGTTAGGACCGGGAGAGGTGGCTCAGGGCATCAACTAATGTCACTGCAGTGCTTCTGTCTGGGAAGTCGTAGGTTCGAGTCCCGACGGTGGCAGAATTTTCGACATTAACTGATTCCTAGGTCGAATTCGCTAGCGGCCGACTGTTCTGAACGGTAGTTTTCCGTGGTTTCTCCTATCAATACCAGGCGAATGCCGGAGCAGCCCGGGGGCGGAGGATCAGCAGTTTCATGCTGAATCCATTATTACACCCAGGGTGTTAGTCCTATGCGATGAGGTGAAATGGTAATGATGATGAAGGATGAAATGGACAATCATAATCACACCGAGACACACAAACATGCTCGACTCGAACCCGTGATCCTTCGGTCCGAGACCGCCAGACTGCCACTGCCTTAGCGACCTGGTCTACCCGGATCGGTGGATATCATTTGTTTATTATTCGTACGATATTTTCTGCAATTAAAACTTCTCAGTATTTTAGGGAGTACTTCCCCAAAATATTTAGCGCGAATATACTACATTCGCAAAATACACGCAATAATCTGTATAAAGGCTGACTAAATTTGTAGGTATTCTGAATATGTAGCATAATTCACTTAATTTAGTGTTCAATTCATTTATACGTATCTTCCATTTGATGTTTGAATTGAGAGGCGCAGAAATGTTGTTACCTTAACATCAACCAATTGCATATTGTTCATTTTAAATGTAGTATGCGATGACCTAATTGCAATGAAAAATACATTAAACACTTTTTTCATTCGTTTATTCTTAATTTGTTTCTAGGAAACCAGTTTGAAATATCTGAAATCGTACTACTTATTGTTTTGTTTTTGCAAAAAATATTCGTGACATCTGAATAGAGAACTGTTCTTCCCTTTCTAATGATCGAGGGAATATCTTTTACGTGCAAGGGAAAGATGATAGGACCTAAGATAGAACTCTGCGGGACTGCAAGCTCAATTGGAAAAAAAATGGAAAGTTGGACAAAATCAGGACATACTATGGGGAGAAGTGTATCCCAAGCAATACTACGAATTTCACGTGAAGCTAGAAAATTGAAAGGAATATACGTTGTGGTCAATGACGTCAGAAACCTTCGAAAAATCTAAAAATATTCCAATAGGGATTCATTCTGATCCATTGATGAAGCAACATCTGAAAGAAAATAAAAATAGCCGTTTCCGTAGATTTTGAATTTCTAAATCCATGCAGAGAATCTGAAAACATTTAATTTTTACTAAGAAAAGTGTTAATTTCTATGTAGAAAAGTCTTTCTAATATTTTTAAGAAAAATGAGAAAAGAAAAATTGTCCCATAATTTTATTTTCGTTTTTGTTGCCTTAAGTGCACGTTTAGTGCAAGTGCCTTAAGTTGCACGTAAAAGATATTCCCTCGATCATTAGAAAGGGAAGAACAGTTCTCTATTCAGATGTCACGAATATTTTTTGCAAAAACAAAACAATAAGTAGTACGATTTCAGATATTTCAAACTGGTTTCCTAGAAACAAATTAAGAGTAAACGAATGAAAAAAGTGTTTAATGTATTTTTCATTGCAATTAGGTCATCGCATACTACATTTAAAATGAACAATATGCAATTGGTTGATGTTAAGGTAACAACATTTCTGCGCCTCTCAATTCAAACATCAAATGGAAGATACGTATAAATGAATTGAACACTAAATTAAGTGAATTATGCTACATATTCAGAATACCTACAAATTTAGTCAGCCTTTATACAGATTATTGCGTGTATTTTGCGAATGTAGTATATTCGCGCTAAATATTTTGGGGAAGTACTCCCTAAAATACTGACGGTTTTGAAAATATATAAAATATTCCTGTGCATAAAGAAACATTGAAAATGTAAATTAAAGTGTCTGTACATCCAGACGTACAAGTTTTTAATAAATACTTCGGAAATTCATCTAAATTAGACTTTTTTATAGTTTAGTATCTATTGTGAGAATTTTACTAGTTTCGGAAACAAAAATCATGTCGACAAGTTTTTGGAAAACGTATGATGTTGAATTTTGTGATTTTAGTCCGCGAGTTCAACCGTAATACTCGAAAAGTGTTGGAAACTTGCAACTTTTATGGAATCGTTTGTTTCTTTGTCATTATCTTTTATAATAGTTTATTCATAGTTTAGAGATGTCGTAAGTATGTCAAAGATATTTCAAAGATCAGTACTCCTTTCCTCATCGCCTCTGGATGAATATGATCACTACGTCGAGTGTTATAGTTATAAACGTCTGTATTATTATTATTATTATTATTATTATTATTATTATTATTATTATTATTATTATTATTATTATTAATATTATTCCCACAATTCTTGCCTGTTATCTAAAAGTCTGCGAGTTGTATGATGTATTTCTTCAGGATAGTATGCCAGAGCTCAGGCGGGAATAAATATTCCCGAAATATACACAACGAGCCATATTGAATCGAGAATTAGATTTACTAAATTGCAAAGAATTCTGAAATCAAAAATGCTGCCGAACAAATCCACACAAAGGTTTTCCAAAAAGTAGCTCGGTCACTGTTCAAGACCAACAAACAAAATGTTTTGGTATAACACTGCAGTATATTCATTAGCTGCAATCATGGCAATTTTTTACTTAAAAATAGTCTTCAGAAATACTGTAATAAGATAGTACACTATAAACAGTGTAGTAGTTCTTTACGTGCCAAGAATATAAAAAAGTTGCTTTTCTACTACGCAGCACGTGAATAGCAACATTTTTTATGGCGATCGGCCTCTTCCTTGGAGTCTTGCTATCGCAATGCATTAGCTATGTTGTAAGCAGTAACGCACTAAGTATACCATTTCAGTTAGTAGGCGGAGTATGAAAATTAGGAGGAATTGCACTGTCAAGTATTTGTATTTTTCATTCAAAATCGAATCTGTTTCATTATTTTTGTATTTTCCCGGGTTCCTGGGTATTTAACGAAACTACAGAGCTCTCATGTGGCCGAAAGTTGCATAGTTTCTTTCAGTTTTGCGCGCATTGGAAATTAATAATAATAATAATAATAATAATAATAATAATAGTCGCGCGACTAGATTTTTTCTACGGGGCGGCTAGATGTAGTACCCATTTCACTCGATGTCTTATAACGAATTTTAATTTGTGCTGAATTTAAACTTTAATTTTGGTTTTTGATTTATAGTTATTTATTACTCATTCAGTTGAAATACGGAATGACTTTCGTTACTTTAGAACTTTAGAAAGTTAGTGAAAACGATATTAATGAAGATGGATCGGAATTATGGAAGATCGTCTTCTAGGAGAATCACTCCCTCGCGAGCCCCTTTTATAATAATGTATCAGTTATTTTTGTTTTGTATAATTCTAAAAGGGTGAATACGATGACTGGAACAACTATTGAAATCAGCTTCTGAGTCAATGCCCCTATCTGGACTCTTTCCATTTTCGTTTGTTCCCATTTTCTCTGATCCATTCACAAATGTTGAATTGGCCATTGTTGTTCTTCTTAACACTGAATGTAGCTTTTTACTGGCATTGGTGTCAAAGTATAAAATGGATAGGACCAGAATTCTGCGTGGTAAACTTTCTAGTACGTACAGCTAAGTGTTTATTAACAAACAGAAAAGCGTAGACCCGTGCGATTAAATTACACAGAATATCAAATTGTCAACTTAATTTTACATAGATATCGAGATTGAGCAAGTTTCTTATCACCCATTCCCCGGAGTGAGCGTAACCTGAAGAACTAAACCTACGAAAATGTAATGAAAGACCCGAAAGGGTTTAATTTTGTAGATTAAGAAACAGCTCGATGCCCCTTATGGGGGCATGAAAACAATTAAGGGCGTAGAACGCTCAGTTCATGAGTTATGTACGATGGAAATCTGTGTTGCGGATTGTAGTTGTACTTGCTGACGTCTTTATAGTGCAATCGAATTTCTCGTCTTAAATATATTTACTACCTCCCATGGAGACTCCTAAAAAAAAAGAGACCTATGAATCATTCTTGATGAGTCAAGAGCTGGCTTTAAGTGTAAGAACAATCAAGGTAAAATGAACAAGACCTATGAAGATAGAATTTGCAGTATTTGTAAACAGTATCGTGAAAGACAGTTTCCTAATTAACACCGACAGAAAGTTAGTGAAGACATATTACAATTAACGCCATTAGAGAAAAGCCGCCGTTGTTCATTGAAATTTCCACGGAAAAGTATAGATTGTTGGCAGCCAGTCAATTATGAACACACCAAGGGGTAGCCATGACGTAGCTATCATTTTAAGAAATGCGCGAACTCTGTTACTTGCAGCATCAATACTCTTCCAAGGAAACGTCATCTCCTCATGGAAAATATTTAAGGAAATCAGTTGTAATTGCTTTGGTGTCCTTGTAACACGTTCTTCGGTCTGATTTACGGATTCTTTTTAGTCAGACGTCAGTTCTTTCTCTTCCCCTCCACAGCCCTCTTTCTCACAATTATTTTCAATCCGTATTATTGTTCGACCGTTTTATTTTCTGACTATTTACGTCTCATAAATACTCCAACATAACATTATAGAAAATATTCCGAGTATTTAAGTGTTTAACTTTTGTTTTAAGAGAGTTGTTCAATAATTACCCATGTTGTTACTGTTGATCCTGACTTGTAGTTGATAGGAACGCTATCCTTGACCCATATGGAAAATAAATAAATAATTGACATGAAACGACTGTTTCCTAAGCGAACATCCGCCTTGGCACTATTCTTGGTTTAGTACAGTTTTATGGTTGGAAGGAGAAGAAGGAAGATAGTTATGGGCGGAACGCACCGATTACTTAACTACAAATCCGTTTCCTGTGTCTAGTTCCACGCACCGATTTTTCTTGGAAGTGTAGGCATTTGTTTGTAGTTTTTGTATAGTATAGTAGGATGGAGAGGCTACGCTGGAAGCCATGCTGGAAACCATTGAATAAAATGTTATTATGAAGAAAATTAGACTTAAAAGTCAACAAAAGCAAAATATATGAAAACGAATAATAAATCTGTAGATGAATGTGTTTCTGTATGTGAAATGCTAGTAACAATTGAAAAAGTCAGAAAATGAAATGGTTATTGTAATATAGTAAAGATTGTACGGTTTTCATTAAGAGAAAAAATAAATAAACATATTTGTTATTTCCAAATTAATCGTTACATTGATGCTAACTGGCATCAATGTAACTAAAATATAGGTACTACTCGTGATCGTTATGTATAGACGTCGTTACACACTGGATCACATTTTCTAGTTTCAATATCAACTCCTTTTTTGAGATTCGCTACATTCCGCGTTGGTTTTGTGTTAAACTCTGAAAGTTTATATTTCTTTTCACTTGTTCTCTAACGTGTCTTCGAGTTACAAAAAACCTAAGGTCCTATGGTCCGCGTTCATTTTCACTATTCGCCTGACGAAGCTATACTTTAATGACGAGCAACATTTACCTTCCCTGCCTTCTCCGTGGAAAACATTTGGATTACTTACAGCATTACCTTTTTACAATATTACCTTTTTTGTAATCGATATGCATGCACACTTATAAACAACTCATATACACATCTGAATGGTACACTCCAAGCCAATCTGTTTTTTACTTCTAATTCATAAGTATGACTGCCTTCCTCACTTTTTAGCAAGAATCCAACTTTTCTTGTTTAATTGCTTATAACTTCGTGTGTATATGTAGATATCACCTCTTCTCTCAAAAAGTTTCCTTGTACCATTAAAATTTCTGATCTAATTGTCTTTCACTTTCAAGCTAACACTAGTGTAATCTGCTATAATTAGTTATAACATAGTTCAAATTTGAGTAATAAATAAATAAATAAATAAAACTTAATAGGTAATTACTGCAAACTACAGTAATTGATATATTGTGTGAACGATGCTGTTAAGGTAAAGAGCATTACCTTAAATGCATCACAAATATAACATTTTCAGTATCAGTCGAAGGCCCTAATCCAAGGAAAATTACTGCTGAGGTTCTCCAAGATTCACAACTTTCCCTCATGTTGTTCAATATATACACTGCAGATATTCCTACTTCAGCTCAAATGAAGACCGCTCAATTTGCCGACGACACCGCTCTCTACATATCAGGGAACTCTTTAATAACTGTCCGAACACAGCTTGAAAATCACTTAAATTTACTTGCAAATTGGACAAATATCTGGAAAATAAAGTTGAACCTAACAAAATCTGTAGGAAAAATATCCACATTAAAACCATTCACACACCTTCTTCCATTACACATAAATTACAACACCATCAATTAGACACCAACAATTGAAACAATAAAATATTTGGGATTAAACTTTGTTACTGGACTCAACTGGAAGCAATATAAAGAGGTAAAAACTCGGCAAGCAAAAGCTAAACTACCTTATTCAACTTCGACTCTTACTGAATCAACTGTCAACTGTCTACATCTAATGCTTAATTACTCTACAAAGCAATAATCCGACCGACACTACAATATCTTTGTTCCATCTGGACCAATGCTGCCAATACCAACCTAAATAAATTTGGAAGTTATCCAAAATAAATTCTTAATATTAATTACAAAAGGACCATTTTTCATCAGTAACAATCAACTGCATAATGATTTAAATATTAACATAATGAAAACTAAGTAGCCTATCTCGCACCCAATTTTTACACAAACCTTCTCCAAATACAAGCATCATCTTCTATAAACTAGGCAAAAAAACCAATTATCAAATGAGAATTAGTAACAGATACCCCCTTCATTCATTCTACTAAATGTTCGCAAACCTGGAATAATTTATACCTGAGGTGTTTCCTGCTTCCTCTCCCTCTATATTTTTTTATGTGCTGCAGGCAGCATGGGGAGGGGGTGCGAGTGGGTTTTCAACTTCGCAGCCCTATTCGCGGCAGTATGCGTCATGTAGAACCTCGATGTACTCTGTCCAATTTCTCAAACTATGGTCCTGCGATCTGCCCGAACATTGTATAGCAGCCTCCGCTGCTCTCTGACGTCAATGCGCGGTCGGTGGTCTACTTATGGATGGACATGTCGTTGTTTCCATCGTTGCATTACGTTTGGCATGCGCTCACAACGGCGGCACGAGAGCATTTGTCACGGATACATTATGCTCGCAATTTCCACGGAGTGAAACTTCAAGGAATGAAGGTTTTTTCTCTCTCTTCAGGAGTGGATAAGGTACTCACATCTTTCAGAAAAGTAAATTAATATTTATGGTTAATAATTTAATATTTTATTAAAGCGCTTGCTTTAGATTATCTTTTGCAAATGTTATGAAATTCCTCTTCATAGTACATAGTATTTTTTTAAATTTGGCGTATTGATGTCTAATCTAGCTGGCCTGAATAGCAGAGGGGCCTAGAGCATGTGCCGTCTCAGCGCCTCGGTCTGAAGGGTCGCGGGTTCGAGTCTCGCCTTGGGCATGGTTGTATGTCCCTTGTCTCTCATATATGTATTGTCGCGTTCTGGCCACAAACCAGAGGAGCCCGCAAAGTGTGTTAACGTTGAGGGAATGGTCAAATGTACGTCCCATTGGGACGCACAGGGTACCGGATGTCGGCTGGAAAAAGCCCTAAGAAGAAGAAGATGCCTAACCTAAATTTCCCTCGTGGCTTTCTGAACAGCACTATTTATATTCTACTAAAAAATAAATTTCAGAACGTTCTTCTAATCAAATATAATGCGTACTTAAATATTATGTACTCGTTCAGTAATAGTCCTATAGGTTAAATAAAATTATAAGACCAATAATACGAAGTTAAATTTACACTTAGAGGAATTCCGTTTCATTTTTTTCAGGTCACTAGCGGAAGTCACATGACGTTGCTCGGGCATTTATTAATCACAATCATTCAGTGTATCGAAACAATGTATGAATTCCTTCTACAAAGTAAAATGGAAATAATTTTATTTTTACCCTCGCCAAACCCCTTTCGTGCCCCACTCTTAAGGTCCATTCACAATGCAAACATAAGCATGGCGTTAACATAAAAGTTAGGACGTCCATAAGCGTACTCATTCACAATGCGTTCATATACACATAGCACTAAAGACGTTAACTTAAAAGCTTACAAGCTTCAAGCTTCTGTACTTATGCTTAAGTAAGACATAAGAAATGAACCAATACAGTATGTTAACTTAAAATCGAATTCGAAATAGGATCGAAGTCTATAGACGAACTAACGCCATGTATCATGGGCCATGGACACAATCGATACCTCGCTTTGATTCTCACATCCAACCAGTAATAAACTAGAATGTCTCACAGCCAATATAAACTCTTATTTTGCTTACGTTTGTGATATACATTGTGAATATTTCAGTCTATCACTTATGTTAATGTTTTCGTATATGCGTTATGCTTATGTTTGCGTTGTGAATTGGCCATTAAGCTTGTAACCTTTCCGACTCGTTCTTCTTCGCCCCACTCAGCCCGTTCCGATGTGCTCCGTCTTGCCTAACTCCGCCCTGCCTCACTCCGCCCCGCCCCGTCACGCTCCGCCCCGCTCGGCCCGCTTCGCCTCGCTCCGTCCCGCTCCGCCACCCTCCGTATTGCTCCACCCACTCACTTCAACCCCATCTCGCGCTTCGCCCTACTACCCTAGTTCCCTCTCTCCCCGTCCTCCACCTCTGCACCTGCCCCTCCCGTTCACGACCACACTTGCCCCTCTTCGTCTGGCCGCGTCCGGCCGCGCCCTGGCCAGCCCCTGTCCCCACCTCTACAACGCAATCCGCGTTCCCAATGCCCAACAACGCAATCCCAATACATAAAAGCCGTGCGGGTTGCATTAAAACAAATGTAACAAGCTTTATCGAAATCATGGCGTCACAGTACAGGCTTTGCTGACAAAAAATAGCCGCTTTCCATTGCAGCATTTCAATACTTTCTCTTTCCTACATAATAGGTGAGAAAGAAAAAGACTTTCATGGACAAATTTTCAATCAAAACTCCGGTATTTTGATTCTCGACCGCTTAAAAATATTTCGAGGCAAGTTTGGGAGCAATCACTCATGGATAAAAAGTTTTTGTGGTACATATCCCACACACTAATGCGTATCCTTTAACTTATATATGTAATAAAAAACTGTTTAATATGAAACAACATATGTCTTAGACGTGTTATAAGCTTTAATTTATTGTCTTTATGTGTTTTATTAGAGAAGGGCGCATGATGAAGTTACGAGGCTACATATTGAATGATGGCGAAGCTAAAATAGCAAGCGATGTCACCTACTTCTGTTTTGTTGCTGACGTTTAAAAAAAATCCATCTCCAGAACTTCATTGCTTCATTCGTTGAATCACGAAAGTCCGCCAGTTTACCTATAAGTAAATCTTAATGAAGAATGCATGCAGTTTTCAAAATGTATCTTACATTCACGAATATTATCGTATTACACTATAACTTGACCATATTCCATAAACACTTTTAATTTTGTTTTGAATACCTCAAAGTTTTTTCTTTCTCAGATCAAATATGAATGACGACGTCAGCGTTTGAAATTGGCCACTTATTTTCCTCAACTCCAATAAAGTTGAAAAAATGGAAGCTTTTAATAATACAATTCTTTCACATTATTTTGCTTACGACAAAAATAATTCTTGTTTCTATTTCGTGCTATGAGTTAATGTCTGATTGCATCGAATGTAACAGAATACGTATGTGAATACAGACATGTAAAGACACACAGATCAGACCATATAAGACCATGAAAAAGTGTTCGAACGTGAATCATTCCATGTATACTCTCTGTTCCATCACTGAAAAGCAGTTTATCGATGAGTCATTGCTCTCCTCCTAGTATTATTACTTTCATTCTGAGTGCAACTGTTAAGGAGAATACTTCTTTCTAATGCAATAGACCTAGATTTCAATTCCTAATTTTGATTTATTGCTTTTTAGTTCTAAGCAATAATATTCTATTCAAACACATTGTGACGACTTTCAGAGTGAGATGATTTTTAATGGTGTGTGAGAATATGAGGTTGACGACGGACAAAGTTGGAGGGCCCATTAAAAACATGCGTAGCAAAAACGCGCTGTCTGCCTGACAGCGGTGATAAATACATGGAATCCGGCCACGGAAGCCCTCGACTAAATGCGTAATCCCGTTTGTCAACCATGAAGTCCCGCGTGGCGCGCCAGGAATTGGAGTCACGAAAATATGTAGTAGAACTAGAGGCCGAGATTGCTTGCCTCTATGCCATGAGACGGCGAATTTTCGTGCTTTTATATTATTACAAAGTTACATTGTTATTCTCATCATCGATTTGTCAATCACAAGAAGATAGGGTACAATGCGTTTGGTTTCTTTGTACCGGTTTGTTCTTCGTTTATCTTATCGATTTACATTAAGTATTGCAAATGTCGACGTAATAAACGTAAATAGGATTATATGTGTGGTGGTTCTTGAATTTGGATCCAACGAAAATAAAACAAACACTTTACATTGCCGATGCTACGACCATCAGAGTTACAAAACAGGTAAAACTTATTCAGGAATATTTATAATGAACAATTTCGTTATAGATAAAGTTACATTTTTGTTAGCAATTACGTTGCTTACCTGTAGAGTTATAAATAATAAACTCTACAGGTAAGCAACTTAATTGTTAACAAACAAATTACCAGTAACATTTGTGTCAAATTTTGCTTGAATAGTATTTAATTTTTGTTTGCACTCTTGAAATGTTTGATGTACTCAATACAGTTTACATTGCTCCAAAATTATTTCTCCAATGATCAATTTCTACTTAAAGCATGATCGGCAACACTCGAGTGATAAATTGGTCTCGATTTAAATGTATATCCTTATGACAGTAATCTACAGAAATGGTTATATTAGTTTACCCTAACAAACAATTGTTTGCCCTAAACTTTCTTTATCTTCCAGTTTTCGCATGAATTTCCAGTCACTACAATACTCTGAAGTAAACTCTTTGAACGAAATGCAATTTGGCATCTAATATCCTATGGTTGTTCACTCTCCCTGCCGGCCTTTATTTAAACCTCCTTAAAAACCGGAAACAATGGAATTATAAATAATGAAAAAGTAATGGTAGCTTTTCTCGTATGCGTGTTTTTTTTAAATAAAGGATTCAGCTACCATAAATGAATATTGATTTCTTTATAAAAAACTTTGTTAATTATATTTTTAAGACAAAATACTTGTTTTTAGTTCCCATGTGACCGACCATACGTTCTTTTATAATTCAAGAGGTAAATCAGTTTTCTCTTCGTGAGGATATTTTTTTAACTTAATTGTACAATTAACTGTAGCTAAACACTTAGGGGAATTGTTCTTTGATTGCCGAGGCATAAATATTATCAGGGACGAAAATATGACATCAAAGTCTTCCAAAGGAAAGGTAGCTGTCTAGCATGGACGTCCCTGGTGCGAGGAGTGAATCGTCCTCCGCAATATTTACAAGTACTCGTACTTTTAGTAGCTTAATTGTAATTTCATTTTTTACTGAAGATTTATTTAGTATAACATGCTATATCGATAATAACGATAAGTTTATTAACATTAAGACTGTAAAACGATACCATGGTGTACACATACATCACTTATCGTACTTTATGAGTCAGGCGTCAAAAATGCATAGAAAAGGGATATTATGAAGATGCTTTCATACCTGTGGGTGAATGTAGGAATGTCACGCGAGCCGCACATTTCATAGGTAACGAACAGGACCAATAAGAACAATATTTTCCACTACTGTTCTTAACGCCGCCGCTACCGCCATAGTTTCTGAGTCTGCTGTCTTTGCAACTTTTGTCAGAATAAATTCATAAAGAGTTGCGGCATGATTGGATGTGCCCGTGTCCACCGTGTCTGTCGTGTCCACAGTGTAAACTTCAATAAACCAATAAAATATTGCCGTAGCTTTAACTAAAATTCCGGGGAGGATTTCACTTCTTTGATGTTACCCCCGAATTTTATTTTCAGAAACACCCATAGTGTCTCGGAAAGCTTAGGGCTTACCATCCCTGCAGCCTCACCCTACCAACGCAAACAGTGAGCCAAATATTTCTACCTGAAATTAGGTTTGTAAACAACAGACAATTGGAAGATACCCCTGTGAAAATGATTCCCGAAAAAAAATAAAGAAAAAAACGGGGGAAAATGCACAGAAGGAGTAACATTCTACAAAGTCACTTACTTTGTCCGAGGGTTCTCATCAAGAAGTGATAATTATTGAATCATCTGCTTGATGGTATGTCTTAGCATCCCACTCCGTGTAGTCTTTGAATATGAACGATTGCTTAAGATGTTTTTCACGCATCACTTTTCCTGGGCAACACTTATGAATCACTTTCGTTAGAACGTCTCCAGAACAACTGGCAGGCATCACTTCGTGATGCTGCTCCATCCGGGTCCACGAGAAATTTTATTCGGTTATTTTTAGAAGACTTTTTGCTGAAAGGTCTTTGAGATTTGAATCCAGAATCCACAATACTGACTTACGCGTATGATTTGCAAACTGGAATAAAATGGTAAGTTGTATACAGGGGTAGTGGCGTGGGTCTCTGGTTTCCTTGCTTCTTTACGAGAGGGGGTTGGCTCAGGAAATATCTGTAGACTGCCCTCCTATTCCTCGTGCCCCGCCGCCGCCGCGTTGGGGCAAGGGAGGCGGCGGGGCGCGTTGGCGTTTGGGCGCTGGTGTTTACGCGGGGAGCCGGGCGGGGGCAGAGCGGGCGGCGCGGGGCGGCGGCGACGGCGGGCGCGGACGCGGACGCGGGCGCTGGGGCGGGGGCGGGGCCGAAGGCGCCCAGCACGGCCGCCCGCCGGCGTCAGTGCGCGCGCTGGCAGCTGGCACGATCTACGGAAGTCGGGAGCAGCGCGGGACGCCGACGCCGACGCCGACGCCGCCGACGCTCGATTCATCCGCTGGCGCGGCGCTTGACCGGGTGCCCACAGCAGCGCGGCGCGGGCGGTTGTCGTGAGTGGCTGCACACCGGACGGGCGCCTGCGACCGTGCGAACCCGACCACGCGACCACACGATCCTCCCCGCGGCGGCGGAGGGCGCACGCCTCCGCTTTCTCGCGCAGTCATTCCAATTAATCATTTGTCGTCAGGATATTCAGAACGACGAGCGCACATCAGCTCCTCGCCGTACTTGATGGATTTGTTTACGAAACGGCGACGAATGTTAAGAGTTTCCTTCTAAGAGGGAAGACTTCGACCCTTTTACATACGTAAGGGAGCTGAATATTAAAGCCAAAGTGTCTGCTGCTGTTTGATGAGAATTCGATTGGATAGAGGTATAATATGCCCCCCTGCGATTGATACGTGGATAATGAATCCATTATTAATTTGCCCACTCTATGAATTGATTACCATTTACCAATTCACGACCACTTCTTGAATTAAAAAAATCAATGGGGGATCAGGACATTCGTTGTTATCTCTCGCCAACGCAATCCGTTCGGAACGGTCATGAGACCGTGTAGATTTTTCTGTGCAACATCATTTGTTAATTTACTGGACTTATTAAGATATGCAATTACTTTGCAGTGATTCAAACATAAAGGATATTCCATTCAATAAAAATAGATATGTAAAATGTAATGTTCTCGGTTTGCTGCCCCCGAAATATGAATGAATGTCGTAATAAATAAATGTTATAAACTACTAGAACTTTGAAGGAACATGTGAAGCATACTTTCTCTTGCTGCGCCGTGATTTTGTCATTCATGCTGTAAGTACGATGAATTATTTAATGAAATATTTTTACATAATAAAAGAGTTTACCAGGTTATGAATAAGGGTACATTTAATAGTTTTTTAGATAGATACTGTTTGAATAAATTTTTAGATCAAATTGACCTCCATTGCAAGTAGTCTCCATTGTACAGAGCGAATATTCCTTGTTATCAGATTTACAACAGCGCGATTTCTACGATTAATCATAGTTCCACTCTGCAATAAACGAGAGGGGATAGGGATTCTGGAGCTCAAGAACACGTGCGCAGATTTTACTCCCCCTCTTCCCACACGTCACATACGCGTTCTTTTTTTTTTACTGCTTTTGACGAACTTTATACCTGTCTTTAGAGCTTCAATTTAACTTTAATATAGGTTATGCTGTGTTAGGCATGATGTTTCTCCTACTGTGGTTTCGTTTGTAAATGTCAAACGTGATAACAGTTTAATATGAAAATGACGGGTACTGATGTTGGAAACTGGATGGATGAATGTGAAATAATTCTATCTAGCATAATTTTTATAATTGAAGAATCTTAATATTTCAAGAACTGTCGTGTTTATTTACTTGTTTTCAGGTTCTCTGCGTGTTCTGTTTCATTCTTGAGATTCTCGCATTTCTTTGTGTGTATTTTTCGTTGAGATTTTAATATCATGAGAAAGCCATTAAAGTCAAGACGCTTACAAATGTGTGCGAATCCAACGAGAGTTGAGAGCTAGATATTGTTGAAGATGCATATGTACAGTTATGACTACCATATGAGTGTGCAAAGGGGAAAATTATTTAGAAGGTTTTCGGAAAATTCAATGCAACACAGTACTTACTTCTGAGTTATATGAGGAAAGTTTAAAATGGAGACCTCATTCGGTTCAATTGCACGGCATTTTTAAGAGGTTTTGGTCTGTGCAATGGATAAACCTAGAACGCAACTTCTGATATTCTGTTGCTTTATCATATTTTATTTCTACGTGAATCACTAGTTATGAAGGCTTTCAAACAAAATTGTTAGCATAATTATGTATTATAAAACCTTTGTGAATGAGAGCTATGTTGAGTGTCATTTATATAAATGCACAATGTCTATTTAGAGTAAGAAACTAGATCAGTTTAAGTTTGTTTTTAACTGCTCTGACCGCCTGAAAGTCTGATGTCATTGCTTATTGATCCCATTTATTAGCGAAACAATGAAATATTTGCCGTCGACCACATACGACGATTTCTACGTTCTGATCACGTAAAAACTTTTATAACTTTCTTTGAATTTCTAAAGTAGGAATTGACTCAAGAGTTGATACAAAATTACCGATTGCTTGATAAAACTTTACTGTTTTTCGGTACACAATCTATGTTCTCGGGGATCACGAGAGACGTTGCAAAAAGTGCTCAGTATATTCCTCCCCCCCCAAAGCCACTGAAAAGTTAAAAATAAAAGTGCAATTTAAGAATCGTGAACCGATAAAATTCAAAGATAATAATAATTTCCAACATATTTACATTTATTCATCATACTTGGCGATAGCTTACTTTTAAAATTGCACGTAAGTTACTGTCGGAAACGAAGATTAAATGTTTGTTTAAAATTATTTTTAACTTCTAAGTGCTCTTTTACATTTCTAAATCAGTATTACGGTTTTTAAATTGGGTTTTTATTTCAAAAGCGGCTCCAAATTCTTCTCTAAGCTTTTTGTGAAGATAGAGCGGATACACAGAATTTTATAATGGAAATAGCATTTTCATTAAATTTTTTTCTTATAAAAATTACGTAAACATAAAAGATATGTATATTTTATAGCTTTGATGGGCATCTGAATCTGGAGCACTACCTGGTGGTCTAATAGTTGGAGTGCTGGGATAGAGACCGCCGTTGTCGATATCGAATTACAGCCCAGGCAAATATTATTGAAAACTATCGCAGAGGTATGTATTTTTAGGAACATTTTCTCAAAAATGTCTCGAATGTTTTCATTAAACTTTGTCCTCGGATAGTATAAAAGACGCTAAAAAGAATAGCACAGGTCTAATTTTCGATGAAATCCCTATTTTTTTTGAAAATGTCTAAATTCATTTTTTTTACTTCCTACAACTACAATATTGAAGATACATACGATTTTCTTAATGATATCCGCTCTTTAAAGACAGACCTTAAAATAATGTCATGTACAAATTTTCGAAAATATGAGTTGTTTTTGCGTAATTTTGCGTTAAATAGCAGTTTTTAAACAATTTTTTCTCAAAAACTTAAAATGTTTCTTGAATTGTTTTCCTGATATGTATCAAAGGGCGGTGAAAAATGGAACTAGTCTCATTTCTGGCGAACTGTATGTTTTTTAAAATTGCAGAAACAAACTACAAAATTGAAGATACAGACTTTCCTGTCAAACAAAATTTGTTCTAAAAACGTCAGTTCTTTCAAAAAAGTAATGTACAATTTTTTGAAGAAGAAAAAAAAACGAGCAATTTAGGCCTACTTTCTACTTGAATTTAATACAATAAAAAAATGCCTCAGAAACCGATCCAAATTTCTGCTTCAATTTTTTCTCACAGTTAGGATAAGGAACGCTTAAAAGAATGGCGCAGGTCTCATATTCGTGGAGTTTCTGAACTTTTGAAAATTGCAATTTTAGAAAGAATGCGAGAAAGTATGTGATGTAGCACCAGTGTTTTGTTAAATAACTTATAAAAAATATTAAAATGAATGATATTACCACTTCTCTGAGAAAATTTTGAGATCTAAATATGTGTACATCTTTGATTTTTCCAGTGTTTTGTTCAAACAGACGATGTACTCG
Source organism: Gryllus longicercus (assembly GCA_038098605.1). NCBI lineage: Eukaryota > Metazoa > Arthropoda > Insecta > Orthoptera > Gryllidae > Gryllus > Gryllus longicercus. The sequence goes on along the minus strand of JAZDUA010001035.1, from coordinate 216,241 downwards.
TACGACTAGCTATTTAACGTATTGCAGCCGGAATAGATTTCACTTCAGGTCTCACTCGCTCGTTGTCGATATTGTGGTAGTTATCTAGGAAGCGATTATTTGCAACTTCAATCGCCAAACAGTTATGTTGCTAAATTATACCACTAGAGCGCTCCAAATGCATGAGAATTTTTTTGAATAAAAATATTGCAAATCGTTCGTCTTTAGCTGCATATGCCCCTCAGCTTTTGTGCCGACCAACCATCCGTTGCTTTACATCGGCCTCTCACTCGACTTAACCACAGGCATATATCAGCTAGAAAGGGTTTAGAAGAAGATTTGAGCCGTCGCAAATCAAGAATACGTCCTGGTCAAAAGTGTAAAATGCTTTAGCGATCGCAAATCAACATCCATCATTCAGAAATTAGGAAACTTAAATGCTTCATTTATGACGTGTACGTCGGATGCACGTATAGTATTTACCTTAAACATAGCAATTTAATAACATTTTAGAAAGAAATTGGCGTTTGACATCAAACGCTGGGTTGTAATATGTTGTCTAAATACTATTATAAAAGTTATCTTACCTACGTATCATTAACATTCTTGATTTTCTTTGTGAACATTAGGATTGAAGATAAGGCGCTCACATAGCTTGGGTCTCTCCAAATCGAAGGAGGGTGCATTAGAAGGCGGCGAGTGAGAAAGCGTTGCCAAAAGTGCGGGGATACCGACGGGTATTTATTTGCCTGGAAGTGGATGCGTAAACCTGCGTCTGGGTTCGTGTGCTTCCGCGACTGCAACGTGGCTCTCAACGAGCCCACCGTACGGTAGTCGCCACGTCGTCTGGGAAGACAAAGTCGTGTCACCCCCGTCTACCGACATCTTATTTCACTCCAAATGGCAACACTCGATCCGGTCTGTTCAGTTGTATGGAGTGTTGTTGGGAATCCAGGGCCCGGGGGATAGATGCAGCCGAGCCCTGCCATTATTAACTCGTTCGGGGGGTAGTAAATATATTATGAGAAATACTTCTGAATGTCTTTTATAGGGAATCAATGGATTATTATACTAGCGTCCCTTCTTGGAACAAAATTAATAATCATCTTCACTTTAGAGGTAAAATATAAAATGCAAAAAATGCTTCTGAAAAAACTGTAAAAAACGTTTTTGTATTTTTTCAAAAAGGAGAACGTATAGTACTCAAGAACTACAAATTAAATTCTCTCGTATGACACTATAATAAATTAAACCTTTAGCAGAAATAGTCTTCACGAATACTCCAAATAACATAGTATACGAATAGTTGTATATTGATATATAGTATATGAATAGTAGTATATGGATATATCGTAGTACACGGATAGTCAATACAACAGTTATTTCATGGCAACAATATAAAAAATTATGTTCCTTAATGCAGCATGTGAATAGCAAATATTTAATGGCGAGTAGCCTCTTCCTTGGAGTCTTGCTATCTCAAGTCGTCCGCTGTACCGTGATGTGGCACATTGAGTATGAGAGTTCAGTAAGTTCGCACTGTTTGAGAATGGGTGAAATAACACAATAAAATATTTGCATTTATAGCCAAAATCGAAACTATTTCGTTGTTGTTTTTTTATTTTTCCTCGAGTTCCTGGGTATGAAACAAAACTATAGTAAACTCTCATATAGCCGGAGGCTGCATTATCTCTTTCAGTTTCTGCGCGCATTGAAAATTATTTAAAGAGATGAAATAAAATTGCTAAGCTCTGTCCGTATTCTCAAAATTTTCTCGTTATTTTGGCTTACAACTTGATGATAACAAACTCAGAGGAGAGAAATATGAAAATGTGATAGTATTTCCCTAAGTTTCATAGTGTCAACCGGTGTCGTAACAAATCGTCTGGCACAGGAAGCGTGTAAGGAATATTCTAGCTACTTGTGTGGGCAGATAAAAACTATTTTGTCCTTGTCACACATTGCATTTTTTAAATGGAATGATTACCATAAGCATCAGGTGATTTTTTATTCTTGAAGTACAGTCGTTTGACATTATTATTATTATTATTATTATTATTATTATTATTATTATTATTATTATTATTATTATTATTATTTATTATTATTATTATTATTATTATTATTATTTATTATTATTATTTATTATTATTATTAACAATAATGTATTATTTGGCATTTGGTGTCGGATTAATCGGACTTTTGCTAGCTGTGGGTCTTCCCAGGCATGAACCCTGTTTTTATTTTTTGTCCAAGCGTGGGGGTAATGAATATAACATGCGTAACGTTGGTAACGTATGGCGAGCATGACCATCATTGTATCTAGTTTATTTGGCCTGCCTGAGCCTTCTTTTACTACACAGATATAGAAACTGAGACGACTCCTATTAGAAAGCTACAGCTTCATTGTTGCCTCGGCTGGGAATTAAACCCGGGACCGCCTCACAGAAAACCTGCACGCTGACCGTGAGCCATCCTAGGAGTAACATCAACAACAACAACAACAACAACAACAACAACAACAATAATAATAATAATAATAATAATAATAATAATAATACAAGGGAAGTACCATCGCCTCCTCGTGAGCAAAAACATGCACTACACGTACAGGACGATTAGCTTAAGTCGATTACGCGCCCGGAATCACAAAAATCAATAATAATAATAATAATAATAATAATAATAATAATAATAATAATAATAATAATAATAATAATAATAATAATAATAATAATAATAATAATAATAAAGTTCTTGCTTTGGTTTTCCGCCACTTCGGATTTGATGTCGGGTTTGCGTTTTATTGGGGCAGTGGCCCCGTTTTAGTACCCCTTCGCCTGGCAGTCGGCTGTGCGGCTCGCGCCGCACTTGGCCGCCTCGCCGCATCGTGCGGGCGGGCGGGCCTAGCGGGGCGCAGCGGGGCGCGCGCGACGGCGTGGGCCGTGCGTAAACAAATCCCCGTCTCCAGCCAAGAGCCGACCGCTCGCAAAGTCACGATGTGCGCGAAAATTTACGGCTATTCTCTTGTCGTCGGTCATTTGAGACGTGGGCTTGACAGTTATCAAGTGGGAAGAGGCTGGGCCGGGTGGGGCGGACGAAAACGTCTCAACGTCGTCCACTCGCCACGGGAGCTATTGATAGCCGACAGTTTAACAGTGTTTCTTTGACGAGTGTGAGCGCTTTTCTTAATGGTTCCACACTTTTTTGCGTGTAAAAGTACTCTTTGTAGAATGTTTGCGAAGATTATTTTACAAGCAATTTGGCAGTGGGAACATTGGAATATTGTGATATGTCTACCACTTCAGTTATATCGACATTTATGAGATTAATATGTTATAAATTTGATTATTATTTTTCATCGCTGTTTAAATATTTCCGCGTAAGGATCTGAAAAACATTCCAAGTTTTTTTTGTCTCGACGAGTTTTTTTTTTGCCTTCAATGTGGATTGAAATGTTTATATTTACAAAGATGTTTACTTTGTCATATCTACTTTGTGTAAATCGAAAGTTACGTGATGCTGCAAGAAATGCGTTGTTTTAATAGAAAAACACGTTTTGTAAGTCCCTAATAATGAAAGAAGGGATTTTTTTGTTCTAATTAACGCAATAATTACTTTCCCGAATACGAAGTTTAGTCCGAACCCATAAAATTAGTATTCTCCGATCGATCTGACTAATGTTGCGAACCCTGTGATTTGAAGCAATTCTCTCATTTTGAGGGTTACTTTACAAAGTCCCTAGGTCAGGGCATTTTGGAAATTTTCTCAAATATGGCTCCAAATTTTGTTTTCTTTCTTTTTTTGATAGAATAAAGCAAAGTGCGCGTAGAAATAGCGCCGGATCTATTTAAGTACAATATCTGATATTTCGAAAATTGCAACAATTCATTCTGATGCACCAGGATCGTTGTTTGCGTGCAAACAATCTCGTGGTCTAGTTAATAAGTCAGCTGCTTGCGGAAGCTATGCATTTTGGTTCGAATCCAAGCTCGAGCAAGCATTTTTTCGTCTTAGAATAATTTTTTCGGGTTCATCTATTTCAGGGCTTCCTAACGTGGTTGTTATCGACCCCCTGGAGAGCAAATAAAATTTTAAAGAGGATCCATAATCATCAGGGGCATTCAGAAGGGAAGGGGGGGACAATTTGCTCCAGGATCCAACTTAAGTAAGGCCCCGAATATTTTTTCGTTCTAAAGAAATGAAAAAATATATTTATCTTTAATCCAAATGTAAGGCTACAAGTTATTTCTTCACTTATCATTAGGAAAGTTCTAAGCGATAAAAGAACTTGTTACCTAAACAAAGATGGAAAAAACTGCGCTGGGATCAGTCGTTAACCACCCTCCCTTGGTAACCGACTGTAAAAGATCTTCATGAAAATAGCTTTCTGTTATTAAGTAACAAAAATATAATAACAAATTGCATTTTGGAATTATTCCACAACAATAAAGATTAGAGACTTCTCTACCCCGAAGTGGACTTTGGTGATTGAAAATACTGATATTTGAGAAATTATAGGAGTACGAAATTGTTACCTTTAATGCAATTCTATGCAATTCTTTTTGTTATTGTGGTCGGTGTATATTATAGAGAATAATGCAAGGAGGTCGATGAAACTAACAATTCTTTTGAAAGGGGTCAATGAAAGAGAAAGGCTGGGAATCCCTGATCTAGAATTTTATTACGTAACCAATACAAATAATACGAGAAAATATGTGCTGTTGTAGCGCCACAAGTTCATTTTATTACACTATTAAATGGCTGACTTACCCAAGTTTAGCTGCATTAAATTATGAAAAATCTAAACATTTCCTAGGCTATTTCTTTACCCCTCCTTTTCGTAAAAAAATAATGTTGGGTTGACTGGCGTTTGTATACAACTGTCCGTCCACCTGCGCCATGTGGTATTCCAATAATTTTGCCGTGAACATGGAAACCATTATGAGGAGTGTTATTTATGTAATTATTCAATATTGCGTTCAGTAAGAAACTGTATGGTGATACGTCACATACTTTCTCATATTATTCCTGCACCGTCACCCTGGAGTGAGACACACCCCACCAGAATTTCATTTTATTACCAAATTGTTGTGATACCTGCACTACAATTGCGGTTGAGGTGTACTCCGTCCCATCGTGACTTTTGGGAGTGATTTGTTTGATTGTTTTCAACGTCGTGATGATATCGGAATGACTTTATTAAGAGTTGTGTACACAGGGAAGATTTTTTTGTATGGGAATGGTTCTAACTACTCAAGATATCGAGAAATTTTTGCTACTAGTAAGATACTAGTGAGACCAGATAATCAATGGAAAGGAGTGTCCCTATAGAGGTTTTAATTTATGTTTGCAATTTATTTTTGCTGCTTATTTGCTATTTGTTTGGCATTTGCTGTTTGTTCTCCATTTGTTTATTATTTAATATTGTTTGAAATTAAGCAATGCAAGTTTTTTCAATAAATTGTAAAAAAATTGTAGAAATAATTTTCAAACAGGTAACGAGTATAAATAATATACCCTAAAACAGGTATATTTAAATTTTAAATAAGACTGAAAACAACCTCAACTAATTCAATGGAATTTTTACGTTTCAACCTCTAGAAACCAAGAATACAGTTTCTAATTTTTTACTTCCTCGCACTTGTAAGGAAAGAAGGTTAGGTAATCATGTGCCCTAAAAAGAAAGTTTTTTGAAAGAAAACTCTTATTGCAGGGTCCTGGTAACGAAAAAGTAGATGTATCCAGTTGCTAGTAAATTACTTCCTATAACACGTGGTGTAGCCAGAATCCGTGTTTTGTGGGTCCTTAATACAGAAAAATCGATTGACGACAAAACGTCTTGTTTGTCTGTCTGCGGTCGACGCTAGCGCCTAAACCGTTCAGCGGGTTTTACTTCAAAACTGATATTCCGTAAAAGATCTGAACGAACTCGAAACTTTTGGGAGTTTCAAACGGATATTTTGATTTTTGAGGGTACTTTACACGAAGGCACAAAAACAAAATTTCAAAATTTTCTCAAAAATGGCACCAACGTTTTTGATCAAACTTTGTCCTCGGATAGCGAAAAGAACGCGTAAGAGAATGGTGCCGGTCTCATGTTTGTTGAAATCCCATATTTTTGATAATTGCAAAAGTGCAAATTTTTTGGCGTCTTCCTACAACTGTAAAATTGAAGATAGATATTTTTTCCCTCAAGGAAATCTGTTCTTTAAAGACAGATCTTCAAATAAGTTCATATACATTTTTTCGAAAACATGAGTAGTTTTGCCTAATTTTGCGCGAAATATAGGCAATTATAAATGTTTTTGCTTTCTAGCCGTACGAATTCTTCGTAAGAAGAGAAAGTTATATGCGCCAGAAAAGGCCTAAATTTCGCCAGAAAAAAACCTTATTGCCGGGTTCTGGTAACAAAAATGTGAATAAATCCGTTTGCTAAATTTAGAAAAAATCCCCTAACACGTGGTGTATATAGAATCCATGTTTTCTTGGTTCTTGATACCGAAACATCGATTGACGGCAATACGTCCGTCTGTGGTTAACGCTAGCACCTAAACCGTTCAGCTGATTTTTCAACATTGATGTTCCCTGATTGATTTGAACGGACCGGAGGCTTTGGGAGTTTGTAACGGATATTTTGATTGTTGAAGGGTTTTTTTTACATGAATCGGGCATTTACCTTTTTATGCCTTTGCCCGAATTCCACCCATGCGGCACTTAGTACGTTAAGTCTGAGCATCTGGGTTCGAGTCTAGGAGCGGAATAATAATTTGCTGCTTGAAAACTCATTTGCTGGTTTATGTAGTACTATAATGTTGCGGAGCATTTAGAAACAATGCGAGAAAGTATGTGCTTTGGGGGAAGCAGTAGTTAAACATTTTTTTCTCAGGTAACAGCACCAAATTTTCTCCTCGTATGTAACAAGAAACGGTAAAAAAATATGGTGCTAGTCTGATTTTCGGTGAACTGTATATTTACTAAAATTGCATAAAGGTAACATTTCAAAACTAAAAAATTGTACGAGTAGATTGAGATTTTTGTCTTAGACAAAATTTGTTGTAAAAACCCGCTTTTTAAGGTTCATGTACAGTTTTTTGAGAAAAAGAGTCGTTTTCGCGTAATTTTGGCATAAAATTTATGCAATTTACAAAAAAAAATTTCTCAAAAATCACTCCATTTTTCTTCAGTCTTTTTTTTTTTTCCACGGATAGAAGGAACCCTCTCCGCACAACCTCGGTCCCGAGGAGGGGGAGGTTATTTCGGACTTCCTTGTCCTAGAGGGATTGCCTTCTCCACGGCTTCGGGGTCTCTTTCCGCGTCCAGAGTTCCTCTCTGCCTCTTCTTTTCTTGAAGCTGCCGTTGAGATCCTCTTTTGGAGAAGTTCTTTGGAGCGAGAACCATATTCTTCGACCCGTCCAGCAAGGGAGGCCCTACCAGTAGCTAAGCTACCGCCGTTTTAGTTCTCGGAGTCATGAGGATTCTCAAGCTTCGTCACCAACGACGGTCATGTGCTCCCTAGGCAAGATTTAAATACTAATTAATAAATTTAAAAAATAAATAAATAAACAAACTTAAGCATCTCCGCATGCGCAAACTTTATACAGAAAAACTCCACCTCAATGACAATGTGTAATCACACGAGTTGTATCGTTTACGATACAATGATGCAATCAGGATTTAAGTTCCGCAAGCAGTGAACATATCCACTATTCTATCGGATTCATTGCGATCGAACACTCCCGACACTTCAAAAGAAAGTTGAATTTTTGCAATATCCAAATTTTAGTGGCTTCATGAAAATTTGACCTGTCTCATATTATAAAATAAACTTTTTTCTCTATACAAACAAAACAAAAATTGAGAAGAAATGTGTAGTATTTTTTTTTAGAAAATTTTGTTTGCATAGTTTTTTAATAGTCACTATTTTGCACAAAAGTACGCGAAAACTTCTCATATTTAAAAAAATTGTGTGTGACTTCACTTAAACGACTATTTTTTTCGAACGTTTTTTAGTAAAAAATCTCTTTAATCAACTTTACTTTTGCACTGTTACTTGTATTGCAATTTTCGAAAATACAGAAATTTCATCGAAAATAGGATGTGCGCAATTTTTATAAGCGTACTTCTCTCTATTTTAGAAAAAAAGTAAAGAAATATTTTTGAAGATCAGTTTTCATTAAAGAAAAGATCCTTGTGTTCAATGTTGCAGTTCTAGAAACACGCAAAAATTTGAACTTTTACAATTTTCAAAAAACCGTTGATTTCAACAAAAACGAGACCAGCACCATTATTTTAAGTCCTTTAGGCAGTCCGAGAACAATGTTTTACTAAAAAAAATTGGAGCAATTTTTGAGAAAATGTTGAGAATGTAATTGAGGACATGAACTAAACAGTGTGTTAGAGGTAGTAATTTACTAAATATAGGAAGAAGATTCATCCACTTATTCGTTACCAGTGCCCGACAATAAAGGTTTGTCTATAAAAGAATCGCAGTTTTTCGGCGCACAGTTGCAATACTTTCTCTTCTTACAAAGCTGACGGGCTTTTGAAATTATATTTAGGCCACGTATGTAAGATCCGCAATCACCTAAAATTGTAAGAAATTATAGGTGGCGAATGGAGTCGGGGAGCGGTCTGTCGGCCTTCGACTCTGTTGCTTTGCGCTTTGGCGCACCGCAGAAGGTTTTACGGGTTCCGGTAACCCAAATAGCCCCAGGCATAAACATTCCGAGCATACGGTCACGAGAACAACTAAAATGCTTTAGCTGCCCCTGAGCAAAATGCCTCTGTATAAAACAAAAATAAAGTAAAACATAACATACGTAATGTTCTTTTGTACATTAGTATTGTAATTTCATTTGTAGTTCACAAGCCGTGGAAAAAATCTCCTAACGGTGCGGAATGTGTGGGTAGAAACGTAATTGACTGCCTTCGCGTTTGTATTCATGCGGTTAAGTAACCAAAGAAGCAGTTGTAGAAATAAAGCTTTCCAATTTTAAGACATACTTGGATTCCGTAGTTAGTATGTCAGTTTGGTTGACGTGGAAACGCTATCCTTATTAAACTAATTACTAGTCAAATATCATTTCACATTTCATCGTTATGTTTAATTTCATATAATATGATAATATGAAATTTAAATTTAAAACCGACCAAAAACAGGAAGATTTTAAGCATCGTCATTAAATATTCGTTCAGATGATACTTATTTACGAACCTTCCCGTCTCACTAACGGTTGCGTAAATATACCATACAGCAATTTCTGTCCATATTAACACATATAACTATATGTTTAACCAATAACTATATATATAACCATATGTTAAACATATTTCAGCCCTCATTTATAAAACCCGTTATGAAATGTAGCGCATTAGGGGCGAAAATTTAAGCTATAAAATACACACATCGAGAATCCGTTCCATTCACCCAGAAACACCGCCCAACAATGAAAAATTATTCTGAGAATTTCAAACTGCAATGTCGCGGCATTCCTATTGTTGCATTGCAACCTGATAACTTCTGAAAGATTGTAGCAAAAGAAGTGCGGGAAATTCGAATCTGTATGTTCGAAAGTTGCTAAACTGCTAATATTAAAGAAGTAAACATGGCCTTTTTTAAAGAACTGATTGTTTAGAACACTTCATTTAACACAAAAATATCTATCATCGATATTGATTTTTTGCTATATTAATTGTTGTTGCTGTTGCTTGCTATTTTTGAAATACAGAGTTCGCCAAAAATGTGACCAGCGTCACTTTCTTTACCGTTCTTTGCTACATACGAGGGGTGGAAATTAAGAAAAAAATTGGAGCAGTTTTGAGAAATTAATTGTATCAAGTTGTTTTTAATGGTCTCTTTTACGCAAAAACTACTCATATTTTCGAAAAAGAGTACATGACCTTATTTCAACACGTCTTTAAGCAACAGATTTTATTATGAAAAAGTCTTCATCTTCAATATTGTAGTTGTAGGAAAACACAGAAAAAGCTTTTGAACTTTTGCAATTTTGGAATAATAATTTTCGGAAATAAGACCTGCCTCATTTTTTAAGCGTCTTTTAGTTTACTCCAAGGAAATGTGTATTCAAAACATTTGGAGCCTTTTGTTAAACAATTTTGAAAGTGTTATTAAGTTTTCATGTGAAGTACCCCAGATTCAAAATATCCATTTCAAACTCGCAAGGTTTCGACTTTGGCCAAATTGATTGCGGAATATAAGTTTTAGAGAAAAATGTGAACGGAATAGAAGATTGCGTTGATCATAGACAGACGGACAGACATTTTGCCGTCAACCAATTTTGCGATATAATGGGCCCCCAAAACGTGCGTTCTGACAACACAAAGTATTACAAGAAGAAATTTACTACGTATAAGAACAAGATTTACTCACGTTTGCTATACGAGGCCCCACAATCGGCCCCACCCAGGCCATCAACTGATGTCACTGCAGTGCCTCTAACCGGGAGGACCTGGGGTTTGAGTTCCGACGGTAGCTCGATTTGCGACACTAGCTAGATAGCTAGGTCGAGTTCTGTCGCTGTCTGGAGGAGAATTTTAGCCGCCGACTACTCTGATGGAGAGTTTTCCGTGACTTCTCCGATCCGTATCAGGCGAATGCTAGAGCAGTAGCCTAACAAACGGGCCACGGGACGCGCGCGATTTTTCCTTACTATTATTTGTCCTATCCTCACCCCTTACACACTTACTTACATCCACTACCCTACCACACATGCCGTGAGACTGGTTGGGAGCTTAGAGTTTGTCCCGGCTGGGGCGGTGCCACGCTGGTAGGAGTTATCTGGTTGAGGAAAACCCCACTAGCCGATGATAGGTCGGCTCCCGATCTCGCCATCCAGCGAGGAAAAGATCGCCACCACCACCACCACCTCCTGCTCCTCCTCCTCCTCCTCCTCCTCCTCCTCCTCCAGAGAAAAACATGCACGACACTTACGGGACTAATGACTTTAGCCGTTGACGCGTCCAGAATCACGAGTAATCAATCAATCATGAACCACAGTCAACTTCCCGGTATTTGTAAATGTTAATGACTCGATTTTGGTGTTTCATTTTATTACTGCCCCAACCTCTTTATAAATAGCAAAAATACTTATAGTAATTAGCTTAACCAACTGTTTACCATATTCGAGGTTTGCTGTGACTGGTGTATTCTTGCTGTTATCTTGTCCGTTGACCCATGCCCTCCAATTTTGAATGAAGATAAACGTGGTTGGTAACATTTGAAAACTACAGGAATTATTTGGGTAACATTTGAAAATGAAGGGAAACTAGATGGAAAACGGAATCAAGATCGGGGTCATTGACCGAGAAGCTGAAAAAAAGTATTTGTTGAGGTCAATGCGTCTTTTAGAATTATACAATACTAATAGTTACTATTCCATTTATATCATTAAAATAAATATCATGTTCGTTTTTGATGGTCACTAGAGTTTTTAATTGTATAGAAACAATTACGCAACAAAATTATTTTACTTGGTATTTAAGTTTGTGTATCGATTTTAATTGTTTAATGACATCTGGTAATTACTGGTAAATTAACGCACATTACATGGATTTTTGTAGTGATCTGTTGATGCTGACACCTGATTCATTTGATTCCTGGGACGTGTGTTGTAATTATACAAATATGTATATCTGTATATTATGTAAATTTGTTCCCACTATAAAGTACGTCAGTTTCACAACAACTACTGATTCGTAAATGAATAGGCAATAATTTGGTATCTGTGCTCAGTGAAAAGAGTTAATGGATTCTGGGAATTTAACCACCAAAATTAAAAGATCCATTTCAAATTCGAAGGACCGAAAAATGATCCAGCTCGTTCGGGTAATATACCTTTTGTAAAAATTCTATAGACAATTTAGGCGCTAATGTTGTTTACACGCTGACGTCCTGATGAATAGACATTTTGAGAAAAACGCTTCAGTATAATGGACTCATTTTTTCACTAAATGCAAATGCACAACCAACCAAGATAACTGTTTCAAATCTCCACCGTTCAAATAATGAGCTTTTCTCATAAGACCTATGCATGGACATGCTGCAAATCCTTTTATTTTTGACCACATGACGGATGTCGTTATTCGTCTACCTGAGCGAGTCCGTCACTTCGAAGGTACCGCGTAGGAGCGCCTCCAAAACTGTACCTACAATTATATAAGCGACTTTTAGAAGACCTAACGTACAGTCCCTGAACACAGAGGCTTAAGGCTATGGCTATAAACATCTATTTCAAGAATATTGCGCCTGTTATATGTCTCAGAGAAGCCAAATGCCCCATTTCGATCTTATGTGTGTTCCTCTTTGCTCTCTCCTCTGCGCCCCTAGCAGACAGACTATATTTCCGAATTTCGAAATGACTCAACGCAAGTGTATGTGCTTATTTTAGTGCCCTAATTCACTTCGGAACGGACTGTGTATTCATGTACGTGTGTTCTGAGACGTCGATTTGCACATGGTAAGTTTTTTGGCAGTGATCATTTCAGGGTGATTTCCTTTCATGTGAATCCCGTCGTTGATTTTATTCTTTATAGAGTGGTGGGGTAAGTGAAAACAAGCTCTAGAATCTGGTGTGCTTTGTCCGTCTCTGGGTTGCTAGTTCTGGGGAACAGTTGGAAGTGTGTTAGTTGTGTCCCCATTGTGTAGATATCCATATCGCCAAGACACTGACCATCAGCCCTGGTTTGATCTAAGCGGTAAACATTTGGCACTCTCTGGAGAGCGTCGTTCACCAGTTCTCTGGCGCCGCCGCCGCGGCCACCAAAGACTTTTCTTCAGGAGAAGTTGAGGCTCGACAGGGCAAAATCAGTCCGGAGATCTGCGGGAATCTCCTACCTATCAGCAAATCTGGCGAACATTAGTCATTTGTGATGTCGCCATAATGCATTGAAATCATTGTGATGCTTTTATTAATTATATGGTCTGTTGTTCCCATGTGTTGGCCCGAATCGGCGTAACAATATCACACCACGTAAGCAGGCTGGGGAAACGTCGGTATACAAAATCTTCAGCTTTTTCCAAAAAGAGTGACGTGTATTGTTTAGAAAATTCAGTTTACATTATCTCATGAATCAAGATAGTTAAAGTTTTGCACAAATATATATATATATATATATATATATATATATATATATATATATATATACTTTATAAAATTATTATAAACCTAATCATTATTCATTAAAATTTTAATATGAATAAAGATGCCATTTTTGTCAGTGTATTCTCCTTCCAAATATGCAACTGGCCAGTCAGCAACTGTGCCGAAGAAACACAATAGAACACATTCTCTGCGGAACTCCAGAAGAGATGCGACGCCATTAGTGATACGCATACACCACCACTTTTTCAAACAAGCTGTGTATACATTAGGATTCTGAAATAGCGAGAATCGAATCTGTCTAAATGGACGGACGAGCCTACCACTTCTCGTCTTTCTCTTAAGGACTGAAAACAGTTGACCCATCAACAGCTGGATGTAATTGTCTGATACTGAACATTATTAAAACTGAAAAAAACACAAATATTTAACTTTAATTCCGAAGCGGCACTGTGATTGAATCGCGTTGTGTCTATCGACGTAAATGTTTTTTAGAAATGTGATCATCCTCGAGATGTATAAAATGGCGACTTTTGTGCAGAATAGATACTGGATAGGGCATGTTGGATTTACGATGGTTTTGGCGAGCTATTTTCACTCTTAATCTGAGTTCTTCATAATCAGGCATCAAATTGACAATGAATTTAGTACAGGCCCTGAGAATCAAGTTAAGATACACTATTTAGTGTGTTATTTAATGCGATTTTCTTGTCAACTGTTTGCTTGCAGATTACATTATGGAGCATTGGTGGTGGTGAATTATTTCCATGTAAAGTGGTTTTCGTCCCCCTCTACTTCCACGATATTTATACTCTGAAAAAACATCACTATTTATTCAAACTTCGCTCTTCTATTCACCACATTTTTCCCCATCAGGACGTGTTTAAAGATACTGATTTATATTATAATCGAACAGTCTCCCACGAGAGTTGTTAGTGTACAGAAATAGTTTTGGAAAAGAAAAAAAATTCTTCTCTCTCTGTGAGAAACAAGGCACGTTTGTTGGGATGGGAAAAATCTTGATATATTTACGTCTTCGCCTGTTTATTCCAAACACTAATCAAGTGTTGACCTTCATACGCACGTGTTAGTTTCTACATTTGGCCGAAGGCAGCGGAAATCTCTTGAAAACGAAGGGAAACGCAGAACGCAGGGGAACAGAGTCAAAACCGGAGAACGCCTGCAAATTAGTCTGTTTCCAGAGCACCACGTGTGAGGGGTTCCCATAGCAAGAATTTTATATCTTCCTCGTCTCATAATGACAAATACATACTGAAGATACATTTATATCAAAATGTTCACACGTATTTTGATTTACTGCAAAACGTAGTATTAATGCTTTCATATCGTGTTTTCGTTTGTTCATTTTTGCTTATCCATTGTAATCCAAATCAAAATGTTTTGCTTGAGAATTGCAGCTTACACTTTATTGGCGTTACCAATTGAGAGGACTGTGGTGAAATTGCGTCGTTTGGTGTAAAGCCGGCAAGTTTGGAAATAGCAACGCAGCGGATGTTGCGTCTGTTGCCGGGATGGTAACAAAGGATGAGGGCCAGGAGGCGACTGGGGAACTGGCAACAAATGGTGCGGGGGCAGTGAAGGCGACGACGACGGCTGCATCGTGTTCGGTGGCGTGAGGCAGGTGCCAGAAGGCCGTGGTCACGGCAGTCTTCGGTGGTACGGATGCTTACGCAGTTGAGGCGAATGCTCGTAGGCTTCAAAGTAGCAGCGGGAGCGACCGAACGGTGAATGTTTCGGAACAAATGTGGAAATCAAGCGGTACTTGAAAGACGACGCATGAGACCCTTTACAGATGGAAACAAACCAAAATTATTAAAATCGCAAACATTTTTGAACTATCATTTAAGAAAGGTTTTCTGATCTGATCATGACAAAATTGCCCACCATCCAGCTGAACAGAGCGCGAATCTTTCATATAATTGATCATATTCTCGCTTTATTGCTGTTATTTTTGTGTTACCTTATTGTAAGATTCAAAAGAATATTTACCTTTGTCATATTGTTTCCCACAGATTATTTTGTATGTATGGACATATTTGGGTGATCTTTAATTTCACCAAGTTGGAATTTTCTTCGAGTTCTCCGTCTCATATTTAAAATCTAAAAACAGGAAGTTTTGTACTACTTTACAAAGCGATCAAATATTATGGAGCTGTGTCTCCGAGTAGTTTTAGTGTACTTTTGGATTATTTGTTTCATGAAAACAAAATCTTTAAACGTAATCAAATGCATTCTGTGTATTAAAAGAGCTTGGATTTTTTTCACAATTTTAGTAGTAGGTAATGCATAGTAGTAGGGCATATTTTCACAAATTAGGTCATGAATGTTATAGAGATATTTGAGTATCAACTACAAATATCGCTAACTTAGACGCCAATTTATTATTAAAATTGTGAAAACTCAACTGTCTAAGATGAGCTCTTAACATACAAATACATAATTACCCTTAGAATATTTGTTTAACGAGGAGAAAATAATCTAAAATGGGCTCTAAAAATATCAAATGCTCAGTGGCTAGGATTAATGGTATTTAATTACTCTGTTTATGATATAAAGTGTTCCCGGTCGGGCAAGATTAGAGCGTGCGTTTTCCCTGCAATGCCCCAGTATATGTTGCTGTGACGATGAGAAAAATTACTTCTCAGGTTGAGACCTGAATACGGCGTAGAGATGTCTTCCTACTAACTACACGTAACCCATGACCGCGAGGCCGGGACGCTGCTGGGAGGCCATGGCCATGCGGGCTGACGCGCCGAGTACAGACAAATGATATGAAAGAGTAAGAAATTATAATCTCGCCAGAATAAGCCACACTATTGGGTAGCTTCACGATGTAACGTTAAAGTTGAAGTCAGATCTATGGATTTTTGAAGTCACGATGCTCCATTGCTCATAAATTAAAATTCGATGAAACGAACGAACTCAGAACAGGATCCTTCTCAAAGATTACTATCCCCTAGAATATTTCTGAACACCTATGTGAAACTTCACGACCTATGATTCTTTTTCCCCTAAAATTCCATAGTATCCTCTACTTGTGTGGAGTTTGCAGCGCGATTTTGAAGCTGATTTGTTTTAAATGCTCGATCGTGACAATCACAATCGTTGTTACTGTGATCAGCCTGTTATGATCGCTATGAGAGACTGGATTATTATTTTTCAAATTTGTAAAATTCTCATATTAGTGAACTATTTTAAATGTAACACCAATACATTTATATAATAATATGGAGTTATGAAATAGAAACATTTTGAGGATAACATATTCCAGTCAATTTCTAACACGTCGAGCGATTCTTGCAGAGGCAAAACCCGACGAGATATGAAGGAAAATTATGAAGACTTTGGAAACACTCAAAATTTTTAGATATGTACTTACGCTTAGTTTGAGCCGCGCCTCGACGTGACGTCGAGTTAGGCAATCCGGCAAACATAATGCAAGGTCCCTAACGGAGTGATCGCTCATACGCGCACCACCTCTATCTCCTGCAATTAAGTGCAATAGATTGAGAGATTGATTTAATGATGTATTCACAGGAAAAAAATCGCAGAGACCGATGAAATTATTGTATTTGTATGTTACGAGCTCATCTTGGACAGTTGAGCTTTTTCACAATTTTAATAATAAATTCGCGTCTAAATTAGCGATATTTATAATTGATACTCATATATTTCTACAGCATTCACGGCCTATTTTGTGAAAATATGGCCTACTACTAAAATTGTGAAAAAAGGTCCAAAGTCTTTTAATACAGAGAATATATCTGATTATGTTTACAGACTTTGTTTTCGTGAAACAAATAAGAACCCAAAAGTACTCTAAAACACTTGAAGTATTCGGCACAGCTCTATAATATTTGATCGCTCTGAAAGCTAGTACAAATCTTCCTATTTTTAGATTTTAAATATGAGACGCAGAAATGGAGAAAACTATCCAACGTAGTGAGCGTAAACTGTGCATTTCAAGTATATTTGATACATGATTCAGTTGAGCCTTGTCTAGAATATGTTTAAACATTTAGTAGTTATGTCGGTCTGTGGTTTTGAAGTTCGTTGTGTCGGCAAAGTTCATTCTCCGAAATTTCAATACCCCATAGTTATTATTACCCATATGTCAAGTCAAATTGCGTTCTTTCTTATAATAAACCCGGTGGATCTTTATCTTATATTTTGTCGATTTAATTATTTTCCTAATTGGTCGATAAATTATGTTATTGGTTTGGTTCTAGCGTCATCTAAGTTTTATTGCTCCTCTTATAATCTCTCGTGTAATTTACAGTATGTTTAACATTTCTGCTGCTGTCTTTTTGATTTTTTTCTTCTTTCTTTCTTCTGATAATCCATGGCTGGTTACTGTAATCTAAGATCCATCATATTCATTTTATGGATTTTGAAATAATTTTCTTTGAATCTGTTCTTTAAGGTACTGTCTTTCCTGATAGCAGACTTTATAAATTTTAAAAATTCCGTTGACTTTTTAACATTTTATGGTTCAGCAGATAAAAGTAACTAACCCAATTAATATCTGTGCAAGACTAGTAACTCGGCTTTTGTGTCTCAGGTTCTGGGTCGATGATACCCACCTGGATCACGTTTTTCGTTCAGTTACACTGAATATTTAAACAAATGCCAAGATGGCCGCTTGTTTTTCTTCTGGACATAAATATTACTTCACTTTATGTGCACGTTTTATACAGTTCAGTGGGGATTACAATTATTCAAATTATCATTCTCAATGGTTTCGCAGCAGTAAGTCGATTTTTTCATGAAGGGCACGGTGAGGGATAATAGCTAGTATATTCACTGATTTGACTGTGAAAATTGTTTTTATTACACGGGAGACACTATTTGATCGATTCTTGCCAAAACCCCTAATTTCCATCAGTATTCAAAATTAACCTTGTATGCGGGTTAGGGTAGGGATCCCAAAATTTAAGAAAACTTGCGTATAATACACTTCTCCATATAGTACGTAGCATACAGTTTTTAACTGGTTTAATGTCAATAAATCAATTAAAATCCCTCCTCAGCAATTTCGCTGCATCAAAGTTTGCGGAAGTCATGACTTATACTGTGGGTATGCAACATATTCACCTTTTGGTGTGTTGATTGCCCTCTGGTAAATTCTTCTGCTTTTCTTATGTTTGAGTTTTCTAAACAACTTGGTTTCTTCCGTTTCTAACAAAAACCTCGTCGTATTATCGTTTCTCCCACATAACGATCCTTTGAAACGACAATGTTTCAACTAACATTTCTGTCCTTTCAGGTAAATTGATATCATAATATAAGGGATACAATTAAAAGCAATATCTTCCCTTATATTAACGTTTCTTTACTTCATTATTCAGTCATCTCTCCACACATTTTTACAGTAACTCTTTTGTTCACGAATTGCAACACATGGATGTTCTTTTTGTAACAAATGTAAGATAGAAACTTGTTACACTAACAACTCGTTTTTTTTCCATATAATCAGTTAGAATTTTGTCATTCCGAAGGGTCGATACCTCACATACACTAGGATTTCATATCACCAATATCATATGCGCTCATTGTGGAGATTTTTGATTTAATGTATACTAGTTATTTGACATATTGTGTACACATATTACCTTTGCTTTGCTTCGTAAGTGTTTGTATTTTACCTCATTATCACACGATTCTTTGTTTTTAGGAGCCGTGTAGTCTCAATGGTTCTCCTGTTCAGGACTGTTAACTGAGAATATGCGTGCGCAATTTGTTTCTGAAATATCTTCTAATGACTGGTGCATGTTTTGTTCGCAGATTCTGTCTGCTCATTCGTTTTTTTTAAATTTTTTTATTTTTCTTTTCATTCTCAAATTGGCACCGGACCTCTGAAAATAGTTTAGATTCAAGAGAAAATGAATTATGTTAAATAGCTTCATTTACTAGGTATTTAAAACGACACTGTCGGTGTGACATTTCATTTATGTTTGAGTTCTCCAGAGGATACAGTATTATAAAACGAATATCTCAAGTGTCTAGTTCAGATGACGAGTACATAAAAGTCGGCCGTGAAATACTCGTTTACTCTATCTCATATTGTACACTAAATGTTGTTTAATCACGTTTAACTATTTAAACTTGCTTCCGACCACGTTGAATGACACACCGAAGCATACGTGTAACGTAGAGCAAATAGACGGAGAACCTACTGGGTGCTGTTCTACCTCCGAAATAATTTCACCGCCAATGCGTTTTGCGGGCAGCAGCGGTAGCGGCGGCGGCGTCCGCAACGCGAGGCGATGCGAGGCCACTTATTCTAGGGACCCCCGAGGCCGCGTTTGACAGCGCCGGGTTGGAGCCGTCATGTGTTCGTGGCGCCGCCAACTGTTCTCCGCCCCCCGCCCTACGCCGCTCCGCGCTACTCCGCTCCCCCCCCCCCCCCCCCGCTGCCCTCCCTGGACTGGAGTGCACGTACTGAGCGCAGAGCGTTGCCCGCGACCGCCTCGCCCTGCGACGCGCGACGAAGCCAGCTTCTACCCCTGTCACCCTCCAACAAATTAGTCAGGGGCAATATGCCGAAAAATCAAGTCAGCCTCTGCCTTGTTTGTTTCTTCCTAGGCGTGGTTTCAAACTGCGTTCCAACGTACTACATATACTGATCCTTGAGTTTTATCGCACCCTGAACAGTTCACTTTGTGACGAGGCTGTGTGTGTGTTTGGGGGTCAAAGATGAGGCATGCATGATCTGTCTAATATCATAATTAATGTAAAGGATCGTATTATATTGCTTTTTATTGTATCATTCATATTACGACCTTTGATGCTCCTCTTAAGTTTTAAGTTCAATAGAAATAATACAAGCTCATTTATAAACCACGAAGCTGCTTTCGCTCGATGCGAAAAGGGTTATGTATCAGATCTCTCCCACAAACACAACCGCCCTATCTGTCACCTTCATGTTTTAGTGTGTAACAAGGAAAACACGTACGAAGCAGAATATAAAGAGCACGTATGTCTCGGAACGAAGACGTTCGTTGTGGAAATAAACATTGGCTCGGTAACAACTTTACATTAATAAAAAATATAATCATGTCCAAAATAAACAATTATTTAATAGTCACATCAGTAATAATTTAAATATACACGGTGACTGTTTTCTAGAGAGCAGGGAAAACAGAAAACATGGGGATATCAAAGCATAGTGAATATACACAGAAAATTCACGGAAATTATGAGTAACGTCTAAGTACGAGTATATTTTCTTGAGTCAAGCCTCCAGAGCGGATTGAAAGCAAAATGTATTTCTCGTAATTTTTGTTTTTTTATTACAAACCTCTAGGAAATTTTAAAAATATTCTTCTAAATGGCTCTAAATGTTTCTTAAATTTTCATTTGGCTCGAATATAGTAAAGTACGCTAACAAAATGGCACAGGTACCATTTTCGTTGATCTCTCTGAATTTTCAAAATTGAAAAAGTTACAAATAATGCGACAAAGTACTATGTTCTGTTGAAGCTTCACTATTTTTAAATTGACACGACTTCTCTAAAATTTAATGAAAACCGACTTGCAAAACATTATACTTGACGTTATTTAAAGACCTAATCGTAAAGATTTCATTGAAAAAACTAATCTTTATTTTCAGT
Organism: Gryllus longicercus; assembly: GCA_038098605.1. Lineage (NCBI taxonomy): Eukaryota > Metazoa > Arthropoda > Insecta > Orthoptera > Gryllidae > Gryllus > Gryllus longicercus. Next base: position 195,507 of record JAZDUA010001035.1, on the reverse strand, counting down.
AATATGGTTCTGGGAGGAGGCCGGAAAAAAGTTTAACTGTTGCAATTTTCGAAAATTCATAGGTGTAAATGAAAATCGCACGGGTGACATTTTTATAAGCGTATCTTGCACTATTCGAACCAAAATAAAATTAAAAAGAAAAACTTTCGAACCATTCAAGATAAAATTTTTAAAATGTCCTGGAGGTTAAAAAAAGGAAATATCCCTTTGAAAATCGTGGGGACATGACATCATCCTCATAGATCAGCTAATATCCATTTAGGTGAAAATACGGTGTATGGTGTAAGTGTTAGTGTTCACGAAAGTACAGAACTGCGTACAGATGCGACCATCAACCGCTTTGTTTTGGCAGCAGTTGTACACTTTTTTTTTTTTTTTTTTGAAAAATCAGCAGTTTTTTTCCTGACGCATTACATAACTTCGTTTCATACTTCGCTGCAGTAAAAGACATTGTAAGAATGTACAGCAAATTTGTTTCATTGAATCTAAGCTAAGCTATGAGATGCAGGCAAGAACTCCAGAAATATTACAATATGGTAATGTGAATATCAATAGGTCTGCCCGACATATTTATGCCGCAAACATGGTGCTCCTATTTGTAAACTTTTGTGTGTCGTCCATGGATGAATTTCGAAAACGCTTTTCTAAACCAATTGTATAATTCTCTTATTAGATGGTTGCAGCCGGAGATATCACTTTTATTTTATTGTTATGTTACTGTATTCGTCAATAAGCAATTGTTGTGGTATCATTGTTATGTTTGTATTAATAAGAACAATATTAGCTTTTCCCCAGTAAGCTTGATTCGGGTCGCGCACCAGGGCATTTCGCCGCGGCGGGCGTGTAGGCACTGGCACAGGCGCCATAGCGCCTCCGCCGCCGGCACCGCTGCCTCCCGAAATAACACGAAAAATGAATTGGAGTCGGGAGTGCCAGCGCCGGACACCACCAGTGATGAGAATTGCCACCCTCTGGGATTTCGATAACGATGCCTAATTTTCTGCAATTGTGAAGATAATGTTCCACGCATGGCTTAACTTGAAACGCAAATTTCCGAGCAATTGAAATGACTTTTTGAGTACTCACTCCTGCAATTTCATATTAATGTGCGCCATGTGACATTTTGTGGCATTGTGGAATTTTTTATGAAAAATTCCAAAATGTAGATATATTTACAAATCATTTACGTTTTTGCAACAGTACTCGTTCTGATGCGCCTTCGTTGATGGCACGGAGCGTTTCTTCCTGTAAATTCCTGTATCAATAATATTAGCTCAGTTCCCTCTACTTCTTTGAAGAGAAATCTTACATTATGAATTAGAGTTTTATGAAAGTGCCCATTCTGGTAGTGGAGATTTGTCCAGACAAAATCTGAAAATACCTATCCTCTTTACCAGTATTTTTGCCTTGGATATTTTCGTATGTATTCTAGTGAAGAAGAAAAAAGTACACCACCAAGAAAGAGTTTAGGGATGACCATAGTAGCACAAACCATTATTAGAGGTTTTGGTGCAAGGAGTGAGCGTAAGGATAGCGTAACGGAAGACTATCGAGTTGAAGTGGGACCCTCACAGTATTAGGATATAATATGTTGTTCATTGGGAAAATTGTGTGGTTTCATGAGTTTTTCTGTACCCCTGAGTTTATTTTGGGCATGGTTATATCCCAGGACGCGAAGGTGAGTCTCAGTCATTCACCCTTCAACGAAAATAATCTCTATTAATTTCACACTACATTTCTCCAGTTTATCTCATCTGTCTTACACGGTTCATTATATATTTATATATGTATAACGTGAACTTTGGAGGGTATATAAAAATAAATAATATTAGAGTAGGGAAGACAGTGGTACCTTTGAACATTTTAATTCAAAGTAAAAATCACTTTTACTTTTTTTTTCAAAATTGTTTTACTTTTGTTTTCAAAATAAATTATTACATAGAGACTATTATTTAGTGTCGAACCATTGCCTTTATATGAACGACATTAAAAAAATGTCCACTATGGAAGAAAAATTAAAATCTGGAAAAGTGCTCAGAGATACTTGATGGTTCCATTCAACACACCCTCGTTTTTCAATGAATCATGTTTTTTAATGAATTTAATGAAAATCGGAAGAAAATTGTTTACACCTCATAGTAATGCACTTAAGGGGAATGAAAAGTAAGATTTTGTCTTCCCAGTGTAATTATTAACATTCAATTTGACTAAATGAAACAATGAAACAAAATATAGTTTTGAAATGCATACACGGAACATTTATTTCAAATTATATTTCGTATTTTTCCAGAAATTAACTCAAAGAACAAGTTGTTTATTTTGTCGCCGTGAGGCACCATAACTACCAAGTTTCAAATTTATGAACATCTAATATTTTCTCACTGGCCTTCAGAAATTTGTTTCAAATACTTCATGTGATATTCAGGTGCTACATTATCAATTTCTGTTATTTTTCCGGTGTAATCTTCATTACTTTCCTGCTTTCAAAATGAACAAACATTAAGTCACTAACTTCAAAATTATTACATTAATAATGCACTGCCTTTCTTCAAAAGTCACCATTTCTTCATCATCGGTGATGCTATCTTACCGAATCCTTACTTCTTAAACATAATCAGAATAATTCTGAAGTATGAAATCTTTCTAATATCGAGTACAATGTGAACAGTGCACTCAGGTACATTATGTAAAACCGATCACAGATACAAGATGATACCTAGTTCAGAACTAGTGACACTGTACAACGCATACTTTCTCGCATTATTTCTACCTTTTGCAATTTTTGAAAATTCAAAGAGTTAAACGAAAATGAGACAGCGCCATTTTTAAGCGTCCTTTCCTCTATTCGTTGAAAAAAATTAAAAATTGGAGCTCTTTTTGAGATTTTTTTATAAATTGCATTAATTTCGAGCATTAATTACACGAAACCTTTTAATAAAATTGTGCATTACAAAATTTGAAGATCTTTTTTTTTTTTTAGAACGGATCTTCTTGAAGAAAAATCTTTATCATGGATTTTGCAAAGGTTTTTTTTTCAATCTAAATTAGGTAGGGTTTGGGACCACAATTTTTCTACAGTACGAGGAATAAATTAATGAAAAAAATCGTAACGGGTTTTAGAAAATAAATTGTTCGAAAATTCCCTTTATTTGAAGCAAAATGACACGAAAACTACAAATGTTTTCGAAAATTTGTATACGACCTTATTTCAAGATCTGTCTTTGAAGAACATATGCCATTCAGGATAATATATTTGTCTTTAATACTGTAGATGTAGGATGACTCCGAAAAAATTTAGAACTTTTCCAATATGTAGAGATTTCAGCGAAAATGTGACTTGCGCCATTTTTGTGTCTTCTCAACGTTCTCTGACGAAAAGTGCCTAATCAAAAGATTGGGATTCATTTTTGAGAAAATTATGAGAATGTTGAGGCTTCCTGAAAAATACCCCCCCCCCCCCGAAATCAAAATATCGATTTCAAACCCTCAAGGGCCTCGAGTTCGTTCTGTTTTGCTATCAATCAATTTCTCGATGTCAAGACCCCACAAAACGTGTATTCTGACTGTATAACGTGTTATAGGAAGTAATTTAGTACATATAGGAACTAAATTTATCTTTTTTTACCGTTTACTGTTTTCTGTTGAAAACTCGTCGATTTCCGCCGCCCCATTACAAAAATTTCTCTTCACAACTTTGTAGTAAGTCGAGATTGTAAAAATAAAAACCGACTCAACAAAATGTTGTCTTTCAGTGTAAATAATTCCTAGAACACAGTTTAGGCATCTGAGAAGTAGACAAAAATGCACAATAGTCTGAAGCGGAATGATAAATGGTGAGGTAGTGGAGGCCAATGGAGGCACAGAAGCATAACTGAAGTTTACCTTCAGGTGGGGAAGGGGTAATAATTTGCCTCCAATTGGTAGCGAACTCATCATGCATTTGTGTTTAGTAGGTCACGTAAATAGTAAATGATATACTATTCTTTATTAGAGAAGACTCTGCAAAATATTAAATTAGTTTTATGACTGTTATATGAAATTATCTTACTTGTTGGTTTTGAGCAGTGTGGGTTCTTCTTTCTGGAAAAAACATTTTCTGTGGTTTTGTTCTGCAGCATTTTGCTGCTGTAGGCCACCAACTATTATTATTATTATTATTATTATTATTATTATTATTATTATTATTATTGGCGTATAAGCCATTACTGACCACGACACACGATTAACGTGTGTATTTTTTCCAGGATCAGCTTTTCATCCGTATTCCTCAGTACGACAAGGTTGTTATGAATTGAAGTGTGAATTATGAGATGATATGATGATGGTGAGGGGTGAAGGGATAATCACAAATACGGCCGTGTCTACGCAGGACTCAAACCTTCAGCTCCTGTAGCACTGCCTTAGCGGTCACGGCCATCTGGACCGGTTTCAATTATTTTCTTCAACGTTAAACACATTAAAATAAACTTCTTTTCAAATTTAAAATTTATTTAATTCGAAAATTTTGAGGTTTAAACCCTCAATCTACGCAACACACTTCTGCTATTGTAGATCATGAAGAACTTGCTGCTTCAAATCCATTTAAATTGACAACTACATCTCGAAATATTTCGAGAAATTTTCATAAGTTTTATGACTGTTATATGAAATTATCTTACTTGTTGGTTTTGAGCAGTGTGGGTTCTTCTTTTTGGAAAAAACATTTTCTGTGGTTTTGTTCTGTAGCATTTTGCTGCTGCACCAAATTTTCATTAAACGAAATAGATCTGAATTAAAATGCGAATGCTTGGGTAAAAATACTTTTAATGGTTATTCACAGTATTAATTTTGTTTCTTTACTTTCCGATAATATTAAAAAAATATATCCCAAATACATTTTTGTGTAATTAGTAACCAATATTACCTAACTTATTAAATGAATTTAAATTTTAAAATGGCGAAAAATATTCAATTTTTACGTATTCATAAGGTATTACTTTTAACACATCTTCATATATTTTCATCTCTTGATCATGAAAATAAAGAATTCGGTAGAAGCAAGTGCCATTTTGTATTTTTTCCTAATGATTTAAAAATTTGCTGTTAGTGACTTCTAAATGCGTAGGAATTCCGATTCTTTGTCTGACATATAATGTTAATCAATTGAGAATGCTATAAAAGGATCTTTCGAAATTTAGATCACTTTTTATTTCCCTAGTCTGTATTCCGCATTCGTGTTCTTGGGTGAAGAAGCTGAGTTCGATTGCTCTGCATGACTGTACCGATGTTTACCTATTGATAATGGCAAACGAAAGTTAATCGACAAATGATTTAATTTTCCATTACTAACAATTTTCTAAGAGATAATTGACTGAAGAAAAATGAGAGCTAATTCTATAAGCGAGCGTTATGTATTACACTGATAAATTATGATACTTTGTTGAAATATGAGTTTGCATAATTCAGACCCTTTGTGTGTTCACGTGATGTGGACACAAAGAGGAAGGACGTTGCGCCAGTCTGATTGATGGATTTACCACTCGTACAAAGATAAAATATATCTCGATAAACCTATCAAGCGCACGTGCTAGATTTTAATAGATCTGATGGTAAATGGCTGATATAGGTGAAGTGTCAGTGCCTATGTGACAGACCTATAGTTTTGCATGGACACGTCCTTGTCGCTGAATTGTAAACTGGGTTAACTCCAAGAATGTGGACAACGCCTTCAATTTACTACAGGATTAGCCGAAGCTTTCTGAATCGTTCCAATGTATAAATTAGACTGTCATAGTATCCTAATGTGAATAAAAATGGCACATATTTCTATATATTTGAAGACTAATTCTCAGACCGAGTGAACTTTGCGATTATTGTTATTACAAATTCTTTAACGTTTTATTAGCGCCGCGATCATGTTTAAATTATCTCAGTTTCCTTATTTGATTGTCATCATTGGTGGAATGTTCAATTAAGTTTTAAGCCCATATAATTTAATTTAAAAGTTCGTCTTTTTGTCAGTACCATGGATTTTGTATTTTTTGTGAAGCGTTGAATACTGTCAGTACGGGTAGAGTACTTCTCAGCTGCTATTTTTTTCTAAATTAAGAGATCTTTCAGAAACCACATCTCAACTGACAACTTTGCATGTCTATCAGCCTAAGATATTTTTATTAATACAACATACAAAATTATGTGGTGAAGAGTTGAAGCGAGTTAAACAACTCGTACTTGGTTTTAAAAACTAGTGGTGCTAGGATCCTGACTTTCAGCATCGAATATATCTTGTAAGAGCAACTGTATAAAACCTGAAGCTAAGAGGGATTTAAAATGGAGATCGTGTAGGCCTGGCATGTCAAAGTGCGCCGACACGAGCTACGCGCCCTCCTGGCGAGTCCGGACAACTTCCCTCTCCTTCGCCAACAATTCAGAAAGAGGGGCACACGCGCAAGGTGAAGTGGCGCGCGGGGGGGGGGGGGGGAATTGTGGCTTCAAAGGAAAATATATTTGCCAGATTAGTTCTATCAAACAATCACGATTTGAATTATGTTTGTATACCTAACTACTTATTATTTTTTCAAGTTTATTTATTTTTAAATTCTGCTCAATATAAACATTTTTGCCAGGGCAGGACTGTGGCGAATTCTTTCTGTATTATTTCGTTTTAATGGATCATTTCTTTGCTTTACTAGAGAAAGTAGACATTAATGTAGCCAAATTTGAAGCAATAATTGTCAGCTGACAGAGGTATCCGATATCATACCGCTACCCTGGAGCAATTTGTACTACTCTTACTTGTACCCTCACAGCAGTTGCTTTGGTCGTATTGCCCCCGAACTCTTGTGACCTAGTTACCTTGCCCCTGACTTTCATATGCCTCTTGTAGAGGAATCGCCGAACTCTTGTAAACTCACGGAGGTGACAGAGTAAGGAAAATTGAGATCTAGAGAAATGACCCAGAGGAGCCAGAGGAATCTTTTGGAGGGAATTCATAAAAATAAAAAACTTATGGGAAGAACTGAGATGTCCTCTACCACAAATAGAGTGGAATAGATACAGCTGCTTTGTGACATTTTTTTGTGCGTGGACGGAATTTGACAACCCTTACGCGCGAGAACAATAGAAGAAAGAAGTACCTTTGAATGAATTGCCCTAAAACTATCATGTTTATTAGTTCTTGCAGACGATCAGTGTAGCACCATTTGTTATGAACTATCTTAATTGTAAAGTATGGGAATTGTGACCAATAAATTTGAATATTTTGAGCCTCCAACACCCACCATCCCTTCACTTTCTAAATTAACAGAAGTCAGTGCATGCTCCGACAAGAATTGTCGTTTCGCCACCTCATTCAGTAAAATGTTTCATCTGATTCAAGAAACAGATCCAGATCCCGATTATGTATCCTTGTTCACAATAATTCTGGAGCTTGACATTGGAGTGATCATCTTGAAGTATGTGCCATTCGTCTTTCGGGTATTCATTAGAGTGGATGGATATTTTTGTTGCATGTTTCACTTCAAGTTTGAGAAGGAAGTTTGTTGTTTGTTTTTGAAAATTATTATGTGTGAATTTTTTATGTAACATTTCCACTCTCTTCGCTCTAAGTATATAATACAGAAATTCGAAAGTATATTTCCGTAACCTCTCGAAATATCACCACCCTCAAAGAAGCGAGGGGACAATCTCATTCTACGAGCAATACCACAAGTAAGGTAGACCTTACGTCCTTCTCCGAGTACCATAAGAACATTTATTGCCTCGATCTGTCGCTCTTAGGGGAAACAAAGCCACCTTGTCTGGCGCGAAGCTCCACTTGTTACTCATTCCGGCAATGACCTCCGTGCCTGAGAGATCTCTGCGGCGAACTTCCAGTCAACCGAGAGGAAAGTAAATCGGCGGCACAAAGGCTCCGGTGGGCGCAACGGAGAGACGGTGGATTGTTTTACTTGTCTCGGCGCCAGCGCACTGCCCAGAGGCGCTTTTTTTAACGCTCCCGATGAGGAACTCGGCTCGTCAAAATACAACGAAAATACGTTCATCCCACGACACGTCTAATTGCTTCCCGCCGTAAGTGGGATTCTGTGAAACGTAAACATGATTATAGATTCAGAGCGACAAGCTTCAGCCTAATACTATTAATGCTAATTTGACCCTGGCTATGAAGTAGACTACAAACTTTTTTCAAAGAAAACATTGGATGAAAACTTCATTACGTAGTTCTGGTAGTGGTCCATTTTGTTGTGTTTCGTGATCTGACTCCAAGAAAATGTGTTTATAAACATGACAGGATAGTTTTACAAATTCTGTACAGATTATGTATTAATTATTTATCAATTCTACAAATTTATATATCTAAATGTATTTTTAATTGGAAGAAGAATAAGATCGTTCTTTAGAGAGGGAATACACTTACTCCTTCCCGAACCTTGAAGATTCATATAATAATGACTCCTATTATTAAGCTTTGACTCGCTTTAAAATGTCTCAATAGTACACGGTGAAACTGAATATTGTAAATCTAAAGAACCAAATAGATATTGTGGTTTTATATGGAAATTAATAATAAAATTAATAATAGTTATAATAATAAAATAACCAGAACACTAATAAAAGACCATCACTCTCTCTTTCGCTCTCTCTCTCTCGCTCTCTCTCTCTCTCTCTCTCTCTCGCTCTCTCTCTCTCGCTCTCGCTCTCTCGCTCTCTCTCTCGCTCTCTCGCTCTCTCTCGCTCTCTCTCTCGCTCTCTCTCGCTCTCTCTCGCTCTCTCTCTCGCTCTCTCTCGCTCTCTCGCTCTCTCTCGCTCTCTCGCTCTCTCTCTCTCGCTCTCTCTCTCCTCTCTCATGGATGGGACCACCGTGTACTTAAATAGATAAATGAGGCGGTTCAAACAGAGAAGCAAGCAATAGCAGAATGGATGCAAATTTCGTGGGTGGCAGAGCATATCTTAATTCCGAAAGTAGGGTATCCTAAAACAGCCACGTTTCTCTTTATCAATAGAAGAAACAGCAGGAAATTCAAGCAAGGGTGCACAGCAAGGTGCTCCAGGAACAGTATGCCTAAGAACGGTCTGTGACGAGGCTTTTCTCTGGTTTGTCTCTTTTTGAACACACTCCATTCTTTTCACACTTGAATCGGTGCAGAAATTATAACTCTCAGACAATTAATCAGTGGTGATTATAATATGAACAAGATTGCTTAAAACCCCAACATGAAAATTCTCTGAGATTTCAAGATCTAGACTTGCTTGGATCTCAAAGTTCCTGGCGTTCCTGACGTGAAGTCAGGGAGTGATTACGGACGTAATCATCCCAACAAATTCAAGAGTAGATCAGAAAGAGAACGAAACCTTAAGAAAACTTTGTGATCCCCAAATAAAATCAAAAAGACTATGGAAACGGAATATAACGGTTTTCTCAGCTGTATAGGGGCCATATCCAAAGACCTCTGCACGAAACACCTTCGCATCCTAGAGCTTAATGCGGGACTAGCTTACCAACTGCAGATGACCACGCTACCAAGTGCCAGTCACATCCTACATCTTGGATTTTTTTTTATAATATCTCTGGATCCGACGTTTTCAAAAATGTGTAACACTAGTAATAACATTTGCATGTTATAGAAAAATTAAATCGTTACAAAATATCGTTTTATCTATATCAGGCATGTGAAACTGTGCACGGACGAGCTATTTACCACCCCCACCCCCCCGGAAAGCCCAGTGCTCCTGCTAGCACAGGCAACTTCCCCTGATTCCGCTTGCATTTCTCCTCCAAATACAGAAATGGGTGTATGCGCGCGGAAAAACTACGTACAATGCACGCTCGAGATATCACGAAGGTTGCTTGGTTTATATGAAATTATGTTTGCTTCATGTTTCCGATCAAACTATTGAGATTTGAGTTATAGTTGTATACTTTACACATTTCCTTGTTTTCTTTTTCAAAAGGTCAGAGTTTTAATTGAAAATCGGAACTATAGTGTATTTATAAATCCATTCTCTTCTATTCAAATAAAAAAATATAAAAAATTAATGATGCCACAACAGTACATATTTTATCACATTATTTAACAATTTTCGAAAATGCCGAGATTTTGCCGAAATTGAGACAAGCACTAATTTTGTATTTTTCTTTTCTATATACGTGAAAAAAATATAGAAAAAATCTGAGCCGTATTTGAAAAAATATACAAATTATAAAATATATTATTACAAAGAGTCTATAATTCACCCAGATGTACTGGAAAATTATCCATATTTTCGAAAAATTGCACATTGCTTTATTTCAAAATCTGTCATTAAACAACAGAGTCCATTTACGATAAAACTCTATCTTCAATATTATAGCTGTAGGAAGACGGCGAAAATTGCGCTTATGCAATTTTCTAGAATTAAGAGATTTCATCCTGTTTCATCTATTTAGACCTGTGTCATTCTTAAGCATTCTTTAATCTATCCAAGGGCAAAGTTTTATAAACAAATTAAGAGCCATTTTTAAAAAAAGTTTTAAAATGCTGAGGCTTTGTGTGAAGTACCTCCAAATATCAAAATATCCGTTTCAAACTCACTCTGCCCTGAGTTCGTTCAGATTGATCGGGGAATATCAATTTTGGAGAAAATCGGGTGTACGGTTTAGGCAGTAGCGTTGACCAAAGACGGACGGACGGGCAGACAGACAGCAGACGTATTGCCGCCAATCGATTTTTTGGTGTCAAGTATCCACAAAACATGTTCTGACTGCACAACATGTTAGAGGATGTAATTTACAACCTATAGGAACAGGATTTATCCACTTTTTCATTACCATGACCCGGCAATAAGTCTTTCTGTCAAAAACTCGCCGATTTTCGCTACAGCATTACAATATTTTCAACTTACTACATAAACGTAGTAGGCGAGAAAGATAAATTTGTGTTGAAATCAAGTTCAGTTTATTTGATTTAAGTTTTATTAACGTCCTTTATTCGAATATGCCAACGTATTTGAAATTGTACTGCGCTTTCATGAAAAGGCCGAGACTCAGAGAACGCTCCTCTGAGTGTCGAGAAATTGGCGGAACCATCTCTTCGAGTTTTTGAGAGAATGTTGAGAAATATGCATATTTGCAAGTACGTCGGTGACTTTCTTGCTGAGCACAATATGAAATTCCACTGAACTTCAGTTATAAATGACATTTTATAAATACAGCTCATTTCACATTTTAAGTGCTTACACACTGCTCGTCAGTCAGTCTACACACTGCTCGATGTGTATACTTCGCGAATGTTCATTCCCGCCTGAGATATGGCATAACATTCTGGGGAAATACATCTTATAGCTCTCACACTTTTAGATTACAAAAAAGAATTGTACGAATAATAAGTAAATCCCATCCACGTGATTCTTGTAAGCCTCTGTTTATTCATCTAGGTATTTTACCAATTCCTAGTCTCTTCATATATGAATCATTGTTTTTTGCCAAAAATGACTTACTTAAGGGCGGGAATATATTTCCAGCAAACGCCGTTGTCTGTAACTACAACACTCGATGTAGTAATCATATTGATCAGGTGACAGTATCAACAGCTCACTACAAAACATCACATATAATACATGTACATTATTTTACAACACCTTGCCAGATGACAAACGATTAAATTCGATACAAAAGTTAGTCCCAAGAAAAATCTTTTCTGCTGCACAACTGTTTCTATACAATTAGATACTATACCGAGCATCCAAAAGGAAAGTAATATTAATTTTAATAATGACATTTAATGTATTTTATATCATTTGGATTGTATAATTGTAGAGAACCTGTGACAAGTATCGTACTTCAGCTTCTGGGTCAATGACCCCCATCTCGATTAGGTTTTTGTCCAGTTTCCCTGATCCTCGAGCAAATGCTGAGATGGCCCCCAACTTCAAATTAACTTCTCCCCATAGCACGTAACACACAGTTTTTAACTATTTTTGAAATAAATAAATAAATAAATAAATAAATAAATATTAATATAGTTTATTGGTTCAGCCTCTTTCCGCAAAAGTGAAATTTTCCGCTTCAATGTGAAACGTCCATTCACAAGATTGCAAATCTGTACGAACGTATATTTCTGTCCTTCCCTATCGCAGAGAGTGTATGTCTAGTCAGCACATCGACCTGTTATACCTGAGTGTACAAATTCGAACACGATCGATACCGTTAATTTTTAAGGACGAAAAAATCTTCCAAATATAAGTTTCCTATTTCGTCAATTTGCAGCTTTAACGAGTTAATTGGAGATGGGGTTTTAAATATACCGAAAGACGAATTCTTTACAATTATAAACGAAATTTTAAAAAAGTTTTCGAAGTTTGGCTTTTACATCGTATTTCCAAATTATTTTCTGTGTCCTCAAATAGATTTTAGAATTGAGAAGAATTTTGAAATAAGTTGACTGTGTTATTGTGCTTTTCCCGTTATTTTCGATTTTTCCTTAGTCATGTCTTATTCCCTGCATTTTCTGCTTCAGTTGTACTGTGAACAGAATTCAAAAAACAAAAACTGAAATGATATAAATACGTACTTATCTTTCTTATGTTTTTTCGCCGAAATAGTACTTATCTTTCTTAGTTTTTTTCGCTGAAATAGTACTTCTTTCTTAGGTTTTTTCGCCGAAATAGTCTTGGCGCAAAATCTACCCAAGCAATATAATTTCGCGGGGTATCATTTCTGTAATGGTAAAGATATAAGCGAAAACAAAAATAATTGAATTTGGCGTACTCATCGCTGTTTTCAAACATCACACCTTGCGTTTTTTAACTGAGTGAAAAGTTCTTTCGTGTATCTCGATGATAACGCTAGTAATGTGTGACGTTACATCTACACTACTACTTAAATGATTTTAGCAAGATAACGCTATTGAATATACTCTGCTTCTAATCATCTTCCTGAATATGCAGCGATAAAGCGACTAGGTGAAACATAACTTCTCGTAATAAGAAAATGCAAGTCAAGTGTTCAAAAAGTGCTGACGAAACTATCGTTCGCAAACATACCCTTAGATTCTCTGTGAATGGAAAATGCAATGAATGCTTACAGCCAAGAGAATGCCAAGAGAAATTATCTCGCACTGCACCGTTTTAAACATTATCATCATAATATAGTATAAATAATTATTAATTTGTAATAAATTATTATATTAATGTAATTTAATTTTTAATGTTATAATTAAAATAATAATGAATATATAGTAGTATTTTTCTCATTGTAGACATTCATAGAGAAATCCTAATATGGAGGAAAATGGAGTCATTGCACACATTGCATAAAAAAAGATGAGATCACCGAAATGAACGTTGAACATCTTGTGCCGTGAATATTTATTAATTGTGCAGTTTTCATAGAATGAAAAACGTGTCGTTAAAAAATCACAGTTACTTGTATACATGTGCACTTTATGATCAAAACAATATTGTGCAAAATGTAATACACGAAGTTAGAAAATCGAAGGTGTTTCATAATTCACAAAGAAAAGTAGCTGGAGCAACAGAAAGCTGGGATTTAACAGCAAGCAACTGGTCGTACTAAATAACGTCAAATCTGGAGCATTTTCCACACTTTCATAGTGAAAATAAACATTTTATATGTATTCATTAAGCGTGATACTCAGTTTGGATCTTGCATAACCCAACTAGTTACCTATTCGGCCTCAAGTGGAGACCAAAAACATCCAAATTGAGAACAATCATAATCTATGTGAGACGAAACACTTTCAAAATTCGTGTTGAGAAATTGACTATTAATATTGTGTACAATATAATGTAACTATTTCGAGGATATAATACAAACAAAACTCCCCATTAATATTAACGTAAATTAAAGAAACGACTTGAGAGCTTCTGTATCGTTTGGAATTTGATAATGTTGTGGAGATTTTTACGTTCACATATACGAAGTAATATACGTACTGCAAATTTAGGGATGTAATGGTAGGGAAAATCGATTTCGAGATTTCAACGGAAATACGCGTTTTGGGATCTTTTGGTACCGAAAAAGAATGTTTTTCTAAACGTCCGACCGTCCGTCGGTCTACCGATCCCAGTGTCCGTCCATCCGTATGTGACCAACACTAGTGCCTAAACTATTCGTAGGATTTCTTCCAAAATGAATATTTCTTGGTTAATATATCTCAACTCAAAGCTCTGCGATTTTGTAAATCATTTTTTTCAATTGGGGGTAATTTACATGAAGGTTTGGGACATTTTCAAAATTTCTCAAAAATGGCTCCAAATTTTTCATGAAATTTCTTGTGAGAATAGAGTGACATTATAGGTCCGATTTTCACCATTAATTCTTAATTTTTGAAAATTGCAAAACTTGAATTTTTTCGGCATCCTACAACTAGAATATTGAAGATAGTGATTTTTTTCTTAAAATGAAATTTGTTGTCGACAGTTAATTCTTTCATTAATTTTATGCCCATTTTTTAAAGATTTAGTATTTTTGCGCAATTTTGAGTGAAAAAGGCCAATATTGAAAATATAAAAAACGAGAATTTCTCAAAAAAGGCTCCAATATTTTTCGTAAAATTTTTTGGTAGGGAGAATCCTAAATGTACTGTATAAGATGACATAACCTCCATTTTCCAGTTGTTGTGTTTTTTCCAAAATTACGCAAATGCAATTTTTTTATATCTTTCTCATGTTATTAAGAAGTTAGTATGCATATGATTTTTATTTGCGTTTGTGAACGCATTTTTAACATTACTTTATATTGCCCTTACAGTGTTCCCTATGTAGTGCAAATGATCGCGGTTTGCTTCGAAGCAATCTATGCTTACATCTGTATGTTACTTGCTACGTTTGTTGAGTTTCATTGAAGACTTGAGATTTCAAATGACGCAATATTACGCGTACTCTATCTGTGCTCAATCTTCCGTATTTCAATGTGCTCGAGGCCTCTTCAAATCGATTCTGTCTTATCGTGCACGTGTCTGGCGACAGGCCTCTGAAGTTAAAGCCTACCTAAGATAAAAGACAGATCCAGGCTCTTATTGTCTTTGATCTCTCCGAATATTATTCAAGTCTAAAAATATGACTACTTGTGTGATATCATTATTTTATAGGCTTATCACCAATTTTATCATAAGATTCTTGGGAGATCCTTCGTTCTTGAGTATGCGATTTAAATTGGATTTCCCTGCCGTGCTCGATTTACTCTGTATGATCCCGGATTAGTCCGATATTAACAAATTATTTCTTTATTAATAATTGCGGTAGAAATGACGAAGACCAAACTTTTAAGGAATGACGGCATCAAACGTTCATATTCCAAAGGAAATTCTGCGATTAATACTTTTTTCAGGAATTCTTTTTCTTCTTTTTCTTATTCTTATATGCATATCGGTCATTTATGACCATCCTACACTCTATCTTACGAGGCCCAGTCATATTTATCCCAGGGAGATTAACATGTGTCATTATGGGGATCAGCTTTTCGGATGTATCCCTTGTTATGAGAAGTATGTTAAACCGAGTTATGAATTGTGAGGTGAAATGATGGTGGTGAGAGGTGATCGTGGCCTTTTTGAACCATCTCAGCATTCGTCTATATGACCGAGGGAAACCACCAAAACTCCGGTCAGGATGGCCGACCCGGGAATAGAACCCGGTCCCCCCATTGCGAAGTAAGTGACCTACGCCCTGTCAGTGAGCCACTTCGGTCGGTTACGGTTGGGGTTTAGGTTATTGTTCTTCATATTAGTATTATTATATACAAGATTATTATTATTCAAATATACAAGATTATGAGTCGAATGCGTAGTTGACACTAAAGGAATAATGGAACCCTTTAGTATAAGGTACTTCCTCCAAACAACAAGTCACTTAAAAGACACTCGTCTTTCATAGACGTTCCTTACGAACATGGAATAAGAGTTTCTTAAAGTGAATGTACAAAGAGCACCGAATTTGACTTGTGCGCTCGCAGATTGAATATCAGTAGTAGAAACTGTATGTGAAGTATGGGGTAGAGGTATTACGTGCGCACTTACTTTTGAGCTCCACAATCCCTTCCCCATCCTTTTTCTAAACGTAGTTAAATGATGATTACAAGTAATCAGCAATACGAGGTTAGTAACATTTGAAAACTTAAAAAAATCGCTCCTGAGTTATAGAAATCATACTTGCTTCAGTAAACGAACTGTATATTTTATTTTTTATCGTTTCTAACCAAATAACTTCCCACACCCCGGCTCTACTCGTACCACAACTATCAAAACGAGTGCTCAACAAAACGTTCGCATAATGCAGCTACATTTATGTTCAGAAGCAAGACAAGGAGCCGTCTCAACATTTGCTCAGTGTTGAGATTGAATGAAAACCCCGATAGAAATGGGAGTCATTTACCAAGAAGCTGAAGCTTACTTGCTGCGGTATATTTACTCTTTTTGAAATTGTACGGTACAATCGGTAACTAATTCATGAAAAATCAGTGTTAAGTCAATTTTTTCTTTTTGATGGTCACTGTAATCTCCAATTGTATAGAGCAGAAAAGTTTTTAATTGTTTAATGACATCTGGGGTAAAGTAAATGTCATTAGTTGTATAGTAGCGTACAGGTATTATATTTGTATTTCTTGTAGTGAGTTGATACTAATACCTAATGAACATAATTCCTACGACTTGTATGTGTACTTGCGACGTGTATTGCAATATATATTAGCATAAAATTTGTTCCCAAATTTAAATAAATCAGTTTTGACAAAACTCAACTCACATATACGTTAATAAATAGTCTCCTCAATGGTAGTATTCCAAGTTCATCTAAGAGAGGCTTGCTGATATCACGTGTTTTGTTATTTAAAAGATTCACACCCTTCATCGGAACGTAATTTTCGAAATTATTTTCCGATTTGGCAAAGTAAAATAATAATCGTAAAAATGAAACAAAAAAAGGAACTAAAATCCAAAATGTATATATTAATGTAGAGTCGAATTCATAGTCAACACTTAAATTCAGTGTTCCTATTAAGTGAACGAATCGCTCAGACTTTGGGTGGGTCCTGTGACCTCTCATTCCTATAAGGGAAACTTGACCCTTAAGTGCGCCCCACTTGGACACCTCCTCCTCAGTTAAGCTAATGTAGTTACGTTGCGCTCACTGAGCGTTTTACTTTACTTGTGAATTACGATGCTTCCTTCATTACGCTCGGCCAATTGTTCCTGATGTTGACATAGATGATGTGATTGTTAGTAGGCCTACATGGCAAACGGGAAAGGGCGCGTCATAATCGTCATAATCATCTTGGGAAGTTTTCCTTTTGTAACAGAACAATTACAGATTGGAACAGTTTACCTGCAGCAGTTTTCAAAGCTTTTCCTCTCAGTGTCCGAAGTTTAAGAAACAAGTTAGAACAAGATGACAGTAACAGATATTAAAAGAGTATGTGCTGTGTAGTGCGGTGAAGTGCTGTGAAGTGCTGGTCAGTGTAATTCAAAGCAAAAAAGTGTAGTGTAGTGATGTGAAGTGAAGTGAAGTGCGGTGAACGTGATCAATGCACTTTTCAATGCTGCTTTTCATCTTGTACTGTATTGTACGGTATTATTATTATTATTATTATTATTATTATTATTATTATTATCATTATAAGTATTATTAATGTAAGTGTTGTAATTTTTGCAATGATTGTCACTTAACTGCCACCGGGTCATACCCAATTGCAGTTCTAATAAATGTATAACATATTCATTTGTCAATAAACTTTGTTCATGTTTTTGGTTCATAAAGTTGCTCGTTTTTCTTTCTCGCTTTACTACGTGTATTCATATTAAAGGGAAAACACGTGAATGCTGCGGAAAAACAACGATTTGTCGGCAAAAAACTTGTATTGTGGGACACTGTTATCAAAACAGAGGAAAAAAACTTGCTCATACGTCTAGAAAATTACTTCCTTTAACGGAATGTGGTGTCACGCTCACGTTTTGTAGGCCCTTATACCGAAAAACCGATTGACAGCAAAACGTCTGCCTCTCCGTTTGGCTGTGGTGAATCCAGCGCCTGAACCGTTGAGACGATTTTCTCTAAAATTGATATTCCCCGATCCATATCACTAACACGAGACCCTGTGGGTGAAATGGATATTGTGATTTTTGGGGGTACTTGATATAATGCATCAACATTTTCAAAATTTTCTCGAAAACTACTCAGAATTTTTGTATTAAACTTTTCCCTTGGATTGTGTAAAGGACGCTTAAAATGGTGCAGGTATAATTTTCGTTGAACTCTCTGAATTTTCGAACATTGTTACACATAATCCGACAAAGAATATCCTGTTGTAACACCACTAGTTAAGTTACAATTTACGTTGTGTGTAGAACCATCAGCAATATTGATAAATTTCATGACAGTATTAACAAATAAACGAAATGATCCCTTACTAACCAATTAAATTATTATTATTATTATTATTATTATTATTAATATTATTATTACATTCCTTATTTACATTAATACTTTCCTTTCTAAAAGGCACTTACCGATAGTGAGTGCAAAATTAGGAAAGTGGCTTTGATGTGTTACATGTATTCAATTGCTTGCGTTGCTCATAGATGGCGCCGTTATCCTTGAGGCAAAATCTATAATGCACACCGGTAAACGAGGCAATTTGGTCTCGAAATTTGATAAAACATCGCAAGAAATCTACATAACTACAGACTGCGCTAAAGGCGACTATGAATAAAATACCACTAAATATGTTTTGCAGGAACGAAATTAGAAAATATATCTATTACTTTTCTTTTCTTTAGATATAATAATCGATATAGTATCAGTTATTTTAAAAATACATCTTCATCCCACATTCTTCTGAAATCGTGAAATACCCCTTCTGTTAGTGGGATTAGAAGATCCTAATTTTTGCGAGCCACAAGCGAACACAGCCTAAAAATTCCAATTTGAAAATAAATTACAAATTCTTGAATACTTTCATGAGGCATCAGTGTCGTCATTGTGTACGTAACTCACATATTTCTACGTTGACGTGCTTTTAGAGCATTTTTGCTAATACACCGCTGTTTGAAACAAAAGACCTTTCACTCGGAACTGATTGCCATGGCGTTCCTCTGAACCGAAGGAGTTAGTGTGTGCAACCGACAGCACATATCGTATACTTCTTGACTGTGATCACGTGTATGTAAGTGAAATAGTGTCTGCTTTGTATATATCTCTGTAGATGAAACTGTATCTCACTGAAATATACGATTGGCGAATACGAGAATGTATTTGGATATACTGTTGCCGTTCATCAAAGAATCAGGTTTGTTTTTCTGTATCTCTAGGAAACTGTCCGACTTAGAAAAAAGTCCGAGAAAAGTAAGTGATTCTTCTACAGATTTGTGTTTGTTACGCCTGTTTTATCACTTACGCCTCACTCATTTGGCGTTGAACTTAAACGATGGATTTAGTTTATTCTGGAACGTTTAGTTTTGTATCTACATGCGTGAAGCGTCGTTTGTTTAAAACTCAGTCGGGTAATGTATCGAATCGCCCAGGAGTACGTCCTCAGAGGTAAGGAATCCAGTAAACTTTTTAACAGTCTGAGTGAAAACAAATATACAGAAATAGGCCACATTGGCCGTCTACGAAATTAATGAACCGTATGTGCGTACATTTGAAAACGACAGAATGAAGCATACTTTTTGTTCTGGCTGCTAAAACGTGTTATTTCGAAAGCTTCAAATTCGCGACTTATCATGATATTTTCTGTTTCCTGATTGTTTATTTATTACAATTTTTTAAACTGTACTGAAATATACTGTACTGAATACTAATTTTTGTACTGAATGCGAGCGAGTTCACTCTGCTGAAAAGTCATGTATTATTTGTCATTTATAACAATAAACTGTGTGGAACGTGGGAGATTTATATTGAAGCAATTTTCATTGAGCAGTGTTTGCGGGCGCGTCAAAGCTGTGGTTATTAATTCCGTGCGTGTTTTGTATGTCATGTCCCGGGAGGTGGCGGTATTCCTCATCCACTGGAACGAGATCTCCGGCTCTGGCATCCATGACGGCTTGCGCGGTGTCCTCTCTAGGTATTTCCCTCCTGTGGGGCTTCGCTCCAGTCGGCTCAAGTTCTAAGAACCTGCCTCATCTCATGACGTGTGGGGTAATGTAGTGCATGTAAGTGGACGTGTGTTGTTTAAGCGCACAGAAGTGGACAAGAATGAGAAAGAAGAGATCGCAAGTGGCCCGTTTGTTACGGTACTTCTCCGGCATTCGCCTGGTATTGGTCGGAGAAACCACGGAAAACTACCGATGAGAGTAGGCGGCCGCTAGATTTTTCTCCAGATATCGTCTGAAACCGCCTTGGCTGTTTAGCTAACTTCGAAAAGTCTGACAGCGTCGGGACTCAAACCCTAGGTCTTCTTGGTCAGCAATTTCTTAAAAGATTTTTGTAAATGTTAAAGAACGTATTATGAGTTATACAACGTGTTAGTGGTAGGTCTCAAAATAAGATATCGAGGTAGTGATACTTAGTTTCAGTGTTCACGTGGGCAAAGAAAAGCAAATTTATGGATTTAGACGTGCGTTACATACACCTCGAACGGTTGATTAATTTATTGATTGATATACCGTTAGCGTCGCAAATGTTTTGAAATATCGATTGGTGGCGGCGATCCTCCTCCGCTATCGACTCCGCCGTCGACTTACAGGGAATTTTGCTCTCCAGGGCTCTCTCCCCAGCGCGCACCGCCCCAGCCGGGACAAGCGACGGGTCTCCTGGCGTATTTATTAGTGTAGTGCACACAAGGGGAAGAATGTGTGTAAAGGGGAAGGACAGGACAGGGAAGAAGAAAGAAAGATCGCGCGCGGTTCGTGGCCCGTTGAATAGTGTACTGCTGCTACCACCGATCAAAGTAATGGCGGACGCGTCAATGCTATGGTAATTAGTTCCGTGCGTGTCGTTATATTTCCTTACTTTTTTCTTCGGTTTCTTTTTTTGTGGAATAACTGGCTCCCGCTATGAAACATTTTGTGTTAAGTAAGTTGTTGTAAAAACGTCTACATTCCAATTCACATTCCTTCTAAATTGCCTCGAGGGCTCCAGCGAAGTGTCATATGTACTGAATGAAGCCGTTTTCCTCTAAACAAGGAAAAGTTTGTTTTGGTAATAAAAGAGCTGCGCAAAAACTTTGCAACTTAGTCATACCGTATTAAATATGATCATTTGAATTAAATAGCGTTCTTTTCCGGCATGACGCACGCTGGAAAGGTGGTCAGGCGATTTTCAGAGGACACTTCCTGTTACCGCCACAGCTTTTAAAATGCGAAATGGACGCTTTGGAGAGGACGCGAGCTTTTCGCATGCTCCAGAGAAACGAAGCCGTCGGTGGACGCAAAACTTGGAGCGTCAAAACTTGGAGTCGCCCCGCGCCAAACGAGGGATTGCGGAGTGCGTCGGCGCGTGAGACTGCGCGGCGCCTGGGACTGTCGCGCCTTCGCCTACGTACGACGCGACGCCACGAGACGCACCGCGGCGCCCGCGCCCGCCTGGCACTGCCCGCTGCCTGTCGCGCGCGATCCCCCCGGCCCCCTTCCCCCGCGACCTGGTCCACGGTCCACGGTTCTTGCCTCGCCCGCCTCTTCTCACCGACCCACACTGACTCCTACGCCGCCCTACGCCATCCTACGCCGTCTCGCCACACAGTTTTCCACCTTCCTTGGCTCGTTCCTCCCCGCTCAGCGCTCCACAGCCCTGTGCCGTGCCATCCCGCTCCGTCCACCGTCGCCTGAACCCGCCCAGCCCAGCCCGCCCAGCCGCGATCTGACCCCCCCCCCCCCTCCCGTCCTGCCCGCTCCGCCCGCAACGGCCTGTCCCGCCCCATCCTGTCCCAAAGCTGCACCTTTCCGTACACAGCCCCGCCTCGGACGGCCTCTCGGCTCCGGCAGCTTCCGACCCGCCCACCCGCCCGCATCTTTGCCCGTCGTCAAGCCATTTGTGCTCTGGAAATAGAGCAGTCGCAGGCGCCGGGTCACACGTCAGCTTGCTCCGGTCCGGCTTCTGCCGTCGACGGGGCAAAGCAGGTACGGCCGGCCCCGCAGTCATCGACCCTCACGTCTTACGTTTTAAATAGGCATCGGCATAGTCTTCTGTAGCATTCCTATACGTGATCTTAATTGAATAACAGACCTACTACATTATCGCTTCTTCTTTTTCTTCTTCTTCTTCTTCTTCTTCTTCTTCTTCTTCTTCTTCTTCTTCTTTTTCTTTACTTCAAGGACTTACCACATTCCGTCTTCACAGTGTTTTTTACAACCGTCATCTTTCTTTAGGATTTCCAAAGCCTTCCTGAAAAGTAGATTGATAAAAAATTGCCAAAAGGGCCTTTTTTTGGTAACGACTATTTTCTGCGGTCTCCAAGAGTTTCTTTACCGGTAGAGGTGTGTCAGGGTATCAACTGAGATCACTGTAGTGCCTCTGATCGGAAGGTCCTAGGTTCAATTCCCGACGGTGACAGAATTTTCGACACTAGCCAGGTCGAGTTCTGTCACTGTCTGTAGGAGAATTCTAACGGCCGGCTGCTCGGATCAGTAGTTTTCCGTGGTTTCCCCGATGAATCCAGGCAAATGCCAGAGCAGAACCTTAACAAACAGGCCACAGACCGCGCGCGATTTCCTTCCTCTTCTTTGTCCTATCCTCACTCCTTATTTACACGTACTTAGTGCACTTACATGCACTACACTACCAAACGTACCGGGAGACCAATCAGGAATTTAGAGCTTGTCCCAGTTGGGGCGGTGCCCCGTTGGTGAGAGATTCCTGGTTGGGGAAAACCCATCTAGACGACGGTAGATCGGTGCCAGATCTCACTATCCAGAGGGGAAGATCAACGCCACCTTCTGCAGAGAAAATATGCACCACAATTACGGGACTAACGACCTTAGCAGTTGACGCGCCCGGAATCACTAATGCGGGATCGATTGCAATAGGTGAGCTCCGTGTTGCGCGGCTGTGAAGACAAGCAAGATAATATTCCAGACGTTTATAAGCCACGTCGCTCTTCTTCAGATGTAAAACAGCTTTGGGGTAGGACGACTACAAAAAAGGCTCTCCGAATTATTCAGTTTCAAGAAGTTACTGAACAAAAACATAATTACATATACATACAGATTAATTTTTTTAAATTCCCTTTTAATGGTTCTTATTCGCCTTACTTCGTAAAAAGAGAAAATATTGCAATTGGATGACGGAAATTATCGAATTTTAGACACAAAAACTCTTATTACCTGCCCATGGTAGCGATAAAGTGGATAAATGTTGTTCCTATTTGTAGTAAATTACTTCCTCTAACACATTATGTAGTCGGAACCCATGATTTATGGTCCCTTGATACCAAAAAATCGTCTCTCCGCCCGCGTATGTGCGTCTGTCAGAGATAAACGCTAGGTCATAAACCGTTCACACAATTTTGTCCAAAACTGATATTTCCCAATAGATCTGAATGAACTGGATGCCCTGCGAGTTTGAAATGGATATTTTGGTTTTGAGAGGCACTTTACATGAAGTCTCAACATTTCCAAAATATTCTCAAAAATAGTTCACATTTTTTTATTAAACTTTGTTTTCGAATAGCGTAAAGAACGCTTAACAAAAGGGCGCAAGTTTATTTTTCGTTGCAATCCTTAATTTTTCGATATTTCCACATGCAATTTTTTGGGGGTGGTCATCCTGCAACTACGAAATATGGAAGTTAGATATTTTCTCTTTAATATAATCTGGTCTTTACTGACGGGTCTTGAAACAAGGTCTTGTACAATTTTTCAAAAATATGAATAGTTTTCGCGTAATTTTGGTTGAAATAAATGCAATTTTTTTAAACAATTATTTTCTCAAAAACAACAGCAATTTTTTCGTTACATTTTCTCCTCGTATGTATCGAAAAATGGTAAAAAAGGTTCCAATGTTTTCTTTACATTTTTCACGGATAGTATAAGGAATTTTCAATAAATGCAGCAGATCTCATTTTCGTTGAACTCTCTGAATTTTCGAATATTGGAAAAATTATAAATAATGCAAGAAAGTATAGTATGCTGTTGTAGCACCACTAGTTTAATACGTATGTAACCGGCAAATGTATATTAGCCGGTATATTTGCATATGTGGTTTCACAGTGCATCCGAACTCTCCATACTTTCTCCCTCTTGTAGCCATCGCACGCACACTTACTATTCTTACTGTCCTATTGCCCGTGCTTGATGCATTTTGACTACATGCGCGAAGTATACATCATCTCCTTTCAAGATTCCGTAGTGAAGGTGGGGTACTTTTGCCCTGTTGGTTATACAATGTCGAGTGATTGTCAAGTAACGATTGGTATGTTCTTTTATTTTCTTTCCATGTCACTTTAGCGTCTTCTATTCGAACCAGCAACTGTTCGCATCATGCACCAGAGCTACCAACCAAGGTATGTTTGGAGAAGGTAGGGTATAAAAGTGCCATAGAAACTGTTCACAGAAAGAAGAAAGAGGAGGTGCCTGTATATTCAAGTCATACGGCCCTCTTTCAGTGTCCTCGTCTGTAAGCATGCTAGCCTCCTTTGGCGAGCTCGCTTCCGCCGTATGTTTTTGCCATCATGAAACTTCTCAGAGAGGTCTTTAACGAGTTTTTGGACAGGTGCGAAAACAAAATTCTAGCCGTGAAACGAAGCAATGAATCATTCTCCATCCAGTGAGGATGTTTGTCAGCTGATCGGTATGCATAGATGTTTGAAGTTTTACGTGTTTAGCAAACGTAGTCACCAAATAAACGGTGATAATGTACTGAAATATTAAAACTGTACTTGATTATTTTATGACCATTTTTCATATTTTAAGCGCAGTTCTCACAAAAAGTGTGTTTGCAAAGAGCGAAACTTCCAAATAAAAGAGAAGTCAGTATATTTCTTTCTCCAAACAGTACATGCCCCCTTGTCATTTAGAAGACCAAAGTTACCGGTTTAATTTAGCTCAGCCAGCATTGCAGCTGTCTCTGCATCTCCTCTAATCAGAAGATCCTAGGATTCGAGTCCCGAGGGAGATTTTCAACACTACCTCGGTCGAGTCCTTTTCGGGGTGGGAGGGGGTGCCGGGGGCGGACGGGCCAGGGGCCGTGTTTGTTTGGAGGGCGAGAGGCACGCGCTCCCTGCCTTGCGCCCCACCAATGCACCACGCGCTCGCTGCCCGCCGCCGTAATGATCCACAACGCGCTTTTTCCGTGTTTTCTACGAATGTATTGGAATTGGCAAGCAGTTCAATCAAACAGCTGTGCCTATTCTTTCTGGAGGTGCATCCGCTCTGTCTGGCGGAAAATTAAAGCGGTCGACTGCTCTGACCGGTGATTTTCTGTGGTTTCTCCGATCCACACCAGGCGAATACCCCAACAAATAAGGCCAAGGACCGCGCACGATCATTCCTTCCTTTTTCTCGCCCTCCTAGAGCGCATTCCCACGTCGCGACGGCACCGCGCTTCCATCAAGACTCTCGCTACGCGAAGCGGAGGAGCGGGTAGGTGCCACTGCTAGCAGAATACAGCTTTAAATGGTAGCCTTCCCACTGCGGTCGCCGGTCGCTGCGTTTTACCTGCTACGGTCCCTTTGTTCGACGTCGCCGGAGGGTCGGCGAAGAGCCCTGCCGATTGACGTACGCGCGCGGCCGTGGCGGCGTGGGAAGGCGCCCTTACACACACACACACACTTACATGCACTACGCTACCTCATAGTTCGGGAGACCAGTCTGGAGAATAGAGCTTGTCCGGCTCGGGCAGTGCTTTGCTATGGGATACGTGGAGTAGCAAATGCCGACGTGTAGGTGAACGGAGGACCACCATCCAGCAGGGAAGGGAATCACCGCCACCTCCGGTGATAAAACATTCATTATAATAAAGGCACCAATTGAATGGGTGAAAACCAGGACGGTATAAGTAACATTTTATGAATTCTGAGAAAACGTGTTTATTTTAGGCTGTATTTCAGGGGCAACTGATTTCGTGGTTTTAATGAGCAATTGTAATACCGTGATGTTAATGATGAGACAAACCACCACGATTTTACAGTAATATTGACTTAAATAAACAGATTTCTCTGAATTTATAAAATGTCACTTATACCGTTCTGGTTTTCACCCATTCAATTGTGATAGCATTTAACGTGTCCGAAGACAATCAATCAATCAAAACCAAATTTGCCGAGGGTTAAGCGTAATATGACCGCCCCGAGTATTTTATCTTCTAGCCAGTGAATGCTTTCGCCCGTTGAACAGTCACCACTGTTCATTTGTTTACATTACCTCTCTCGCCTGCATATTCGGCGTCATTTTTTTTCAGAATCCTGTGTTAACAGACTGAATTTGACGAATATTTGCTTTTCAATTTATTTCTCTTAATTTTTAAGTTTTCGTTTGTAAGTAAAGATCATTGAAGGAAATATTACGAAATAGAGTTTACTTGTCGTGGTAAAAACAACTCATAATCCTTTCCTTTCCTCGTCGTTGATCATCGTAGTAGATGTGATCATGACGAGGGAATGATGAAGAGAAATGAATAGTTTGAAATAAGATTCATGGACTATGGTAGAATATGTTTGAGATGGTGGTGGTATGTAAACGTCACAAGTCACAATTCTGTGGGGGGAAACAGCCATGCGTACGGTGATACTCGTCCGCGGTCATAGACGATGCTCCAAGCACCTGCACTACATCTGCAGACGGGTTTACAGTTGTTATGCAAAATCGAGTTTAGAGCTTCCAGATTCCGAGATGAAATGAATGGGGTATTGTTCGTTAGGGCCGCGGGGACTCCGCTGCTGCAGGCGATTCCGTTCTCCGCAGGCGCCTTGGGCAGCCGGGCCTGGGCTCCGCCGCGGACTTCGCGAACGCTCGCCCTATTCCGGGAACGCGCGCGCTCCTTCCGGGCCGCACGGCTGTGGGCGGGGCGTTGAGGTGGCGTGGCGCGGAGCAGCGCGGGCCGGCGGGCGGGGCAGTGCGGCGCGTGGCGGGACGGCGCGGGGCGTGGCCGTGCGCCGCGGGGCGGGGCGGGGCGGGGCGTCGCTGGGCGCGGTGGGACGGCCTGGCATGGTGGC
Organism: Gryllus longicercus; assembly: GCA_038098605.1. Taxonomy (NCBI): domain Eukaryota; kingdom Metazoa; phylum Arthropoda; class Insecta; order Orthoptera; family Gryllidae; genus Gryllus; species Gryllus longicercus. The sequence continues at coordinate 168,449 of JAZDUA010001035.1, read as the reverse complement.
GCGGGGCGTGGCCGAGCGCCGCGGGGCGGGGCGGGACGGGACGGGACGGGACGGGACGGGACGGGACGGGACGGGACGGGACGGGACGGGGCGGGGCGGGGCGGGGCAGGGCAGGGTGGGGCGGGGCGGGGCGGCGCTGCGTGGCCGGGCGGCGCTGGGCGCGGTGGGACGGCCTGGCATGGTGGCGCGAGGCGGGACGGCGTGGCTGGGCGGGAGCGGTTCCGGGGGCGGGCGGGCCAGGGGCCGTGTTTGTTTGGAGGGCGAGAGGCACGCGCGCCCTGCCCTGCGCCGCACACTGGGCCGCAATGACCCACAACGCGCCATTTCCGTGTTTTCTACAAGTGCATTGAATTGTCAAACAGTTCAAGAAAACAGCTCACCCTGTTTTTTCAGACGAACAAAAATAGAAAAGTGAACACATTTGAATGAAAACAAAACGCAAGTTAATAATTTATCCCGATAAAATGAACGTCTTTCACTATTTTCGTTTACTTCAAACATCTGCATTAAAAGCCAAAATTTCCCAGATTTTTTCCTTTGATATTGTTGTTTTATATATAGAACTTGATTAGATATGGCTAATATAATATTTTAACATGACAAATTCAAATGTATTACACTGTCAATCAGACTAAACACATGATATTCTGTTAAAGAGTGTCCAAAGAATATCTCCTGGGGTGTAGCTTCTGTAGCTGTGTTGACAGCGCCGTTTCCCTTTCATTTAAAAGCACAATACTTATATCTAGAAGTAGCAAAAATATTTTATTTTCGTAGCGCGTTCATCCCAGTTGGTCTGTTGTTTATTCAAAATAAAATTCTTAAATCCAGAATTCTCTGGGAGAGATGTGGCTTAGGCATCAACTGATGTCACTGCAGTGCCTGTGACCGGGAGGTTCTAGGTTCGAATGTCGACAGTGGCAGGATTTTCGACACTAGTTTGTCAGCTAGGTTGAATTCAGTCGCTGTATGGAGTAGAATTTTAGCGGCCGGCTGCTCTGATTGATAGCTTTCCATAGTTCCTCCGATCGACACCAGGCGAATTCCGGAGCGGTACCCTAACTAACGGGCCACGGAACGCGCGCGATGTTTCCCTCCTTTTCCTTGTCCTGTCCTCACCCTTACACATACACTAACATGCACTACTCTACCACACATGCCGGGAGGCCGGTCGAGGTCTTAGAGCTTATCCCAGCTGGGGCGGTGCCCCGCTGGTGGGAGATACCTGGTTACATCGAAGAGTCATGTAATCAATAAACGGACATCTGTATAGTTCTTCCTTATGCCGTATTCCGTGCCGTATCTGTTAGACTCTTCATCAAATACACTGCTAACCTCATTATCCTCAAAAAGCTATAGAAATCTTACACGTCTTCTATGATAAAAGTATTTAGAAGTACAGATTTCTTTGTCCAATATTATGTCTTCCTGTATGCATTTTGCCTGTTTTTTGTGTTGTTGCTGAGGTAAATTGTGTGGGTATTCACTGAAGATTATTTTGGGTCTGACATTGCCAAACTTCAGTTTTCAGAATTTGATCGACAAATATGAATAATTTCTGGCTTCCTCTCCCCCTTTTAATATTTCAAACCCTTCCTTTGCTGCAAGGAGTTGCTTTTATTGAGATTGTCGTGAATTACATTCTCGTTTTCATCGCTGAATAAAGTATGAGAATCCGGCGGAGCAATGTAAACTGCTCCTTTAAGTGTGTATTCTCAATTGCAAGTTCATGTATCTTGAGCAGCCGACCTGGAGTGCCGAGGTGGCTAGCGTGTACCGACTTAGCGCTTCATTCCGAAAATTCGCAGGTTCGAGTCCCGCCTTGGGCATGGTTGTTTGTCTCTTGTCTCTCATTGTCTACATATGTTTTGTCGCGGTAGGCCTCGCGTTCTACTGACCCCAGATGAGAGGAACCCACAAATGCATTGGTGTATACGAGTATTGTATGGTCGGATATGCGTCCCATGGAGATGTAAATGGTAACCGACTGTCGGCTGGAGAAAATGTATCATGAGCTTCTTGGACAATAAATCCTGATTGAAAACCCATGGTAATTCTCTTAAAATACAGTAACAACTAAATCAACAAAGTTTTTAAATCATAATACTGAAAATATTATTATAAAATAAATTATAATTATAATAACTATTAGAACAAGTAGAGAGAATTTAAATTATAATTATATTGATATAGCTCACAAAGAGATAATCTATAGTTTGCAAGGAATCTACCCTTTGTAAGGAATCTAATTTTAGCTTGTGAAGTAATATTTTATCGCTTCTGCACATGTTTCTTGTTTTATGATAATATTAAAAGACAATAATGTTTAGAAATTACCATTTTGTCGAATTATAATCCATATAATGTTGTGTTTCCAAACAAATCTATCGGACATATGTCGAAAAACGTGCGTTCTAGGGCTTTAAAATTTGTTTTTGTTGGCCAAACCTTCAGTTATGTTACTCCCCCTAAACTACAAAATTAGATTTTTTGACCTTCTATTACAATTTCGTGTTCGGCTTTTCTGTGTTTCCCCATTCCGACATGACAGGGTAGTCACAGACATGCAGATTCTCAAACTCTATAAGAAATTTATCAGATTATTTGATAAATCAATGTGATTTAATAAAACTGGATTTATACATTTTATGCCAATAAACGCGATTTGCCAACTTGTTTTCTCTCAACATGAGGTATGGTGAAGGCGAGGAGGGGGACTTCGGGTTTACTCTCGCGAGAGTTCTTAGATGGGTGCAATAGTAAGAATTAATTGTGAGTTTTACTCTGTGAATGACGTACATTTTTTTATCTCTTTTTGTAGTGGCCCCATGTACTTTCATCTTCATTTTTGCAGTTTAGAAATTCAATCTTTCTTTTACATATTTGTTATTGTTTTTAAATCCGCCCATTGACTTCAGATAGAAGTTGAATAAGAATTTTTTTAAATTTTAAAGCTCGTTTTCTAGCTTTCTTGCTACCCGCAGTTTCGGACAACTATACGTCGCCGCGCCCCGTCGTGTTCGCTCGGCAGAAGCGGTGCTGGAGAGTTTTCTTTTGCGCTCGCGCCTTTTACAACGGCCTTCCGCCGGAAGCTGTAACTCGCTTGATCCAGGTTAAATAAGAAGCCGAGTATTTGGCCAGAGGCGTCTGAAGCGCTGACGCTGGTGCTGGAGAGGGGAGGCTGTTATTGCGAAGGGAAGCCGGGGAGGAGGTGGATGAGGGGTTGGGGCCGAGCTCAAGGTGACGGAGGGAGTTGAAGACGGAGTCGCGAGAGACGGCCTCCCGAAGGTTGCAAAGGAGGTGACGGAGCTGAAGACAGTAATACTCATAGATGACGATAAATATCGTAAGCTAATTGCATGGAATCGGGCTAATCGGAAATGTACCTATCCTTTTAAAATGAGCCTAATATTTTTCAACCTAATTGCAACGGGCCCAGATCCCTTTACGCTATTGGGTGAAACATGATGGCCTGTTGAGCCCACACCACAGTCGACTTCGTAACTTATTGTGAATCGATACTCATGCTCAATTGAAGTCTCAACTCAACTCAAGAGACTCAATGCGTGCTATAACTACTTTTTAATGATTCCCTTCATTCTCTCTAAATACTTTATATGTTACGTGAGGTAAGCATCTAATTATATCATCACTCTGTTGCTCTCGTGATGGTCTTTAACGTTATTTTAAATATTTTTAATTTTTTACATGCTAATTGTTTTTTAACAATTTATATTCCCTCTGAGTACCTGAAGATGGAAACACAAGTTTCCGGAACGTAACTTATGAAATAAAGGTAACTTCTATATGTTCATTTAACTCCAACTGAACTCATTATTGTGTAATATGATTGGGAACAATTAAGTGCAAACGTAATATATAAATAATAATTAGACAACGGCTCTTAGAAGAAATTGTAATTTTAGACGTATGCAGAACGCCTCATCTTTTACGGATATTACCATAATTTCTAAAGAATTCATTACCTGCATCATCATTCTAAATTAGCTCACCAATAATGAATCGTGGGGGCAAGCACACCACACAATGAATTTTCAGATTTGCTTTTTCGATTTAATTGAACCTCCTTTTACGTAATTTAAGACAAAAATACTGTTTTACTTTATCTTAAAGTTAATGAAGAGAAATTGATGTAATTGTACAAAAGATCCCTCTCGGTTTTGACAGAAATGCTCGTTTGGGAGTTTGCTGATACTGATAACGTATTGTTGAATTTTTTCCTTGAATTAAAAGTTAACTAGTAAAAAGAAAACTAAAAATGGCGCCAAATGGCTCTGAATTTTCGAAAGTTAAGCTATTGAGTATTTTTGAGGAAGAAGACGTAATAATGGAACAAGCGATAAGAGACGCGGAAGATCTTTTATGAAACCATCCCCAAATGTGATTTTTCCGTCGATAAGTCCCGCTTCAAAGAAGAAGATTTGAGGATTGTTGGCCACGTGAGGGCGGGAGGCGGGGACGCTGACCGGCCGATGCCGAGGCTGCTGCAGCTGCGGCGCGGGTGGGAATTGTGCTGACGAGGCGGCCACTGCTCTCTCCAAGGCGAGCGGCGCCGGCGTCTGTGGTCAGCCAAGCGTCTCTTCGTTGGGCAAGCCGCCGCGCCGCCCGCACCACACGCACCTCCGTCCCCTGCCCCGCCCCCGGCCCCGCCTCCGCCCGCGCCTCCGCCCACGCGCCCGACCCCGCCGCTCTGCGGGGGCTCTTGCGTCACTCTTTTATGACCCTTATTTCGAGCTCCGCAAAAGTCTCCCCAGGGAGGCATCGTGCCAGCCACTTGTGTCAGCGTAATGGATCTCAATTGAATCATATAAGTGTTGTTTGAAAGCTTTCTGGTAGTCTGAAAATAAACAACTGCTTACAAGTAATGAAACGAGAGAAAATCGCGATTCCTGGTCATTTTTTTCTTACATTTTTGCATCGATAACCGACATCAAATTTTTGAACTTTGTTCATTCTGCTGCCGTTTGCCGCTGATATCTATGAATACAATTTGTATTTCGATTAAGGATCCTCTCATGTATTATTATTATTATTATTGTTGTTGTTATTATTATTATCATTATTATTATTATTTATAGTATTATTATTACTGTTTTTATTCTTACTATTATATTGTTTGTTTTTTCGCTTAATAACTCATTCTGTCTTCAGTACACTTGCTACTTCTTGAATTCGAATTCCTTTGCTGAGCGACATCTGAGTGTAAGAACATCTGTACCCGAAGGCTTCTCGTCATTTTAGAATTTCAAACATCTCAGTGACAGGGTGCAGTTTGATTAGAATACGTGTTTGTTTGTCATCATGCAGGCATACCGTACGTTCATTTCACTCTTTATTTTCTGCATCATATGAACGAACATTTGTATTTGTAGGTGCCCGACGGATAACTACTCCCACGAACAATGCATGTATGTGCGCTTGTTACACAAACAGCTAAATTTCAGAAACGATGGATGAATGGAACGATTCCTGGGAAATGATGCTGAGAATGGTGGTATAAAGTGGGTCAGGAGTGTATGACTCCGTCATACTTCCATGAAACGACACCCTCTAATTGCGGTAAATATAGTTCAAGCCTATTTATTCATGAAATAAATTAGTAGAGTTACAACAGTTACTCGTATTATTTGTAACGGTTACGTAATATTATAATATCCAAATTCCATCCAAGCAATATTTCAGATATCTCTTGAAAAACTCTCTTCGCCATACGAAGCTCAGAGTATAAATCTTTAATTTTTGAAAATTCGTAAATCTTGTTGAAAATAACAGTTGTTTTTGAATTAAATGCATTGTGCTATATTCTTACAAAGCGTTGAAAGAAAAAATCAGAATCACTTTTAAGAAAATTAGTTTATGCATTTCATTACTTATTACGATTTGACTCAAAACTATAAGAAAATTACTCATATTTTTGAGACCTTGCACATTACATATTTTAAAGATATGTTGTTAAAGAATAAAACAAAAGATCTTGCTTTAATAACGTAGATGTTTGAGAGGATCGAAAAAACTTTCAATTTGCGAACTTCCGGAGATTTTAATGAAAATCGTACTTATGCCTTTTTAAGTAAACTTTGCTCTGTTTGATAAAAAATGTTTGGAGATATTTAGGGCAAAATTTTGAATGTGTTGAAGGAGTTTCGTACCCCGAAACTAAAAGATTCTTTTCAAATTCGAAGGACGATTTCAGCCAGATCGAACGTGCTGTACCCATTTTGGGGAAAACGCTGCTTTGGTGTAGGCCAGGCCTGGCCAAACCGCGTGCGTCGAACACGAGCGCTGGCCGGGCATCTCGCCAGCCCGGAGAGGGAAAGGCGATCGGTCAGCGTAGCGGGCTCAAACCCGACCGAAGTCGTGGATTCGTAAGGGTGAAAAATCCTTCATACAGCTTCCTTTGAATGGGAAGTAAAACCGGCTGCCTCATGTAGATTTACTGCGTGAAGAAGATCCTTAAACCTAAAGGAAGCCTCTGAGCTAAATTCAAATCTTCTATTTCATCGCCCAAGTGACACCGTCTTGGTCCACTAGTGAAAGGGGCGTAGCGAAAGTTGAATTGTCAGACGAAGAGCGGGCCTGATGGCCCGATCCTCGCCTTATTTTAAAAAGTCATGAACTGAACTGAGGAGGGGAATATGGAAGGGACCAAGGCAGCCCATGAGTGGAAATTCCTCACGGTGGCTCCGACAGGGCTGGATGCAGAAAGAGTAGACTGCTCTCGCTCGTACTCTTTAAGTTCTGAATCATTATTAAATACTCTTTATAAGTTGGTTGTACGTACACTTATGAGCAGTTATTTCGTAATAAATCATAATAGCAATAGTCTCAGAACATGTCTGATGATTCTTTGAACTCACCCATTTCTTTCAGTAGCCAACATCTTGAAACGTTTTGATGTACGTAAGCATATGAAATGTAATAATGTATACAGTGATTGTGTATTAATGCAAATAGTAGTAATTGTACCTAGTAAATATAAGGCACTCTTATTTGTTATTTTCTTAAATCAACCACTTGTTTCATATGTTTTACCTTCTCAAATCGTGAATTAAACTGTGTCACCAAAACCCAGAAATACAGCCAATTAAACGTAATATATCATAGGAATGTAGATTGAGAAATTACTCTTAGATCTTGTTGATGCTTATTCTTTGCGATTTCCTCGAGGTGGCCGTGGCATGTGGCTGAGCCGCGCGGCGCGGGCGGCTTTGCAGGGCCGAATTCGACGTTCGGAGGATGTGCGTCACAGGCGACGGCGGCCGGCCCCGACGCCTCGCAAATGTCAGCGCGCCGGGGCTGCAAAGCCGTTTGCGATAGCGTTCGCCGGGCCCTGACTAGCGAGAAGGAGCGACTGCCGGAGCCCTTGCACCGGCCGAGGCAAGGTCACGGGCCTGCCGACACGAAGGCGACGGCGATGGCGACGCAAGGCCTGAAATATGGAACGTCTCTCCGTCTAGTTTGTTTCTGCTTACTGAGCGCAGAGTGACAGCCTCGAATCAACAAAGCCCCGCGAGAGTGCGTATGTGATCGGCCTCTTCAGCTTATATTCATTCATGATTTCTTCTCTAATAACGCATGTGAAAAGAGTCGGAACAAAAAAATATCGATAATGATGATAGTGTGTCGATCTCAATCATAGTAATAAAAAATTGTTGTGCTACAACCGTATATTTCTTGCTTTACTTCTAACTTATCGAGACCTGCTTTTTTTATATGTCATTTGCTCTACCCCTCAAAAAAGATTTTAAACAATTGGAATCGTTTTTAAGATTTCTTCATAAATTGCATTAACTTCAAGCAGAAATTACGCAAAAACTATTCGTTTTTTTATAGTTCAGGAGCTTTTTAAAGATCTGATTTTTAGAATAGATTTCATTTAAGATAGAAATCTCTATCTTCATTATTATACTTTTGAAATTTTTGAAAAAACAAAGACTTTGCCGAAGAAGCAGGACCAGCACAACTTTTCTTCGTCCTTTGATCTATTTATTTATTTATATTACTGTGTGTGACGTGCTATGAGGAGAAGTTAATTTGAAGTTACATTTATGTCCAGAAGCAAGACAAGGGGCCACTCAGCATTTCCTCAAGGATCAGGCAAACTGGACGAAAACCTGATCGAAATGGCGTCTATCCGGGGAAGAAATTTAAAGGAAGCATTGGAACCTTTTTGAGAAAGTAATTGTTTAAAAATTACTCCCAATTACTCCCAAAAATCAAAATATCCGCTTGAAATTCGCAGGGCCTAGAGTTTAACCAGATCGATCAGGGAAGTCAGTTATAGAAAAAATCGTCTGAACGGTTTAGGCGCTTGCGTTGATCATTGACGGACGGATATACACGTTTTGCGGTAATTCAATTATTCGGTGTCAAGGATCCACAAGACGACATTTCTGATTCCACGACGTGATAGAACCAGTGATTTGCTACCTTTAGTAACAAGATGTGTCCACTTTTTTATATCAAGCCTCCACGTTACAAGTTCAATATCAGGGGCCAACACATGACCTTTTTATGTATACGCGGCTTTTAGTGTTCTTTGCGATACTAAACCTATACATTTGAATGACTTTGACGCCTAAGTTATTTTGTATGAATATCTGCCAACATCGCACTCAAGAAGTCAACGAACTACAAAAAATGTTGTAGAATACAATCGAATAAGAAAACAGAATCATTTTATTTACTTTCATGTAATAGAGTGGGGGACAAAAGTATTCAGACACGGGACGAAATAATAAAAATAAGCTTTTACTGTGTTTAAAACTCCAAATATTTACTTCCTTCTTTTTATGGGTGAAAAACGTGTCAAACCGAACATACATTCATAATAAATGCTGACAAAACACGTCTTATGTTGCGTCCAACAAATAAAAAAAGAAATATGTAATGTATAAAAGTATTCAGATATTCAATATTTTGTAGTATCTCTTTTCCTTTGTAGAACAGTTTTCAGTCGCTTTGACAGGAGTACACAAACTTTTTCGTGATATTCGGACCGATATTCTCCCATTCCTCTTTAGTATCTCACAAAAAATGTTTTAAACTGGTGACATGTCGTTTGTGTAGTCTCATTTTCAGTTCACTCCAGATGTTTTCTATGAGCTTCAGGTCCGGCGACTGCGGTGGGGTAAGGAGACGATGTGGCGTATTGTAAAAAAACCACTGTTTGACAATTTCCGCCGTATGTTTCGGATCATTGTCTTGCTGGAAATAATAATCTCGTGCCAGATTTAACTTTGCAACACTTTTTATCGATTTCGTTTATCAAGATAGACAAATATATCGATGATATCATCTACAAATACGAGCTCCCCGATACTCAAGGAGGACATGTATCCTCACACCATCACACTGCCACCTCCGTATTTGACAGTTGCTACCATATTCTTGGGCTCCCATTCTGTGTTCGCTTTGCGCCATTCTAAACTGCGGCCATCTGAGTTGTACAAGTTAAATTTACATTCAGCACTCCTCAGAATCGTGTCCCAAAATGTCACATCCTTGTTGAAAAATTCTTCCGCCAAGACCACATACTTTCTTGCATTAATTTTATTCACGAACGGTTTGCGCCTTGGAACTCTGGCGCGGTACCCCGCACTGTTCCAGTGTCAGCGAATCGTTCGAACTGTGACATCGGTACCAATACCTCCTGCCACTTCTGCTGCTATTGCAGTGGCCGTTTTCCGCGAGATTTGTTGCACCATTCTCGCTATGAGTCTCTTGTCCCTATTCGTCAGTTTCAGCGGACGCCCCTGACGTGGCCGACAAACGTACGTTTTCTCTTCTTTCCACCACTTAACGATGCTAAATATGGCTTTCCATCTTCGGTTTACCACCTTGCCTATTTCAGCATTTCATTTTCCTTGTCTCTGCAGATTAACAATAACTTTTTTCTCTTTCCCTATCGTTTCCCTCCCTTTCCTGGACATGTCGGTCTTTCAGACTAATATGATGAATCTTCTGTACTTCGTATGTACGGGACACAACCTCACATCCACTGATACGTTTTCTGTTGCCCGATCCGCGCTTTCTGACCGAGCTTCTCTTATCAACTGGTGCGGTGTCTGAATACTTTTGTCACGCTTGTTGAACAAAAGCATGACAACAATGATGTTAAAAGGAAAAATCCGTTACTACGCACACTGTGCGATGGTATTGGCACAGCCAACGTCTTTCTACACTAGGTCCTCTGTATAGTACCTTCGTACATCCAATTGTCATCTAAGAATCAATCAAAATTGGCAGCGCAATACGTCTGCAATCTACGTCTGAATACTCTTGTCCGCCTCTGTATTTGTATTAAGGAAATGGTGTTTTATCAAAAAACAATTGCAATTGAAAATATGAATTCAAAATATCATAGAACCCTAAAACGTGGTTTGGCATGCAAAATCTCATTGAAAAAGTCGGAGATATTTTTGAAAAAATAATATTTGAGCTTTTCTGAAAATGCAGAAATTCAGATTATTTTCACAGAATACTTCCGATTTTTTTACATTCTTCGTTAGAAATAATTTGAAACGCTTGTACTAGCAAATGTAATAATGTAGTATAAAGAACGTGTGCAATGTAACTATTAACGACTTGAGAGATTTAAAAAAAATCAGTTGTATAATGTTTGAGAAATCAGAAGAATATATGAAACTGGCGATTATGTCACGTTATTTGAATTTCTCTAATACCTCTATCCGTAATGAATGTTTAAAGAAAATTTATTGGAACCTTTCGTAAGAAAACCCTTTTTTTAATATTGCTAATTCACTCAAAATTGCTCGAAAACTGCTAATATTTTCAAAAAACGGACCTGACATTAATTAAAGAACTAGTTGTGAAGAAGAAATTTCATTTGAAGAAAAAAAATTGTATTTTCTTTTATACTAGGTATTACACCGTTTGTACGTACGTATAGGAAAAAGTATAATGACAACAAATGCGTATTTTATGACTTTGCTACCTTGCTGCTTTCCTAATTGTAACTTTCTTACGCTTCATTTTTCCCATCTTTCCTCATTATCTCTCCCGACCAATTTTTGTAAGGTCCCCTACCAAACTTTCTGCTGTTAACACGCATCAATGCTGGAAAATTTGTAACAGAAAGAATAGGTGACAAGCTACGGCACAAACTCACTCCGTTAAGTGCTGGGCTTGGATCCAGTGCATCATTACTCACGCGAACAATAAAATAAACAAGCACTTCTTTCGGTGTTTTCTCTTGTAATTGACATATTAACGTACCTGTTCACATTCTGCATTTACTGAAGCTCAGCAATCGCAGCAATGCTAACTATTCTCAAAACAGCAAACTCACTAGTTAGACGCATCTATTCAGCTCGATATTTGGCGCGACAATGCATTACTTCCATAGATCGAGATTATCTATATCCATCTTGATATCAATTTTTGAAAGTTAGAATAGGCAAGTTTCCGATATTTGTAAATAGGATGTGTAAATCCCACGAAATTGAGACTAATATTTTCACTCCATATGGCACAACCTCACCCCGTTTGACGGTACATTTTCCAACAAATCGTCAGATGTGGAATCTTCTTCGTAGGCATTGCTTCTGTAACAAATACACTCAGACTACTGAATTGTTTTACAACACTTGCCAAGTGTCATTAAACGATTAAAATCAATACACAAGTTTAGTGCCAAATAAAATATGTTTCAGCTGCATTACTGTTTCTATGCAATTAGTAATTAAAAAGAACATTGAAAAGGAATGTCATATGGATTTTAGCAATTTTATTTAATGTATTATTCACCATTTGAACTGTATAATTCTAAAACACTTAGTATGTCTGTAATAAATTTTGTACCTCAGCTTCTGGCTCAGTGACTCCCATTTTGATCACGTTTATCCTCCATTTTCCCTGGTCCTTTGAGTAAATGTTTCAATGACCCCTTCTTTTGCTTCTTGACATAAATGAAGCTTCACTATTTGTGCACGTTTTTTATAGGTCAGTGGGGAATATAGTTATTTAAATAGACGTTCTCTATGTTCTCGCGGCAATTTCTTCACGATGAGGACGATGAGCGATAATAGTCGAAATCTGAAGCTGATTTGCCTTTGCAAATAGTTTTTTATTGTACGGGTATGAATATTTTCATATTGAGTCTTGCCAAAAACGCTTCTTTCTACTTGTATTCATGATTCAACGTGTATACGAGTGAGGGTAGGGATCCCAGAACTCAAGAAAATGTGCACAGAAAACACTTATTCCCACCGCATTACACCGCACCCAGTTTTTAACTGTTTCTGATGTGTAATAAATAAATAATTGATTCTCTACGGACATCCCTCTCCGTGACCAATGTTTTGCGGCACGGAATTGTTTTTTCATAAGATCAATTTAGTTCCCTCAGTGCCGACCGCTCCCAACCTCGATCAGCGACCACTAGTTTACCTTTAAAAATAGCTCTTCTCCCTCTTTAAGGCGACGTCTTCCCACCGTCTCAAAAATAGAAATAACCAAGTTTTAAAAATTGGCATCTTCAATATCTTAAGATATCACTTCCATCAGTGCGGGCTAGTAACAGCGTGGGCGCATTTGACTCGGCAGGCATAGCTAGCGCTCCGGGTTCGCTTGCTTGTGTACATTTATTCCGTTCTTTCGGTAATTGTGGGTTACCACAATTGCCCTTTATGTGAGAAACAATACTTGGAGGTTGTGTGGCACACTGACAGGGAAGAATCAATGGCATGTGAAATTTCTTGGCGGAGCAAACTTAACACGGAAATGCAACAAACAAAGAGTTAGGGGTCTTTAAAATATGTGTACCATAAAAAAATCCGAAATTCTGTAATGTTCAGTAAATTAATTAAATTAATATGTTATGCTTGCATATATAGAAAACTTGTTTGTATCTGCCGAGTAAATATTATCTTGATTATAATAGGGTGAATTTCGTTATTAATGGTCTACACAAATCCACTGAGCGTCTCAACGATGACTACCCCTCCAGTAGACTATATTAGCTACAAATTAAGATGATCGGCAAAAAGGGGTTTCATTATAGTTGTCACCTCAAGAAAAAATGTTCATTCCAAAAGCCTACATCGTTATATGAAATAAAAGAAAAAGAGATTAATAATTGTTGCAAAATACTATAAAACAATAATTGGATTTGAGGGGAAAATCTAATAAGTCAGGAATACTGAATAGCACTTTTTCACATTAAGTATCAGATTATTCATTGATTCGCAAACGCTTCATTTAATGTTTTATCTCCCCAGATATTTGCATTTCTATTATTTAAGAAAGGAGTGATATTCCACCAAAAGTCTACTATCTCTCTCCCATTTTGATTCACCACACGTGATTGCAATATATATGGTTGGTAAGGAATTGGTTGAGTTTTGGGGATTGAACCAAAGGCGAAGAGTAAACAAGGTGTTGAAGTCCTGTGATCAGTTGCCTTTGCAGCATCATTGCACGAACAGGTGATTCCCAGAATTTGTTTTGAAAGAAATGAAGCAAGAATCTCAAGTGTTCCGAGAGGTCACGCTGCTTTTCTAACTAAGAATTGCTTTAGCAGTGGATTCGGTGTGTGATTCGGCGGTCGTTGTGCCTCGCCTGCCATGTGTCTCACCGGTTCCGTAACCAAAACAGAGGCCTTCGAACTTGGGACCTCTTTTCTACAAGGGTTGTGGAGTTCAAGGTTTTCTTTCATTTTGAAAACCACTCCGTTCAAGTAAGAACGATTGACGTGCTCATTTGTTATTTAGAAAACAAGTGGGGCTTTAGCAGTACATACTTTTTCGCATTATTTCTAACATTTTATATTTTCCAAAATTCAGAGTGTTGAATGAAAATGAGACTTGCGTCATTTTAAGCATCCTTTCTTCTATCCATTGAATTTAAAAAAATTAGAGCATTGTTTTAAGTTTGTGTCAAATGACTTAATTTCATGTAGAAATTATGGGAAAATACAGAGTTTGTCGAAAATGCGACAATCACCACATTTTGTACCGTCCTTTCATGCTTACGAGGAAAAAATATTAAACAATATTGAGAGCCGGTTTGGAGAAAAAAATTTGATTTTTCAAAATTTAAAATTATTTCTGGTATCATCCTACAACTGAACGGATTGTGCAAAAACAGTCAGTTTACAAGAATCAATATGATTGCAAAATACCTTCGAAAATTGGGACATATCTTAAAATTCCAAGCAGCAAGAAGGCAGGCCGAAAATGAAATGCTGAATGCATATTTACATTCAAATTTCATTAGTTGTTAATCCAATCCAGTAATGTACATTATTAGTCAGTTTCTGCGATTGAAAATGTAAGAAATATGATTTTGTTTGTTTGTCTGTCTATAGTGAGGGGCAGAACGCAAACATTGCTTGAATGTATTTCGAAATTCAAAGGAATGTTGTTCAACTGTCTAGAGGAAACCAGTTAATTTTACATTTTAAGGGTAAAGAAAAATACCCTAAATTAAAAACAATAATTTTTATTGTATGTATGTCTTTAACAATATTATTCAAAACAGTTTCTGTATCAATGACCCTATCGCAATAGGATATTCGTCCTGTTCTCCTTGATCCACAGAGTAAATGTTGAAATGGTTCCTTGCCCTGCTTCTGGATTTCTGTGTCTACGAATAGCGTATATCGCCCTCATACGTGTCAGATACATACTATTTCTGCTTTTTGCAGTACTAAATAAAAAACAAATGAGCATTGTCATAGATATGTATAAGAAGTGGTTTGAAATTCGCATTACTACTTTTTGATGTGAATAGATAACCTAATTAATTTGAGACCGGATTCAATTTAAATTTCATTAAAATCTGACGAGTTAAGAGTTGCAATCGTTAAGAGCTTTGATAGTTGTCAATAACCTGAAATAATTATGTGAATGTTCGTTTTATATTGAGAACATACTTATTTTTTAGATTAGACTTTATTAGATTAGAATTTATCTATTGTTAAAGTTTTTGTATTTGTATTTAGCCATTATATTCTCGTAAAGGGCAATTGGCCACCACGGCGCCGTTCCGATGTTCCTAGTCGGTCACCCAACCACGAACCCACGATGTCTCGTATTCGTTTAACCTTCGTGACTTCACGAAGTTAAGGAATACGGCTAGCGACGCCGGTTTCGCGGCCGTGGCCTTTCAGTAGAACCATCCTAGCATTCACCTGGATGACCGAGAAAAACCAAGAAAATCCAGGTCAGAATGGCCTGCACGCGTTTGAACTCGTCCTCCCGAATGCGAAGTCAGCGCGCTACGCCTCGAGCCACTTCTCTCCGTGCTCACGAATTTAGTATAAACTAATGATTTTTATTTTTATTAATTTTTAACGAGATTCGTATTTATTTGAAATATTTCATAAATATGTGGTGATGCTCCAATCAGTTCGTGAAATTTTCGTATTGACGATTTCATCTGCCTATCTGTGTGTTCCAAAGTCTTGTTGTTATAGTTGCTCATCAACCGCATTTCATCGCCTAGTGACGATGTACCGACCTTCAGGAATAAACATGTTAACAATTCCTATCTTATTACTCACGTCTCAATTCCGCCTATGTTATAATATATGTATATCTCACATTTTATTCCGAAATTTGCTCGTGATAAATTAGATGTTTAGGTTTTGACTTCGCTGAAACTTCTCTACTTATCGCTTTTTTGAGGGCGACAATCTTATATTTCTAAAAATACGTATCCTATGGATAAAAATATGTTTTTCACTCAACTCATCTATATTTTTTGATTGGGAGCGGAGGTAGCATATTTTACATTACTTTGTTTTGTTTCTGACTCCGTTAGTACGCTCAACGAAAAAAAATATCACGACTACCTGACTGTGAATTCTATGAATTTTACGTACAATTTAATGAAGTTGATTAACATTGATAATGCACAGTACAGCCTCCGGGGCGTTCGCCTTTGCAATGAAAGTCGAATGAGTTCATTGACATTTCTAATGTTCGGTTCGAATCTCCCTGGCGCTAAGAAATACGTCTTGAAACTGTCCATTTGTCAAGATCTTGTGAAAGCACGATTTTGCACGACATCAAAAGCACAATACGAAAATGTGTATGTTCAAGACTTGAAGCTATGCTTTGTGTTGTTACGCCAGTCCTCAAATCAATGTATCTGTTACTATCTTTTTGCTTTTTAGCATCTACTTCGTTGAAAAAGTGTAATGCTGCAGAGAACAGTGTCGGTATTTCAATAGAAAAACGCGCTATAGAAGAAGTGTATTTTTCGTATTCCTACATTAGTAAATTGATTTCTCGAATACAAAGTGTGGTTCAACGTTTGGTTGGCCTTCGATACCGAAAAAATGTTGTCCATGCATTTGTCGGTCTGTAAACAACACTTGCTCCTAAACCATACACAAGATTTTCACCAAAATTGGTTATCCCCAATCCATCTGCCTGATTACTGGCTGTACTGTATACGAAGCTGGTTTTTTTTCTGTAAATCCGCTGGTTGGATGGTGGTGATATCTGTGTTAAGTATAGTTATAAGATTTTGCAGGAGCCTCTGTGGTGTTTTCGTAAGTTGGTAGTCAGCACCTTTCTTCTTTTTGCAGCATACATTGTCTTACTGTTTCCTTAGCATCACTTCTACCTATAACAGTATATCTTCCATCACCTCTAGTTTCTCAAAAACGTGCTCTGGTTCTCTTCCTTCTGGAACGTCTTCTTTTACCTGGTCGCTACCGCTTACGCAGTAGAGAGAAATGTATGTAATGCTGCGCGACAAAACGGCGAATTTTCGCCAGAAAAACTCTTTTACAGGGCCCCGGTAACACAAATGTGGATACCAAAATGTGGATGGCAAAAATATTTTATTGTTGGATAGTACGAAGAATGTTTAAGAGGATGGCGCTGGTCTCATGATCGTTAATAATCTGATTTTTCGAAAGTTTGCAAATTTTTTTTCGGGGTGTTCCTACAACTAAAATATTAAAGGCAGAGATTTTTCCTTTACTCTAATCTGTTTCTTCAAGATAGATTTTGAAATAACGTCAGGTATAATTTTTCAAAAATTTGAGTACTTTTCGCGTAATTTGGCTTGAAAGTACGGGCTAGAAAGTATGAATACCTGCTGTTTTAGCACCACTAATTTCCTCTTGTGCGTTGTAGTTCTGTCTCCAAGCTGGTGAGATTATTTTCCATGATGTCTCTTCTCCAGTCAGTATTCTGTAGTTCCCAAAGTAGGTTTTTTTGCCAAAGCTGGAATTTTTCTCTTTGGCAATGCTCTTTGGCGAGAGCTGGCAAATAGCACCTCATGACCTTGTTTTCTTCACCGCAGTCTTTGCTCCAGTAGCTCTGCAGTTCTCAGCCACGGTTGCCCACCCAATGACCCTGGCTCCTGTAGCGCATTTTCTGCCAGATGTCCAGGGACCCCAACATTCGATGCGGTTCTTGTAGACTCAGACGGCCACCAAGCCAGGATAATTTTACTCTTATTAAACCTTCATATTGAATTTTTGCTTTTATACCTACGGTGAAGGACTTGCTGCGCGCCTACTAACGCGAATCGTGAGTGCTGCTGTTGACCGATAATTCCGTTTTTCCACAACATCTCTGTGTGTCAACCCAGGTAGTTAGCTCAAACCGTTTTGTAATACTGATCTGAAATTATTAGTTGTTTTGCCCCATCTGTCACCTGTTCGTCGTGATATTTCGTCGGAATGGATTGGTAATACAATCTTGGAATGTTTCTAGATGTAAAGAGGTTTTCCACGGAATGACGTTTTCTCATAGTATCTCCCTCGCGGGGGAATATGTAAGATACCGAGGTTCGAATCGATAACTTCATGTTTACATGTTTACTTGATTTACACCCCTTGTTCGCAATTTTTTTTGTCGCGAATTGGCTATCCTAGGGCCATGCGAACGCGTCTCTTGTACCCACCGAGGCCCAGTCATAATCTCTCGGGGGCATGTGCCCGTGATTTGTGGGGGGGGGGGATCAGCACTTTTATGCCGAATCCATTTTTTTCACCCCAGGGTTGTTGTTGTTGGTGGTGTTGATAATAATGATGATGATGAAGGGTGAAGGGACAATCACAAGCATACAGAAATAAAAACACACACAGCCATTCCCGAGGCGGGACTCAAACCCACGATCCTTCCATCCGAAATCGCCACGGGACGCCTTAGCGATCTTGGCTATCCGGTTCGGCCCTTGCTCGCTATTATGATTATGATTATTATTATTATTATTATTATTATTATTATTAGCAGCAGCAGCATCTTCATCGACATCATTATACATGACTGTTTTCAATGCAATCACCCTTCAATCTATTATTGTGTAACAATCTGAGAAAATTGTCTCCTTGTATACAAGACCGAAGCGTAAAGCTGACAACGAAATGTATATCGGATGTATTTGTGAGATGGAAAACCCGAACACAAGACTCTTGTCAAAGATGGGACCTGCAATCCTTCTGACCTGGGCAGTCGGAAGCTGTTAGGATCGGTTTAACTTACTGCCTTATCTTGTACGTGTGAGAAGCAATCGCTCTAATCAAGGCCCCGTACTAATTGATTTCGAAAAAATACCATTTTTCTTTCTCGCGTACTACTTATGTATCATATATTTTATCTTCCTGAAAGTGGATGTCTCCTTGGATTGCATCACAGGAAACACAGGTTATCTCAAGGGCCCTGTTTGGCGATGCGCCCGCCGCCTCTGCTTGTCAACGCGGTCGGACGGAAGGGTTTGGAAGGGCGCGCGGGAGCTTTGCGACCTCAGACGCGAGCGAGATAAGTACCTACATTTCTGAGAATTGACAGACCGCCTGCAAAAATGTGACGAGTAATGAATTTGGCACATAAAATATTAGGGGATATGTACTGAAAATTACAAGGGTATACAATATTCTTAAACAAAACTGTTCATGAAAGAAAGCCACGGGTCCAAATTCTCCCACGCGACTCCTCCCGGGTTAATTTGCTAATATTTAGTTGACAAACACTAAATCTGGTTTCTTTATATTGTGAACCATACTCATGTTATTTAGATATAACTTTATTATTTCATAGTCCCTCATACATGTGTGTGATAATACTTTTACAAAAAACGTAATAAATGATCGTATTGTTATACTATTAGGATCGCCGTTGTATTTGTGTTATAAATTATATTCTCATTTAAATTCTATAAAATAATGAATAATGTAGAACACAGTACTGTTAAATAAATACCGTAAATACCTTAAATTTTATGAATTCTGTCAATTATTTTTGAGAGAATCTAGTGTCTGTTGTCAGTGAGATGATTTTAATTCGTTCAATCCAAACGGCGGCAAAGACGCGTCTCACGTTGATGGTGGTCTGTTTGTCAGCCACCATTTCAATAAGTAAAGCCTATCTACCTCACATAACGAAAAGTGGATTCTTAAGCACTCCCTATTCATTTAGATGCATCTAATCTGTTGTTAAGGGTCAATTTACAGTGTAAAAGTTAAACTATCCAGAACTTATGGCAGGTGATCAATAAATCGACCACTATCGTATAAAGTGATCGATACTCTATATATTTTTAAAGTATCGAAAGACTGATGTATTAATTCAATGAACGTTATCAAATATTTACAAATAATTTTTCTAGCTGTCATTAGAAAATATTTTGGAAAGTAGTTTTTGATGACTTCTACATTCTCTTCATTTTTACAAACTTATATTGTTTTATGCAAATCTGTAAAACATTCTTTTTTTTCTCTCTCGTTAATCGGCCGACTAGGACCACGCATGCAAGCATCCTGCATTTACCGTGGCTCAGTTTTTATTTATTATCGCGGTGGCAGGTGCTAAACATTCATTATATAATAATTAAATTAATTTTCTTTCCTCTTAATTTCACAAAATATTGCAATATAAGTATTGTATACGTATCAGTGGTGGAGATGAGTGAAAATAAAGCTGAATTGAATTAATATACCGCTATAACCCAAAAAGAAAATGTAGGCTTCCTTTTCCTGAAGTAACAATATTATTGAGTCTACAAACTTATCCATTCGTGTTGGGAATGGATTTTGGAGTTACATGTTACAGAATTTGTAATCCTGTTTATTAAAGAACCTTGGTGCTTTCTACCTCTAAATAGCAGGTTAACTGTCGGCTCTATAGCGTCGGAAATATCGTCGGCTCTCTAGCGTAGTGGATCATAGCTGATCATGATGATGCAATGTCCTTAAATAATGTGAATCTCATAAAATTTTAATGTTAGTCACTTCTTCACTCCCGATGTGTCGACTAACTTACGGGAATTTATGGATCATGAATCCTGAGGAAAAGAATAGGAGAGTAGGTGGTATGTATTCTGACGCCTTGGGTGGTGAAGATCTGACAACTGAGTAAATGTTGGAGGTGACTTGTCGGTCGCATTCTTATGCGAGTTTCTACATGAGTTTCGATCTCTCGACCAGCATATTTTAGATACCTATTACTTTCTCGTATCTATACGTAATAAAACTGGTGGTGCAACAACAGCACATTCTTTCTCGGTTTATTTGTATCATTCGCAATGTGCGAAAATTCAACAAGTTCGTCGAAAATTCGTGAGGGCGTTCCGCATTAATATTTTTCCAAGACCTCGCACAGCTACATTATGAAAACTTGTTTCTGGTTAAAATTATATCTTTACATAATGTCAAATTTGTTTTAAACATGACTAATTTTCGCTTTTACTTTTTGGAGAAATCGTGGGGACATGTTTTTAATGATACCGTACAAAATATTTTCTCGAAAAATGGCTTCTATATTTTATCTTTAAATTTATTGTTGTGTACAGAGAAGCTCATTTAGTATTATCGTATAGGTCGATTTTCAGTAAAACCTCTAGTGTTAAAGTAGAAATTTCTAAAAAAATAAAGAATTTGAAAATATATTTTTAAATTAAGTGATTCTTTACATTTGGAACATTTTTGCAATTTTCTAAGAAATGCCTGCAATTACAATTCACCCATGTTAGTTCTTTAAATCGTCTCGTGAAAATATTTTTCTAGATATTAATAGTTTCCCCATATTTTTTAGTTGTTTTAGAACATAATGATTTCAATATAACATTAGAAATGGACGATTTCGTACAACCGGTTATAAATCGTCGGGAATAGCCTAGTAAATTGTCATCTGTTGAGCGCGCGTTCGATATCCCATGTGAGTGTATGTATATATATATATATATATATATATATATATATATATATATATATATATATTTAGTTGGAATAGTGAACAAAAAGTGAAATCAAAGGCAGAAAGCTATTTTCATTTAAATTTTAATTTATAAATATTCAACGTGTGTATTTTTTTACACTCTCGGACTTCGTTTGGTTTTGAATTTTTTTAGTGATGGCTGAGGTGTTTTAGCAGCACAAGTTTGAAATCTCCCTTTCGGGAGGAACCTATCTTCACGGGCTTCCTCCGCCGCTGCTATAGTGGCAGAATTCGTGGCCTACTGCGCGCACGTCCCCTTCTTCGTCCATTATCTTATCTGTTTTCATACATTCTTCTTAGATTTTCTCAACGGGTTCACAACACTTCTTCCACTGAACAACATCATAAAAACAGTTTTCGACATACATTGTCTTTTACTAGTAGAGGGGTACCGATGCTTTCTTTGACAACACGATTGTTAATGTAACTCCAAACTAATTCGATGGAATTAAGATCGGGATTGTAAGAAGAGAGTAAATATGTTCAGGCCATATTTCCTGCGAACGATTGTATGAGAAACAAACACAATATATTGCGGCTGTGAACTTCATTTGAAGTTAGGCCTAATCTAAGACACACCACACTGCACAACACTTAAAGACGAAAGAGATAGGACTGACGACCAGGGGCGATGCTTCCTATACTTCCTATGTTTCTTTTACTGAATCTTAATACATTAGGAGTCCACGTTTGTGCGTAGCCAGTTGTAATTGTTTTGATTTGGATAGCTGTCACTTTTACTGGGCGTCGGGCCCAGGCACAACAGCCTGCCTGTGCTTTCCGACCCCCCTCTCGGTTTGCACACAGTGCGAGTGAGAGAGCGATATTTTCAGGGGAAGTAGCGGTAGATGGTGGCAGTCACCCCTTCTTGCGCATGTGCAATCGAAGGTAGATTACAAACTTGTTCCACTATAGTAGAATAGAAGTTGCAGTCTCTATTAGTAATTTCCAACGCGCGCAGAAATTGAAAGAAAACTATGCAGTCTCGAAGTGAGAGTTTACTATAGCGTCGTTTGGCACCCAGGAACTCAGGAAAAATTCAAAAACAAAGAAACTGTTTCGAGTTTTGCTGAAAATTGCAAGTATACGATTCTATTATTTCGCCTATTCTCATATTGCGTATGGCTACTGAATTCTCACAGTAAATGCGTCACTGGTTACAGTACAACTGACGTCATGCGACAGTAAGACTTCCAGGAAGAGGCCATACGCCATTAAATATTTGTAATTTAGCGTTGCGTTATGGAAGAAAGATATTTCTTATATTCTTAGTGTGTAAAATACTGTTTCAATACATTCTATACTATGATACGGCAGCAAAATATTTAATTTAATGATGGGTTATTAGAGAGTATTTTATTTGTTGTTGTTGTTAAGGATACTACTCTTTGGAAAACCATTTGTGTGGTTTTGTTCAGTAGCATTTTTCTGCTGCAAGCCACTCATAATATCATCACCCTAGACCCCTATGCAGACAGCAACTCCATCAATTCCACGAACACCAAATTTGTCGCTTCAGCTTCCCTCTCTCTTTGCGTAGCCTCTACATCGAAACTGCGCGTTATATATTCTCTAATTTGTAAGCAAGTATTTTAACCAACCAGGAATCGTGAAACACACGAGTATATTCGAAAATAAACACTATATAGAATGGATGTATTCTGTAATATACTAATTTGATGTTGTTATTGTTGTTTTCAAGACTTCTGTTTGCTTTCAACATTTATGTCCATGTTGAAAGAAGTTTCAGTGACGGGTTAGTGTTTTCGTCTAAAAAGGCGAAACAAAATTTTAATTGCTTTTCCAGTGTTCCCTGCTATGTAATTTCATTAAAAAACAGTTTTTCTTCGGATTCGTCTTTGTGGTTATATTTACATGCTATCAAAAGTGAGCCATTCAAAAAATCTATTACTTTCTTAACATCTCCCACTTTGTTCGAGAGCATGCCACCCCACCGCCTCCCCTCCCGAGCGCCCCGCCGTCGCCGGCCGCCCCGCCTCCGCCGCTTCCCCGGATGCGCCGCTGGGTCGGAATTTCAGTGCTGAGTCGCCAGCAGCCGGCGACAACACAACAAATCGGCCGAGGGCGCTTCCCGGCGTGAGCGGGACGGACGCTGCGCGAGGGAAGACGAAGTGCGTGGGCGGAGGAAGCCTCGCGGAGCGAATGCCGGCCGAGAGAGACGGGCCAATGGCGCTCCTTTTAGAATTTTTCCACTTCTTGGACACACACGAAACGTTGGAAGCCTCACCGGATGATTTAATTAAATGATTGTAGCATGCGGAGTTTATTTTGAATAAAGAAGTACCTAATTCAAATGAGCTGTAATATCTAACTAATTAATTTCCACAAATATTTCTCTACAAAATTGTCTTTGAGAATTTTAAAATTTAAAAAAGTCCTTAAATATTTTCACTAAAAAATCACTGTATCCCTTAGACAATAAATTTTTTCACGTCGTTTGTCAAAGGTAATCGTTCTTTGTTTCAAACATTCTGCCGGATATTTAAAAAAAAGACAGTTTTTGCAAACATCCCTTTTAACACGAAACACTAATAGCAACGAGCATTTAAATGATCATAAGTTGGGGAAGACGAAGTTCAAGCAAACCGTCGAATTACACAGCAGTGCGAAAAGATGGTGGAAGTTCTCTGAAGAGATCTCTACCAATGGAGTCTTGATAGCCACCCATAATTGCGTGGTTGATGCAGAAGGAATATCTTGTGGACGAATGGCTCGTTGGATCATTTACCAACTTTGGTCTGCAATCGTGTCTGGTAATTTAGATGGCCAGTTCATGCCGTAGAATTATCTGGAATGCTCCTCATGCCAATTGAGATAAATATTGGCTCACTGACGTAACTCACAGTCATCTTGGAAAATTCCATTCTTGCTAGTGTCCACAAAGTCTATAAAGGGCGGCAGGGAATAGGAAAATAGTTACTGAAGTATCTGCTCATAACGTTTGCCAATCTCGCCCGGGTTTAGTTCAGCTTGACCCGGGAACCCAAACGACGCCATGTAAACATACCCACACTGTTATGGAGCCAGCTAGTAGTGTGCCAAATTGACCACTTAAGTATATGGCTACATGGGTTCTGCACCAGACCGAAACTATATAATCAACTCGTACTTACTGAAATCGGGACTTATTGATTTCCACCTCTCGTCTGCTTTTTAGAGTTTAACGTTGGGGCTTCTGGCCGTTGACCACGTAATGCTGTGACTGCTTGAAAGGGGGAATATTAACGCGTGTGTAGAAAAACAATCGCATGCATGGGAAAGTGGTCGAGCGAAAATGGAAATGACCCCGCTTAATATACGGGTCACTGTCAGCAGGTTTAACTGCATTCAGAAAGGCAGAATACCGCGACATCTGGCACGCATGCTCCAATTTTACAACTTGAAAAACGTATCATGACATTTCAAACCGTTTATTAGATTTAGGAGGTTTTCATGATAAACGGCCCATGTGTATTATTTTACATAGTAATGAGCTTGGTAATTACATTCTTGTTTAATTTTTACCTGTATGAAATATAAATTATTCATGTCATTACATCACTTAATACAAAAAGGAGGACTATTTCGCAGAAAAAGTTGTCTCACAGTTCAAAATGTCGTGAGGAAGTTGTTCCAGACAAATACATATTAATTAACGAAGGGTACTTCGGCAAAGGTTGAGTGAGGGCATCAACTGATGTCACTGCAGTGCCTGTGACCGGAAGGTCCTAGGGTTCGAGTTCCGACGGTGGTAGCTGTATAGCTAGTAGGTGGAATTCAGGTGTGAAGAGGATGTCTAGCGATCGGCTGATGTGATCAATATTTTTTCGTGGTTTCTCCGACCTGCGCCTAGCGAATGTCGGGGCAGTACCCTAACAAACGGGCTAAGGAGCGCGTGCGATGTTTTCTTCCTCCTCCTTTGTCCTATCCTCAGCCCTTACTCACATTCACTGCACTACTCCGCGTGTCGGGAGCTTAGAGCGTGGCCCGACTGGGGCGGTGCCACGCTGATGGGAGGAATCTGGTTGGACAAAATCCCCGCAAGCCGACGTATGCCGAAGCCGACGGATCACGCCATCCAGCGGGGGAAGATCACCGCCACCTACCGCGAAAAAACGTGCGGGACTAATGACCTTAGCGGTTGATGCGCCCTGAATCACTAATGAATGAATGAAATGACAGGTACCTAGCAGTCGACCTCGAGGTGCCTGGTGCTCAAAGTCAAGTTAAACGTGGGTGCGTAATTTTATATATCATACAACTGCTCTCATAGTAGAATTTCGTTAGACATATCATTGATTAATTACTAGTGATTCCGGGCGCGTCATCTGCTAAGGTCATTAGTCCCGTAAGTGTGGTGCATTTTTTCTCGAAAGGAGGAGAAGGAAGTGGCGGTGGTGATCATGCCTCGCTGTGTGGCGCGATCCGGCACTGACCTACGGCTAGCGATGTTTTCCCCAACCAGGTATCTCCCGCCAGCGGGTCATGATCCCCCAACCGGGTGAAGCTCTGAGCTCCGGATCATTCTCCCGGCACGTGTGGCACTGTAGCGCTTGGAAATGTAAGTCTCGTATCATAGTTCACCGCAGGGTGTAGCGGCACAGGGGCCTAGGCGCCTAGTCCCGGCCTTAGGCGTTGGGGCGGGAGGTGGGAGCGGAAGGTGCGGTGCTGGCGGGGCGGGCGGAGCGGGAGGAGCGGGCGCTTGTGTCTCACGCGGCTCGGCGCACGGGCCGCCCGCGGAGCGCGCCGTCAGCGACATTTGAGCGCGGGATGCGCCCGCGGGCTGCGTCGCAGGCTGTCCAGCCCGGCGGTGGGACGGCGGTGGCGCGGCGTGGCGCGGCGCGACGTGCCGGCGGTGCGGGTCGGGGCCGCGGGCGGGGGCGCGGGGGCCCTGCACAGCTCAGCAGGCGCGCCGCGTTCGCGCCCCGGCCGCCAAGGCCACGGCCGGCGCACAGAGGCGCGCCGCGCATTCCCGTCCACCCACGGCGCGGCCCGGCCACCCCTTCGCCCCCGCAGCCCGGGCGCGGCCACGCCCCCGCCGACGCCGACGTGCGCGCGGGCTGACGGGGCGCCCGCTTCCCATCCGGCCGGCGCGGCGCGGCGCGGCGCGGCGCGGCGCGCCCTTTCTTCCTCGCCGCCTAATAGGCGTGCGTC
The DNA here is from genome assembly GCA_038098605.1 of Gryllus longicercus. Lineage (NCBI taxonomy): Eukaryota > Metazoa > Arthropoda > Insecta > Orthoptera > Gryllidae > Gryllus > Gryllus longicercus. Next base: position 142,074 of record JAZDUA010001035.1, on the reverse strand, counting down.
GTGTCACCGGCCACGCTTGCGAGCAGTTCGCGTGACGCAGATGCACGCCACCGCCAGACACTGGCGGATTCCGTCGGAAGCGCCTTTTGGACGCTACGCTTGTGGTAGGCACTAGTAAATTGTTTTCCAAAAAGTAACTCGCACACTGCTCAAGGACAACCAATAAAATACTTTCCTATAACACTGGAGCAAATGTAATATTTAACGAGTATAACCTTCTCTAATACTCTAATAACATAAAGTAGTGTTTGTGGATACACAGTACAAAAGTTCTTTACACACCAAGGGGATCAAAAACGTTTCTGTTCCATAACGCGTAACGTAAGTAGCAAATATTTAATGAAGGGCAGCCTCTTTCTTGGCGCCTTACTGTCGTATGACGTATGCACTGAGTGAAATTGGCTTCAGGTTTTGCTGCGATCGTAGTATTCTCTGCGTGTAGCGTAAGAGATCGTATTCGCTTTGCCCCTTTAACCCAATCGTGACAAAGTGCAACGGCTAGCAATACCCCAACAACTTCGTCGCTGGCTTCACTTTTCACCTCGCAGTGAATTGATACTATTGATACAGCAATCTCCCAGACGCATTGACGCCTATCACAAAACGGTAGTATCAAATATGTCCTGTGATAGGGTGTGCCCTTTTAGATAGGAATACATTTAAGTGCCCTTCCCCGCATCTCTCAAGGGCATGCTTTAAGACGGAGATCCTGTGCTTGACAAACATTTTATTACTTTTGTTGGATATATTTTGTGATACATCGTGAACAAGGAAAAACATACTTTTTGCACATAATTTGGATACATGAAGAATATTTTTGTCGCTTTGTGCTTCCTATCTATAAATAATACAGACCAAAATTATATAGGGGTATTTACTAATCTCTGTTGGAGTCCGAGGCAATCCTAATCTGAAGTACTTTCGGACACACGTCAGAAAGTACCAGTATATGTTCATTTCTATTACAATGCCAACAGTGATTCTCGTGTTGATTGACGATTTCCGAGCGCGTCAACTGTCTCTGCATTAAGTCTCGTAAGTGTAGTGCATGTTATATTCCAGGCGGAGGCTGTGTTCCTTCCTCTAGAACAGGTCAATCTTACACCTCGGCTTGCGGGTGTTTCCCCCTTTCCAAGTATCTCGTCCAGCGAGGCACCGTCCCATGTGGGACGAGCCCTAAGCTCCTCACTGCTCTCCCGACAAGTGTGGTGTTGCATGTAAGTGTACGCGCGTGTGTGTAAGGGGAGACAAGCATGAAGAAGGAAAAATGGTTCGCGGCCTTGGCCCGCTTATTAACGTGTTTCTCCGCAATCCTCTGGCATTGATGGCGAAGAAACCACGGAAAAGTACCGATCAGAGCATCCGGCCGCTAGAATTCTTCTCCCAACAGCAACTGAATTCGCCGTAGCCTAATTTCGTTATATACGGTGGACTTCCGATGTAGTCGATCCTGAGGAAGCAAATTGCTATTCAAAAGAGAAGGAGTAGATTTGGAAAGGGAAAACGGCAGATAGTGAATGGACCCGTGACTTTGAGAATTGTGAAATCAAGAACATTCTCATTCATTATTCACCGATCTCCTTGAGGAAAGTCTGCCACGGCCACCAGACACGCATGTGAACCATGTATCTTTCACGAACTTGCTAATGATTCCAACCGCCCAATTGTCAGAAGTGTTCTACAGCTCTGCGGTCGCCAACAGATGAATCCGCGAGAAACGTGGTGGGCTATTTTGGCCATTGCGTTTTTTTAAATTAAAAATTCCATTAACGTATTTTAAACAAAAAGGACCAAATATATGTAATTTGAAAATAAGCTTCAATTAGTTTGTATCATTCACTTACTTTAGTAAATTTTGCCAACTAAATAACTTTGAAGATTTGTATGCTAAAAAGCATTTATCATTTGTCTTCTAATTATACAGGTACACTTTGCGTGAAAGTTCTGGGACCACGATTGAATTTTTCAAAAATATTAATCGTAAAAAACTCTTATTAGTGATCCGCATAATTTAAAATAACATATTTAGTACACGGTGAAGTCTGAAAGATTGGCGAACGCTTATATCGCGATTTTTCACACCGCAGAAGAAAAAATCTGCTAACGAACGGAGAACAAGAAGTTAGAGCAGGAGATGAAACTACCCGTTTGTATGCAACTGGACTCGCGGGAAGATTGAGTGAGTATTAGTGCATCTGGGCGCATATTGGTCATTATAGACTCGTGCCTGTAGGGCGTATTATAACTGGAAAGTGACGGCGTTTCCTCTCCGCAGGTACGTGAAATCCGGCGCCGGCCTTCTCGTCATATTTTGTGGTTTTCTCCCCCAACTGGGCACTGCTCCATCCGCAACAATCTCTAAGCTACCAACCGGTCACACATGTGTAATAGCGTAATGAATGTAAGTGTACGTCTGTGTCTTAAGGAAAGAGGAGAGGTCGAGGATGAGGAAAAGAAGACAGTGGGTAATCCGTTGCCCGTTTTTATGGTACTGCTCCAGCATTTTTCTGTTATTGATCGAAGAAACCACGAAAAACTCGCGATTAGAGCACCCGGCGGCTGGAATTCTCCTCCAGCCAGTATCTGAATTCAGCCTAGTTGGCTAGTGTCGAAAAGGCGCCACGGCCGGGATTCGAACCCTACAACCTTCCGGACTGCGACGCTGCAGAGGTAACGGTCATTACCGCTGAGCCATCTCTTCCGGCTGGGCAGGCGGCCTCGATTCATGTGAACGGGCAGTGGGTGCAGGGCGGGGCGGCGAGGTGCGCCCCCCCCCCCCCGCGGCCACCGTGAATCTGCCGCCCGCGCACGTGGCAGCGCATTCCTAGCGCGGCGCTGAACGGGCGGCCGCCGTGTGGGCGGGCGCGCGGAGCGGGCAGCGGGCAGCGGGCCTCGCCGCGGCGGGGCGGCGTGCGCTGCCCGCCCGCGGCTGACGTCAGGCGTTTCCCGCTGCGCACGCACTCTCCCTGCTGCGCCCCGCCGCCCCCTGCCCCTGCGGCGCGTCGCACTTGCTCGCCGTTATTTATTTACATGTCAGTGAACTGCAGCGAGAGGCCCCTCCGCCCACCCGTGTCGCCCAGAGAGGCCTTCGCTGAAGCAGACGCCGCCCGCGCCGGTGCTCCGCGGCCAACGGACGCAAGTGCTAGACCCGATGGCGTCCGGTGGCGAATTAGGGCGGGCGGAATGTGTCTCCGAACAATCGCGAACCATTTGTCTCGTGGGAATAGTTCTTGGACGAGGGGAAATGCATGGGGCCTACGACTGATTTGCAAATAACGAAATTGTAATCCTTGTGGAAGACAACTGTTTCGTTGATAACGAAAGATGCATTCGTGTTCACGAAAATAAGAGATTTTTAAAATGTTTGCAGCAAGCAAAACGGTAGTTTATGAAATCGGGTGAAAAGGTTGTTATTCTTCATTTAATTAGGAGGTGCGGACTCTGCCGAACAAAACTCTTTTAGAAAGAAGCTGCTCTCAAACAAATTATAGTACCCCCTCTCTCCCTTATTCTTCCTTTGCCAGCTACGGACTGCGACGCGATTGTTCGCGATTCTAGCCCATTCTAAAACATTGATCATTCTCTAACACGGGAGCATGAAATTAAATTCATCCTCGAAACTTAGGATGGTGGTATGCACAAATTCAACGACTCAATTTAGTGTAAGTTAAAACGTTCTGTAACTTTTTCTTGATTAACTTATGTGGGGAGGCAATATGATAGAATGTATTTATTGATTGGACATTTCCCAAACGGAGTAATCAGCTCTGATTTTCTTTTCCCGATATGTTATCTCCTGAATACCTTTTTAAGATGCATAAAATATTCTAGGACGTAGATGATATTAAAATTTACAATCGTATCGTATGTTGTCACATGACATTAACAGTTAATGTGACACTGGAATGTAGAAAATACGAGACGTTTTTGGATTTATAAAGTCAATCAATCTTACCTTGAAAGTTAGAAATCTGATTCCTTTTACTGAGGGTTGATCTGTTTAACATGTTCAATAGAGTACGATTCAAAATTCACAGAGTCCATTTTTCCACCTTAGTTGACCTTTAGAGGAAGTTCACATATTGACCTCAAAAGTCGCTGGAACTTTCCGGCACGGGAAACGAAACTCTTTGATTTCAACGCTTATCACCGTTTGCATATGAATCATTTTCCTTTCTTCCTCATAATGCGTGATCTCCATTCACATTAAGTCCGCAAGTTAAAGTTTCATTGACCTCCAAATAAATCGGCTCCAGCACAACATAATGAATTATGGATTAATATTCGTCTGGCCCGTCTGCATGGTGCTTGTTACGAATGAACAATCTTTTCCGACCGAACGATAAGGTGCGTCTCGAAGTCATGTTTTATTTCCGTTCTACATGGGAATTTAATCTGCTTCACCGATTAGAACCAAACCACAAAAATTACATTAATATACGAATTTTTATGGATGCTACAAGCTATAATTTATTTTTTTGGTAAATTTAAACCTCTGAGGATAAAGTATCGAAATGTTTTTAGAATAATAGGAAGTTGGCTTTAAGAAAAATATGAATCATTGTAGGTGAAGTGATTTATGTCCTTTAAAGCTATTTCAATATGCGATTATTTAATTTGCACATGGAATTATTTTAGAATATTCTAAGTTTCTTATAACATAATTTTAATGTAACACTTTATTAGAGTTTTATTATAGTTTGTTTGATAATAGTCACGTTTTTGTTTTGAATGATTTTGTTGTAAATTTCACAATCAACTTTTTATAGACGGGATTATAGATCACTTCGGCCCTTGGCCTCACATCCTTACACTCGCAGTACTATCAGAGTTTTTCGTGATCCTCAGAGATGGGCCACATGACGCAGAGGAAGTGGAATAAAGCTGGCCCCTAGGATGCAAGTGGAGACACGATAGGCTAGAAAGTATCGCGTGCGTTGGGATGACAAAAAAATCGATGGTTTTAAAACACTGATATTTTCGAGCAGAAAGATCTTTAATATAACATTGATGATTTTCCTTTCTTGACTACAGAGAACATTGATTAGAAAATTAAGACCACAGTCAAATTTAAGGCGGAATTTATTTTAAACTAATATTTACGTGATATGTATCACATTAGAACCAGGGCATTTTACTTCGAAATGTTCCTCGTATTTATTATTCGATATTTTAAACTTCGATGTTTTTGTCGATGTTTTCATTGACATCGAAAACCTTTTAGTGATGTCTAAACTTTGCCATCACTACGCGTACGGTCCATGGCTCGTTATTTCATTTACCTTTCAGTTACTCCATCTAGAATTGTGCGGAGGAAATCACAGCATAGACTAAGCAGAGTAATCGACCTCTAGAATTCCTATCCAGGTAGTTGAAGCCTAACGCGCCTTCGGTATTATTTTAGGATTTAAAAAATATTACCTTCTGTCTGACTGTTGCATGTATTACCGTAGATCTACCGCAGTGCAAACGACTTTAAGGATTTAGCTGCTTTAAGGAGCTTAGCTGCTGCAGGCGAAGGGAAATCTCGCCCTACACCAAATCTCCGGGCGTGGCAAAAACAATTGAGGTCTCTTCCGAAAGAAGGGCCCATAAGCCTATTTGTGCCGTTCTTCCGGAATATGCCTCAATTGATCTTTCGTAATTGCATCGATGTTGTATTGACATAGGGGCTGTCAGTCACTAGGAAGCAACAGGGAGCTCCAGGAAATACAGACTTTCATCGGAAGAATATTCTTGGAGTAACAAATGGGGAACGGAAAGAATATATCGTCTTCCCCTTGAGGATCCAACCGTGAGTGTGGTGCAATCGCGCTCGAGAACTTCAACTCTCATCTAATCCAAACGCTCAACGAAAGTGAAACGAAACGTAAGATCCCTGCCCGGCCGCAGTCGATGATTATGGAAGGTCAAAGCCATTCATTTACTTTTGAGCACATGCACGGTGGAAGGCATTTTTCTAGGTGGTTTAGCTACAGAAGTCTCTGGCTGTTTGCCCTTCTCAACGGTCCCTTATTGAAGAGTGCTTGTTGAAGAGTCCAGGTTGCCTGCTTCCGGAGCGTGACGCGCGTTGCGCGCGTTGACGGAGTGGGCGCAGCAGCGCGAATATTGCCTCGTGCGCGGGGCCGGGCAGTCTGTTGCCTCCGGTGAGGCTTCGCGCTTCATTTACGCGCCACGCTAAAAGCCCACCCCTACCACCCTCAACTGGAAAACACGTGAACAACAAAGTTCAGCAAGCCAAAATTAAAATTCTTCAACCGAAACCTCTCATAAATAAAACTACTATACTGTCTTTAAACAATGCAACAACCTTATGTAAATCAATCATCAGACTCCTCCTCCTGTACGCCTGCACAATACGGACAACTGCTGCCAAATATAACATTCAAAAATTGCAAGTCATCCAAAACAAATTCTTAAGATCCATCACCCAAGCTCCCTGATTCATCTCCAAAACGCAACTTCACACCGAAATAAACATCAAACCAATTTCTCACCATATTGCCTATCTTGCCAATAGCTTTTACTCGAACCTGCAATTAATCAACCAAAGTAGAAATCTCAAACTGGGTAAATATACAGAACGTCAATCTCGAATAAAAAAACAGATATCCGTTACGTGCATTCTTGGACATATTCAGCGATATAGAATGAATCAACTGATGTGCTCTGTGAGTCCCCTCGTCAGATGTAGCTTAGTGTTAGCAGTAAAATACATTAAGTTAGATTGTAAGCCAGAAAAACAAATGTAAAGTTGACATAAATAGAACTTTGTAACCTGATTCAGAACATACATTTTTAAAAAAACTTCGTCGCCTCGCCCTCTTGCGATTTGACCCCGTGTCTTCTCAGGTGCCGGAAGTACAATTTACTTGCCGCGGATGAAAATCGATTGAGAATGCAACGTTTGAACTGCCCATTATTTGATTATTTTCTGTTTTTCGGTGCGTCACCTGCTAAGGTGACCTGAGCACATGTTATATTGAATATTGTAGGAGGTGAGGATGTTCTTTCTCCGCCAGAACATGAGATCCGACTTCGACCTACATGTTGGCCTGTGGGGGTATCCACTCTCCAGATATCTCCAACAAGGGACCTGTCCCCAGCCTGACCATTTCTTCACTGGTCTTCCAACATGTGTGGTGGTGTAGTGTAGGCAACTCTAAGTGTGTGTAAGCGAAAGGAAGAGACAAAATCAATATGTCTTGATTGCAGATGTCACTTGTATTGATTGCAGAAACCACGGAAAACTACCGACTAGAGTATCCGGCCGCTAGTATTCTCCTCCAGAAAGCGTCTAAATTCGTCATATCTAGCTAATATCGAAAATTCCTCATCGCTGGGACTCTAAGTCTGGGACTTCTTAGTGCAGTGGTAACAGTTGTGTCACCTGAGCCATGGCATTGGGTGAGGTCAGTCGAAGAACCCCATATAATGTTACGAAAATATAATTTTTTTAAAACCATTTCACGATAGCTGTACTTTTCATCATTGTATTCAGTAAAGAATTACGGATATGATTAGCATATTTTTCTTCATTTCATATCATTTTTGAAGTCAATTGATATCTATCACTTTCTCGCCATAATACGAACTTACGTAGTAAAGTTAATGTATTGTAATGGGACAGCAGAAGGGACGATTTTTCGTCAGAAAAACGCGAATTTTGGGGCCCTGATATCGAAAAATCGATTGACAGCAACAAACCGTTTGTCCGTCCGTCCGTCTGTGGTCAATACGGACAACTGCGCCTAATCCGTTTGGCCATTTTCTCCAAAATTGATTCTCCAATCGACCTAAACGAACTCCAGTCTTTGCGAGTTTGAAACCGGTCTTGTGATTTTTGCAGATATATTACATGAAGTCACAATAACAATCAAAATTTTCTCAAAATCTATTGAGGGGAAAACGCCTGTCTGCCGTCGTTCTGTCTGCTCGTCTGTCTGTCTTACCGTCAATATATCTGTCATGCATATGTTTTTACATTCCTACTAATGTGGGTGTAACATTTATATCGTTATCTGAACGTCGCGGCACTTAATGTTTCCAAATCCTTTAAATAAGTCTGACAGAAGTCGAAGGAAGGAAGTTGGACGGATGGCATGGCGGAAGTCGAAGGAAGTGGTGGAATGAAACATAGCAGTGCCGACGTACTTCGCCAGACCATGTTACTCCATAAATTTGCGCGAACGCGCACAACCTGGGTTTGAACCCGTGCCCGCGGAGATGAAAGGCGCCTACTCGAGCCCCAGGGCGCGCCGGCCGGGAAGTGGCGAACGGCGTTGAGAGGTGTGAGGCGACGAGGCGCAAGTGGGGCGCGGAGTGAGTGAGCGCGGGGCGGCGCCGCTCGCGCGCAGAGCAGCCCGGCCTGGAAGCGTGCGCCGCCAATGACGCCGCCCGCAGCCCTCCACATGGTCAAAAAAACACGAGCGATTAGCCAAGTTAATCAAAACAAAAGGAACATTTCTAAGAAAGATAAACTAGTTGGGCTACAACAGCGCACACTTTCTGGCATTATTTTATTCTTTTGCCACTTTCGGTAATTCAAAGTATTCAACGAAAATGACCTGCGCCAGTTTTTAAGTGTCCTTCGCTCTAGCCGTAGAAACATTTCTAAAAAAATTTGAAATCGTTTTTGAGAAAATGTTTTTTAAATGTAAATTGCTTTAACTTCAACAGAACTTTCACGAAAAGTTTTTTTTTCTTTTTTCTTTTTTCAAAAGAGTGTACATGAATGTTTTTACAGATCTGAATTTTAAGGGCAGTTATTGTATCAGACAAAATTTTTTATCTCAATATTGTACCATTGCATAGAAAATATAGTTGAAAAATTCATTTTTTGCAATTTAGTTGTAGGAAGACACCGAAAACATTTTGAATATTTGCTTACTTTTTAAAGCTGAAGTAAATTTCTTCGTATTATTGCTAAGTGAGCGAATGGTATAAAATGTCATTGAGATCCATAGATTTAATGCTGCGAAGCACGTTATAAACCACGTATGCATCCAAACGTTTAGTGTGACATGTTTTTATTTATTATTTATTTAATATGTAATTATTAGAAACAAATTAGCTTACTTGATCCTTTGTGGCTAGGCCGAAGGCCTTTAAGCCATTACAATACCTACATCCTTTCGCGTTCTAATCTTTCGAATTCTGGTATTCACCCCAAATGGTCTCTCCATCGCATCAAAGCCGCGGAAAAGAGACCATAAGGTACGGCTCAGGAAAAAACTCCTGAAGGGGGAAAAACCTGCCGTCAGAAGCCGAGTACATTCTAATCTATCCGACGTTTATTTTAATTATTTATTTTCTGGCGCGGGCGTCCCGCCGTTTCCTTCCAGTGCTTGGCCTCCTCAGCACCTGAAATCAAACAGCGCCACAGAAGATCGTCCGCACCAGCGCCTCTGCCCTTACATTTTCGATCCCCCCTTCCCTTCACCCCCTAATGTGCTTATTACTATGCCAGTTTTATTTTATTTATTATATTGACCTGTTACTTACCAATTGACTACGACTTATGACTTATTTCTTAACTGTTTACTAACTTAACATAAAATTACTGATTAACTTACATATTGTTAGCTTATTGACTTATTTATTTCTCTCCAGTCTAGGCTCCGCTCAAGCTAGCCGGTGCTGTTTTCCCACTCCCTAATTTCAGTTTCCCTAATGGTCCGAACCTTTCCTAAAAATGTTCCTAATTCTTTCATGAATTTAGACCTTTTATCACCTAAAATGTTTTGGGCGAGCGTTACGTTCCTGTTTAGGAAGTAGTAATTTCCCATTCCCATCCATTTTTTTCTCCGTGATTCGGTTGCACAGCAAATTAAGAGGATGTGAATCCAGTCTTCCCTATCACCGCAAAGCACACAGATGCCATTACCACTTGCGTCCTTTAGTCTACGCTGCATCCATCCCCCAACCCTGAACCAAGCGTATCCCCCTCTTGCGTCCTTTCCGAGAGTATGAACGTAACTTTCGCAGCCCCATAACGGTCTCGCATGGATTTGAGCTACTAGCGAACGTTTTTCAGCCGTTGCTGCCCAGATCTCTTGCCTTTTAATATCCGCAAGTCTATTGGAAATCAGCCGTTCTATCTCACGGGTTCCCCTATCTCCCACCATTTCCGGAGAGATGTCTCCCAACCCTGCGCGGTCAAGTAACCGTTTAATTTTGTACGCCCAGTAGCGATGGTCGCTTCCCTGCCATTGCACTCTAAAGCACCTATGTATTAGTGTGTCACCCTGTTCATCTGCTAATTTAATCCAAAGTTTAATAGATTTCATTTTAAAATCTCTCCAAATTCCTATACTACCGACCTCTCTTAAGACTCCGGCATTTGCTGCGCATCTAGAAACTCCTAGAATTAATTTGAAATAATCTGTTTCGATACTTTCTAGTCGATCTATCCTATCCACTCCCCAGATTTCTGCCCCATAGTTCATAGCTGGGAGAACTAACGATTTGAACATTGTATCGCACACTTTTACCGGCAATTCCGGAACCCTGTGCACTGCGCAAACGATTTCTTTGAGCGCAATTCTTCCTTTGCTGTGAGCCGTCAATATGTGATTATTCCATCCCCCATTCATGGAAAATTTTGCACCAGACATGTTTTTATTACTTTCTTTTGATTTCTATGGTAACAAAGTTTGTTTTTTTTCGATCATGTCCTATATCTAAAATATTGAAGTCAATTCAGTATAATGAACTCAATATTAGATCTATAACTCATTTCACGTATAATTTTTTGTGACAATATGAATAATTTTCGAATTTTTTTAGAGAAGTCTGCGACGTATGAAAACCACCTGTATCGTAGTTTAAGGATTGTATGATAGTACTTGTCTCTCCAAGTTTTCGCAGCGCTTAAGGAAAACTAGTGGTGCTATCACATTACATACTTTCTCGCATTATTTGTAACTGCTCCGCAATATTATATGATTATATGAACCTGCAAAAGTGCTTTCAACCAGCAAGTTTTGTTTCGCACCGAGACTCGAGCTCAGGGCTTCTGAATTAACTGGCCGTGCGCCTTACCTCTACTCCAAGCAGCCGCCCGACTCGGGCGACGCTTAGAAATGTGTCTCAATCCAATATTTCCAACATACAATTTTCGAAAATTCAGAGAGATCAACGAAAATGAAACCACCAACATTCTTTTAAAATTCCCTTGTTTTATCTGTAGAAATAATTTAAAGAAAAAAAAGGAATTTTTTAGACAAAGTTCTTTTTATATATATTTATTTATATTTGGCATTAATTTCAACCAGAAATCAACCGGAAAATTTGACTACCGCCACTTTTTTACCGGCCTTTGATATAAGCGCCAAGAAAAATAAAGAACGGTTTTTGACAAAAAAATGTATGAAACATTTTAAAAATTGCCCATATCACGCAAAATTACGCGGAACCTACTCATATTTTCGAAACATTGTACATAACTTTATTTCAAGATCTGTCTTCAAAGAACAGGAAACACCCTTACCTTCAATACTGTAGTTTTAGGAAGACTACGAAAGAACTTGAACTTTTGTATTTCGAATTTCATTTAATTGTCTTTGTTTATAAAGTGGCATAATCTCAGCTGTTTTGAATATATTCGGGTATGAACTATATTTCATCATTCTGTTTTGATAAGATTTTTCCTCGGAGTCAAGGCAACTGTCCCTCGTTTTGGAATGTTGAATGTAATTAAATGGACAAAAATGTATTTGCCGTCGGTGAATATCTACAAATTTAGTCTCTACCTTCTGCAGTATTACGTTTTTGCCTGATAAAGAACGGTGCGACGGAAAAGGGAATGCGGAACTGCCGTATTGGAGCTATTGTAGAAACAGTAGCACGGTCAGATACATATGCTTCTCCTATTCTTCATTATGAACTTCAGTCCGTAGACTATACGACGATATCTGATGCGAATGTCGTTGACGAAAGAATGATAATGTGATATGAGTGATTATGAAATGAGCGGCAGTGGAAACAGGAGATCGCAAGAAAATCCGCAGCGACCCCCCAATAAATCGAGCAAGACTTGAACCCCTGATAGAGGTGGAGGTGAAGGTGAAGGGTCAGACCACTACCCCACAGTTCGCTCCGGAGCGAAAGTTCATGAAAATGACATTTACGGGGAGCCATGCGGGGAGCCAATTTGTATACACTATGACCTGTGTGAATTGCCGAAAACAACGGGGCGCTCTACTGCTGTGGATTAAGCAGAACTTACTTTATATTCACGAAGAACTGTGGTGGGGCGCTGCAGTCTGAAGATGGGACGATCTGCCCGAAGTTAAGCGTGGGAGGTAGACAGGTTAGGTCCTGGCAGCATGGCCCAGACGAGGTGTAGCGAGGCATATGTCGATGTGGGCGGGCAATGTGGGTGGGCGCGAAACGTGTCGGTGAAGCGGCCTACTGTAAACGCACATTAATTAATGTAAAATGCTTGAAAAATATGTCTTGTATACTTTGAGGGTAGCTGAAATCAATTTTTTCATAAGGTGATTCATGTTTTTCAAAGTACAAAACTGTATTTTTTTAAACACGTATATTTTGATACGTAGGTATCTTAAAAATGAAAGTAGGAAAATTGAAGTTAAAATGCGTACGAGGAATTCATTTACTTAATAAATACATCAAATATGAACTCAAAAATTTAATAAAAGATTACAAATTTTTAATTTTCTACTTCCCAAGTATGTGTTGAATGGAGTTCGCTATTGAAGTTTCGTTGACGGGGGTGTCCAAGGTTCAAATTATGTAGATGCCAGGATTTTGGACATCAGCTAAGTAGCTGGTTCACAGCCAGCCGCTATCTGTTTGAGAATGCTGTGATCGGCCGAATTTCTTACGATCGAGGCGGATGCCAGAACAGCATCTCCAACGTACTACGGACCGCGCACAATCCTTCCTTCCTCATCTCGTCCTCAGTTTAATTCTAAAGGCTGAAACATGTTTGCACAGAACATTTCTATCGTGTTGACAACGCAGCCAAACCACCAGCAAACTATTTCCCGTTGACCCTTCTCCTGCATTTAAATTATCCGCGAAAAAAGGCGTTGAATGGCAAATTCAAGACATGAGCACAAATGCGTGTTATCCAGGTTCATTTTTTCGACTTACCAAGAAAAATTAACATAGATGAGGAAGGTAGGTGAATGGATTGAAAAAAATTGAGTTATTGAGAGGGTTTAATTATCGAAGTTCCAGAGTTGCATAATTTCTTAAGGTTCAATTACATACCAGTTTTCAAATGTGCTGTTCAAAAACGTGGGGTGGTTTTAAATTTATTGATGTATGGATAGAAGGTTTTACTTCTGCTTAGAATGTAATTTTAAATTTGCGTTTTCGAAAAATAGTACCATGTATGACAGTATCAAATACAGAAACTCGGAGCGAGCAGATTTTTTCTTGGGCTGGTAAATTACTATGTTAAATTTTGAAATTAGATAAATGAAAAACCAATACTACTGAAATGTGTAATCAACATGGGAGACATTACACATTTTTAATATGGATATAAGTTAATATACAAATGAAGAACACTGCTTCCCCTGGAATCCGCCACTAATTGCCGAATCCTTCAACCAAAACTGATATTTACGCAAAACAATATTCTCATGAAAATTGTGATAGCTGTAAGAGATATTATTGTCAGTCATTATAATCGTGGAAACAAACGTAGAAAAAGGCAAGATAATCTTAAAAAGGCTGATTGGATGAGCATATTTGGGCGTGTTGATGAGTCTTGATGTGAACTATTATATCTTAATTTTATTATCTTCCTTTTTATATTGATAAATTAATAAAATCTTTGGAATATTCGTAGGTGCACGAAACTAAAAGTAGACAAATATTACTTTACGCTTGCGACAAGTGTAGTCGAATTTGAATAATTACATTCTTTTGAATACGATAAAAAGGCTACAGTTTAAAAAATCACATTCCTTAAAAAGGTGCGTTCCTTTATCACATTAGTGATGGTATATTTACGAAATTATTCTTAACGTAGAACTGAAATTGTACATAAACTGTGATTTTTACTGGTCAGGTAGACCTTCATGCATGGTATATTGAAATATTGAATACGTTCCTAATCCTTAGTACATGCGAATAGATAAGACTCCAATAATAATGTCTGAAAAAACTTCAACCGAAGTACGACAAGAATTATTCAACTCTAAATCTGCATGTACTAATTCGCAACATCTTGAATGAAATTTTGAAACAATTGAAGTATTCCTCGGCAAGTGCAAACCCAGTGCTAAACGTTCCAATAGTGTTCAAAGTTTCATGAAAATTCTGTTACAGTTCCTTCAAAATTACAATTCGCGGTGTTATGTTTCTTTCCTTGTCACTTCGCTATCTTCTGCCTTATTGAGTGTTTGGGACGAGGCGGGTCGGTCGGGAGAAGGCAGTAGGAGCATAATGGAGCCCGGCAGTGTTGAGTTTGGTGAATACAAAGGCAGGGCAGGGTGCGACAAGGGTAGAACGAGCGTGGCGGAACCTAGCGTTGTGGAGAGATGCGAAGTGACGCGGGGTGCGTCGAAAAAGAGCGGGGCGGAGCCGAACGAGGCGGGAGAGGCGACACGTAGCGGGGCGCGACTAGTAAAGGTATGGCGAGGCGGGGCGGGGCGAAGAAAGGCGACGTGGGGAGGGTGAAGTGTGACGGGCCGGAGCCCGAAGTGGCGTTGCTAGGCGGCACAAGGCAAGACAAGGCGTGAGAAACGCGTAATCCAACAAGAATGTGGATTGATTGATGAAAGCGTAGGCTCCCGAGATCGGAGTCAGTATCTACTTGGCTGTTCGGAAGACGCGTCCTAGGAACAGATGCCAACGTTTCGGCCGTTAGGGTATGCAAGGCCCTCACTGCATTTCGCCCTGAGGAAGGTCGCAGCATGACGGCCGAAAATGATTGATTCACGTTTCCGAGCACGTCAGCTGATATGGCCATTGTCCCGTTTGAAGTGTAAGTTTAACTTCATATTGTCTTGGCTAACGACTGGTCTCCCGACATGAGTGATAGTGTTGTGCACGCATGTACGTGTGGACGGGGAGAGGATAGGGCAAGGGAAAGGATGGATCGAGCGCGGTCTGCGGCCAGTTTGTTAGGGTACTGCTGCGGCATTCGCCTGGTATTAACCACATAAAACTACGGATGAGAGCAGCCGGTAGAGATTTCCTCCAGACAGCGGCTGGATTCGACCCAGCTAGTGTTAGCTAGTGTCGACAAATCCGCCACTGACGTGACTCGAACCCTGGGACATTCCTGTCTGAACGGCTGCAGAGTCAGCGTGATGCTGGATGAGAGCCAATCAGCCGGTACGAAAAGTACGAACACGGCGGAATGAAGACGGCGCGCGTGCGTGTTCTGGACAATGCTCGCGCCCCGGTGGCGCGGTTTACGTTGGAAAAGTATCTCGTTTGTGCGGCCCCGGCCAACGCTGGCAGCCCGGCGTCCGAGACACGGCGACCTCGCCAATAAACACTTTGTCTCTTTGTATACACCGCTGGAGCCAAGCTGTCCATCTCGAGACGCGATTAACGTCATTATAGCCGCAATCGACTCGCGCTTGTCTATGGCATGAGGGCGCCCCGGGGAGAGCAGCGCCCCGCTTTCGCCGCGCCCTTCGCTGCCACGGGCTCATCTCCGCTGACACCGTTCCATCACTCCGGCGATTGCACGTCACTGAGAACGGTCAATCAGTGTGTAAGCCAATAAATTCATTAATTTGTACCGGAAATGAAAAGTTTTTTTTGTTTAATCGATTAAATAAAATTGAATGGACGTGTGTATGTACCACGAATACTTTGGAATTCTCTGAAGCGATTTGTCACAAATTTTGCACGAAGACATTTGATCAGCTGAGAACAAGACAATGCAGAGTTCGCAATTACAAAATGTTACCCCGAGAGTTGTTTTTTTGTTTTTGTTGCAAAATTTGAGTTTGATACAACTATGAGTCTAGTGGCATTGTTGCCGGGAGAGGTGGGCGTGGCAAGCAGAACAGGCGGAGCCGACGAGACGGGTAGTGCGGGCGGGGCGTGTCAGGGTGGGATGGCGAAGGGACGGACCGGACCGCAGAAGAGAGTGGGCAGACAGGGTGGGATGGGAAAAAAGGTCGGCGCGGGCGGGGTAGACGAGGCTGATAAGGCTCTTGAAAAGATGAGTGAGATGAGTACCCGGATAGGTTATCAGCTAATACTTGTATTTATATAATAGGGTGGTAAATAAGTAATAAATTATATATACATAAATGTTTAGTGTGTGAATGGGTAAGGAAAAGACACGGTTTGCCTTCTGTGTCATTTCTTCATTCACATAATGAAAAATATTTTACATTAGCATCGTTCTTTTAATTCTAATGTTTAAGAGATATTGCCACAGCTACCCCTGCGTATTATCTAACATGTGAAACTACTCGCTCCTAACAACTGAATAACCACGTGGCGATGCGTTGTATTTTAAACATGTTTGCAATAAATAAGTAAACGCGATTCAACAACAAACAATTCTTGTAAATAATGGCATTTACCCTGAAACAGTCTGATTTGAACCTTAGTATTTGAGAGATTTGTTGGAAAATGGCTTTAATGAAGATGGATTCGTATTTTTAACCACACTAGAGTGAAAGTGACTACACCCTTCATATGAATTCGCGACGAAACCCCTAGGAGTTGTGAAGGCCAATTTACCCCCGGTGATGCAAGCGCTACGAGGGGGCATGTCCGCTGAAGGGAAAAGGTCTCACAAAGGACAGACGGTGCGGTCGACAACATGAGTGGAAAGCAGCGAGGAGTTAGCAATGGAGATGAGTCCAGGCGACGGCGAGGCGGCGACGCAGTGCTGATGCTCCGGTGACGCCGGCGGCGGCGGCGGCAGCGGCGGCGGCGGCCAGACAGACGCGGGTGTTACGGCGACGTCGGCCACGCTCACGGGGAACGATACTGGAGATGCAAACCCGACGACCGCTGACCGCACGCCGCGTAGGGCGGAGGCTCTTCGAGCATAAATCTTTCAGCCGTTCATTTCCAATTTGATATCCCAATTCCACTTTTGTGTTTTGGAATGCCACTGTTATGTGCAAATTCCGTTTTATCAAAACTTTAATTTTTTGATTCTCTGTGAAACTCCGGTATTTGTTTCAAGTTTTACGAGTAATGTTTGTATTAGGTAGTGACGAAAATCCTGCCACCGTCGGAACTCGAACCCAAGGACCTCGCGATCAGAGGCACTGTAATGGGATCCATGTGCTTCCTATACCCCCACTTTTCAAAAAACAGAACGTGTGAAGCATTTGTATCAACCAATATAATACCTACAAAATATCATATAACTTATAAAATTATAACTTATTAATTTTACCTGTGGTGTAAATATTGAGTGGGGTATATGCGAGGTGATGAAGAATCAATGTGTTTGGAAATCTAACATTTTTTTATCAAAATTACCCGTAATTCGTGTGATTAAGGGTATTGTACTCTACCGATACAAAAAGTTAAAAGAAAAAAATTGGAACCGTTTTGGAAAAAAAATTGTTTATATATATTTGGAAAATTGTTTAGATTAACTCAAAATTAAGCGATATACTAATATTTTGAAAAAAACTACATAAAATAATTTAAAGAAAACACCGTCGATTTTTACAGCATTACTTGACTTTCTGTATTCTGCGTATACGAGAAAGTAAAAGGGAGTCATTCCTGGATTTTGTTTTTCTTCTCGACATCAGAATATTTCTAGAAAAAACTTTCTGACTTGCTCGTCTTTGTTTCTTCTAAAACTCGTGTCTTCCTATTCGATCTGCCTCTCGACCTGCTTTGAATCCTCATTTTCTCTCCTGCTTTCTTTCTAAGAGTTTAGAACTTTTGTTCTTTAGTGGAGTTTATTTTTATTTTCTCACCTGTGTGCAGAATAAATTGCATTATACTCCAGTTTTCCTGGAGAATACATTTTCAAGTGAGGGAAATAATTTTCCCATTAACGTACAAAATAGAAAAATCTTTCCGAATGGACAGCAAAGCGGTCGAAGTTTCTCGTGACTAAAATCAAACGACTGGAATGGGTGTCTCGAGAAGGCGTTCTGCGCATCTGCGCTCTGACCTGTACGACCTTTGAAATGGAGTAGGTAAATTCCAAATCACTCACATTGCATTCGATACTTCAGTACAAATAAAAAGAACAATATGGAAGGGCGAGGTCAAGAGATGTCAGTGATGTAGGATAGCTTTGCCATGCCAAATATATGCAACTGCATTGAGTAGATTCAGATATGTTCTGTATCAATCACATGAAACGCAGGCACGAAAGGCATTGCACGTATTTGCAAATTATATAGGGACAGTTCACTGCTGACGTGCGGTACGATGAATATAGGAAAATTGACTTGCGGAGTGATGGCTCCACTCTAGCCGAATTACCATCGAGGGATGACAAAAAGAAAACGTAAAAGTAGAGAAGCGTTCTGGATACAATAATTTTGTTAGCAAATTTGATTTAAAACTATGTGGCTCTCTTTTTTCAATAGGTATGTCATAAAGAAACCGTTTATTAAAAATCGTTTGCACTTTCTGAGAAAAAATATTTTAAATTTGAGATTGTGAGAAATCAGTCAGCGAAGGATACTTGTGGACTTACATTCGTAGAATTCATCCACATGATAAGATTCGTTCTGAGAAACTACGTTGCGGGAGGTCTGCGTCAAGGCTACGTCGGTGTCCAATGATATGGTTCCAGGACATTTTCCTGGCGCGTCTGTTGGGCGCCGTTGTCGCAGTAATACTCTGGTTCTTTTCAAATAAGAGTCTGACTGACAATGTTTGAAATGATGTAGTATTTGTTATGTTCATAGAGGACATTGAAAATTTAAAAAAATATAACCACAAATAATTCTCAGTGTCAACAATAGTAATATTCCCGATTTGAATCGGATATCCAGTTCTTACTTAATTTCAAAAATAGTAAAACCTGTTCGTGTGACATATGGGAGAAAAATAACTATATTTAGTGTTTCGAAGTATAAAAAAGGAACATCATGGCACTTGCTCAATAAAGGATTCTTCGGCTGTTTTTTGTTGTTAAACTGGAAGCTTTACAACATTTAATAACGCATAACAACGTTTTGAACGCGTATAACTTCATGGTAAAAATGTAACGTTATCGGTAGAAATTACAGGCTGAGGTGGCTCAGGGCAACGACTGTTGCCACTGCAGCGCATCTGACCAGGAGGTTCCAGGGCTCGCCACCCGACAGTGGCGTATTATCTTAAATAGCTAGACATATAGGTTGAATTCATCTGTTGTCTGGAACGGACGGCTGCACTTGTCCATGATTTCTCCAATCAATACCAGGCGAATGCTGGAGTAGGTCATTAAAATGGGCCACAGAAGCGCGATGTCTTCTCTCCCCTTACACATACACACACACCTACACTTTCATGCAGTACGGCAGGGTTGTCCTACTGGCAGCCAGCGGGCCGCATGCGTCCCGCGTTGCCGTTTATTGTGACCCGCGAAAGGTTATTAGTTGAAAGTGATAGTCCCTTACATCCATGTCGGTCATTGTGCGCCTAGTCGGGGTCAACCGCCCTTCATATAAAAATGAGTTAAGTTTAGATGTGATAATTTTTTAGTAAACTCAGAAATTTACAATCATCCTAGTCTGTCTCTGCGTTATACATGGTACACTGCGGCCTGGTATCACGCATGGTTTCATCCCCCCCAAGTTTCAGTGCAGCCGGGTACAGTGCGAAGATCAACAATGCGGGAACGTCAGATGTGGATCGTCCGAGTAATGAAACTTTTTTGCCCGCAACCATATTAAAGGTTTTAGTTGCGGCCCTTGAGACCTTAGAAGTTGGACATCCCTGCAGTACACTCACGTATTGGGTGACCAGTCGGAAGCTTAGAGGTTAAGATTATAAAAATAATAGCCGATTGTAATAGTAGAGTAAAAATATTATACTTTTAGTATAGACTACAAAGTTTGTATTGAAAAATTAAAGATTGTATTAATTTATAAATTAAAAAGTAATCATGTTTCCCGAGGGTGGACCACAACACGATTTTGTGCTTGAGCAGTACCTGAAGCCGCCCCTGACTACAACACATTGTATTGCGATTGTTGGGAATATTGGGTGACCAGTCGGAAGCTCAGAGGTTGTCCCGGTTTGGTGGGTGGGTGGGGGGCAAGCTGGCGGAGATATCTGGAGAAGGAAACCCCCGCCGGCCGACACGTAGGTCGGCTCCGGATATCACATTGAGGGGGTATATCGCCATCCTCTGGGATGTAGATAATAAATCACCAGTCAATCGGCGGAAACTGTACTGCGAGCTTTTATTTCATGGTTACACACTATTTAATATGTGTGCTTGTAAACTATCAGCGGCGACTGTAAAGAATTCGAAACAAAGTCTCTGAAATCATACTTGATCATTCATGGAAATAAACTACAGAACAGAAGAAGGAAAGGACATTCTTAAAACAAGAATAAAAAAAGGCGCGCTTGAATAGGCACACGATCTGAAACGAAGAACAGGAAGAATCGCATCGGGGATTGTCAGAACGGCGCCATGATAAAGACTTTTTTCGTTATGACAGACACGGAAGAAGTATGAAGATTTTGGCGTGAAAAATATGATTGGATATAAAGGTGATCTAAATAATGAAATTATTGTTAATAAGGAAATTAATCGAATGTTGTAAAATTTTTGATTTGGTTGTTGATAATTTCATTTTAACTGATTTACGTTAATTAGAAAAGATGACATTATTAATCGTAAATAATAAAATAAAGTAATTAATGTACATAGAATTATAATTAAGACTATAAATCTTATTTCATTGTAGCATGAATTTTGGATAATTATTCATTTGGGTAGGTACAAAATTTGTCTTTTCGTGAGTTCAACGTAATAGAAAGGAAGAATCACTGTACATTATACTACATATCAGTACGTTGTCAATTCATCTTTGTTAGTACGATATAAAAACGTGAAAGCTTGAAAATGATAAAAAATTTCAGAACACGGCTTCTAAAACGCATGGCCCAAATGCTAGTTTCGTCCACTCGTTCCCTCCGTGGTCCCCTCGCCCTCCGCGACGCACGTGGGCGACGCTGGTGGGGCGCGCGCCGCAGGGCGGGGTGGTCAGGGCTTGTCCGCCACTGGTGGATGGCCCTGATGGGGGGGACGCACGTCACTTCTAGTTCCCGGGGCCGTCACCCGGGGCGGGAGCTACCGATGTGTCCGCGGGGACTTGAGGGTACCTATAAGAGCACGAGGGCCGTGCCTCGCACGCATTCGCGAGTTAGCCGTCGCCGTCGCCAGTCGTCTCCTGTCTGCCGCGTCGGTCTTTCGAGACTCCGAAAGCTTTTGAGACCCAGCCATGACCCGCACCGGAGGCACCCAGGGCCTGCCGTCCCGAGGCCCACCTCGAGGTCCACCCGCCGTCCCCCCGCCGCTGCCCGCCCACGCCCGCCAGCCCCAGAAAGGCCGCGGTGAGTAGCCCAGCTTCGCTTTCCGCGCCCGTGCTGCTCTGCCGTTTGCTTGACGACCTGAGGCGTCTCGTTGGAAGACTTCGGAAAGAATTGCTTGGCGTCCGAAGTCAGATTCCGCGAGATTTCTCAATATTACTATGGTGGCTTTCTCAAATGTGCAAGACAGTTGTTTGTTCCTTATATCTGAGCCGTGTTTCATTCATTCCACATTATTTGTTTCTTCAGCTCTTCTTACTGTTTACTGTCTCGCCTACTACGTACTTACGTAATAAAAAGAAAGTATTGTGTGGCACGTAAAGCAGTGGAAATGGTGTTCTTGTCACAAAAACTTGTATTGTAAGGCCCTGATAGTGAAAAAAGGGATAAATCGTGTTCCTTTACGTAGTAAATTGCATCATCGAACAACTTGTGCAGTAAAAATCCCGGTTTTGTGGGTCCTTAATTCAAAAACATTGGTTTGCAGCAAATCGTCTCTCTGTCCGTGTGTTAGTCCGTCTCTCCATATGAAGTCAACGCTAGCGCCTAAACTGTTCAGACGATTTTCTCCAACATTGATTTTCCTCGATCGATCGGGCCGTACTCGTAGTACTCGAAGTAGCGGGAAATAGCGAGTTTTTCAAAACAAAATTCATATTGTGGAACCTTGATATCCCAATAATGGATAAATTTTGTTCCTGTTTGTAACAAATTATATCCTCTAACACCTCAGAATAAGATTGCACGTTTCGTGAGTCCTTAATTCCGAAAAATTGGTTTACGGCAAATCGTCTCTCTGTCCATGTTCCCGTCCGTCCGTATGTTCGTCTCCTCTCCGTCTGTACTCAAGCCGACCAGATATTTTTTTTCCAAAATTGATATTGCATCATCCTGACCTGATCGATCGGGATGAACTCGAGGCCCTGCGAATTTGAAACTGATATTTTTATTTAGGGCATTCTTTAATCTCGGTATTTTCGAAAATGATAAAGGGAAAACATTTAAAACTATAATATTAATGATGGAGATTTTTTCCTTCATGAAATCTGTTCTAAAAAAGTAGATCTGTAAATAAGATCATGTAATTGTTTTAAAAATAATGCTTTTAGTTTTCGCATATTTTTTGCACGAAGTAAAGGCAATCTATTAAAAAATGTTTAAAAACTCCTCCAAATTTTGTCTTTAAATGTTTTCATTAAACAGTACAAAGCTTGCTTAAAAATAGCGCAGGTTTCATTTCGTCAAGCTTTCTGAATTTTCGAAAACTTCTCTGTTCAGAATTTATTTAGCATCATAGCTTATGTCAGCTCACCAATTTGGAAAATGCATTGTACGTTTCTTACTACCCAGACTTTACATTCGTTCTTGTAGTCCAAAGGAAGCATACTATATTTCTGCCGTGCGTATGCAATTGGAATGAATTATACCGTTCTATAATTAAAATAGAATTTATCCGTACTGGCGAAACGTACGTTGCGAAAGAATTTGCTTGACTGGCTTGATTTTCATACTGTATAATAAATTACTGCAGAATATTCTTCGAGGTTCCAAGTAGGGTTAATGTGTGTTCATCGCAATGTGCTGACATCTTCAAAATTTCTTGAGATATTATAACGAGTAGAACTATCGTCATAGGACATAATTACATCAATTGTGCAATCTCGTAAATTCCGTAAACCTATATTAATGTTAAAAATAAATGTTCAGAGGGATTATGCTATGTTTTATTATGTCTTGTGATAATGTTTCTGACAATCACCTTGAATTAGCTAAAGGCGGGTCTTGAGGCAGTGTAACAACACTTTCGGCTCACGCATGTGCGTGGGTTTTCTACAAAACTCTTTGCTGTTCCGAATTTTAGCACGTTTCTCGTCTGCAAGTCTCGTGAACTTCGCCTACCTGTTATTCTGATGTTTTGGGTAATATGAAGCTATATTGATCAATAAAAGCAATAAAAGCTCAGCTCGAGATTCTAGAAGTCGACGAAAAACTTTTATGCAATTGTATAATGTGTACGTAATGTAATCCCACAGTCGATATGGCGGAATAATTCATTTTGATATCGTATAATTTTAAATCTCTTCATTTTTATTGTTTACTCGTCTTACGAACGCATTACAGTATCGGATGCGATTTGCAAATTGTTGATTTTTTATGTAGAGCAAACGTGTTTTACTTTATCGTTTACTATGTAAGTTATAATGAGAAAATATTGTAAAGTGCTGTACTGAAAAGTCGCTATTTTCGTAAGAAAAACTTATATTGTGGTGCCCTGATATTGCAAAAGTGAATAAATCGTAATCCCATATGTTCTAAGTTAGTGAAATACTTCTTCTAACATCTGGTGTAATCAAAATCCTTGAAACCAAAAAATTGATTTTCGGCAAAACTTCCGTCCGCCGATCCGTCCAAAACGTTTATGTCTGACTGTCCGTTTGTGGTCAACACTAGCGCCTAAACCGTTCAGGCAATATTTTTCAAAATTGATATTCTCCAATAGATTTGGCCTCACTCGAGGCCCTGAAAATTTGAATCAGATATTTTATTTTTTGGGGGGTATTGCACATAAAGCCTTAATATTTTCAAAATTTTCTCAAAAATGGCCGAAATATATTTTTAATAAATGTTTCCTTCGAATAGAGGACAGAACGCTTAAAAATGATGCAGATCTCATTTTCTTTTCACTGTCTAAAATTTCGAAAATTGTAAAAGTTCAAGTTTTCTGCGTCCTTCGACAACTACCATAATACAGACCAAGATTATTCTTTAATGAATTAGGTTCGTCAAATATATATATATATATATATATATATATATATATATATATATATATATATTTAAATAAGTTTTCAGTTGTTTTCCTTTCTTAATTCATTTTCCTCACTTTCGACATCTTTCTTCATTCTTCAAGTATCTTACACTTCGTCTATCCTTTTTTATGGGTCTAATCTGCTCAGTATTTCTCCACTCTCTTTGTACGCTTGTTAACCTCCTCCCTTTTCGCAATCTGAATGATTTTGGTATTTCATTTTTATTCTTTCGTCTTCCTCCCTTTCTTTCTTCCTTCGTTTCTTATTCCTTCCTTTCTTCCTTCGTTTCTTATTCCTTCCTTTCTTCCTTCCTCTCTCTTTTTTCCTCTTCGTTTTCCTCCTCCATTTTCCTTCGCTGCTCTTCTTATATTTCGTTCCTCTTGCTCTCATATCCCTTCTTAGTATCTTTCTTCCGCCTTTGTATTTCTTAATTATTACTGTTTTTCTCTTTCCCCAACTGTAAGCAGTGCTTTTTCGTTCTACTTATTTTCCTTCTCTCGTTTCATCCATTCAAATATATTAATAAGTCCACAGACTTTTGTATACTTCTGGCTTATTTCCTTTAAATCTCATTTTATCCCTGTGAGTTCTGGATTTTTCTTTTCTGTCCTTTTTTCACTCTACCGTCCCTACATGCAGTCATCGCTTTCTTCTTTGCGT
The DNA here is from genome assembly GCA_038098605.1 of Gryllus longicercus. Classification (NCBI taxonomy): domain Eukaryota; kingdom Metazoa; phylum Arthropoda; class Insecta; order Orthoptera; family Gryllidae; genus Gryllus; species Gryllus longicercus. The sequence continues at coordinate 117,130 of JAZDUA010001035.1, read as the reverse complement.
CTACATTTTATGTTCATTCTCTTCATTTCTACTTCCTCTCTCTTTCATCTCTTTCTCTTTCAAAGACGAAACGCCCGGTCATACATACGACAATGTCTACGCAAAATAATAAAAACATTGAATTTAATATATTTGGCAGAATATATTAACACTCTAATATAATTCTATTATATTTGATTTATTATAATAAAATTCGTTAAAGTGTACTCATATTTAAAAAAAATAAAAATCGCCCTGAAAATAGCCATAAAACAACGAAAAGAATGTTCTCGTTGAATACGAAAAGAATTCGTACCTAATTGAGAGACTGCTGCCATTCCCCAAGATTCATCTCTCTGCTTCAGATCGTATTCAGTTGTATAGCAATGAGCTTAAGCCCAAATCTATCTATTATTTTTACAATTGGCGTTGTGGAAGTCGGTGTTTTCAAAAGCGACCGTTACCGTTTTTGAGTTTCTGGCGGAATTTATGTTTCTTTGCAAAATCGGCTGAATATCACATTGAGAATGAGAAAATCATCTTCAATGACGTACAATGCAGATACCACGCTTAGGTTGATTGTTTGATGATTCCGTGCGTGTCAACTGCTACGGTTGCTAGCCCCTTAGGCGTAGTGCATGTTTTCTTCCTCGGGAGGTTGCGGTGATTCCCCCGCAAGATGGTGAGATCTGGCGAAGACCTCGGCGGCTTGCTGTTTTTCCCAACCAGTTATCCCCCACCAGCAGGCACCTCCTCAGCCAAAATAAGCTCTAATTCCCCGACTGGTCTCTCGGTGTCTGATAGTGTAGTGCTTGTAAGTGTAAGTGTGTGTAAGTAAGGATGAGGATAGGACAAGGAGGAGGAAGGATCGCGCGCGCTCCGTGACCCGTCAGGGCACTACGCTGGCATTCACCTGGCGTTGATCGGAAAAAACACGGAAAACTACCGATCAGAGAAACCGGTCACTACAATTCTCCTCCGTACAGCGACGGAATTCGACCGAGCTATGTAGCTAGAGTCGAAAATCCTTCCACTGTCGGGACTTGCACCTACGACCTCCTGATCAGAGGCACTGCAGTGACAACAGTTGATGCCCTGAGACACGTCTCCTGATATATCCTTACATTCAACTTCCACACACTTTTCCGTAGAATTATTCCGCAGTGTTTTACCTAAAAGTAAAGGTGACCAAAATCAACCTTAATTCTGGAAACTGGGAAGTTCCATGACATTTTTATGTCGAAATACTTTTATGGTTTAGCCGACTCTTTTCGCACATGCAGTTCCATGTCCATCGGGCCTTCTGCCTCCGTGATTTACTGAACCCAATTTTGGAGTCTGTCCAACGCAACATTACTACAGCATTTACACACAAAATATTTATGCAGGTGTGTTCCCGCTGTCTTCAACCTTCCCGCAGCGCCCGCGAGAAGAACGTATGAACTGAAGTATACCACTGAAGTAAATAGTACCCATGTTTTTATGTAGTATGCTCCTTATTTGACGTTTCACCGCCAATTCATGGGGGCCCTCGTCCCAGAAAAATCTCATAAAATATTCGTAAAATCATAAAATAAGTTTGTTTCTGTAAAATAATTGTAAATGTAATAGCCTACTGTAATAGTAGAGTAAAAAGTTATACTTTTAGTATAGACTACAAAGTTTGTATTAAATTATAAATTAAAGATTGCATTAAATTATAAATTAAAAAGTAATCATTTTTCCTGAGGGGGGACCCCAACTCGATTTTGTGCTTGAGCAGTACCTTAATCCAGCCCTGACTACAACACATTCTATTGTGAATGTTGGGAGGCGATCGCGGGTCGGAACCCCCAGAGCTTTCGGTGAGCTGCTTTTGACTTCACAAGGGAACAGACCGAGAAGACTGTAAGCTAACAAGGCATTTTTTACTCATAAGCGCTTACCTAGCCTCTTCAGCATTCCTTGGGGCGATATTTCGTGATATCAGCGAACTGCAATTACACGACATAGGTAGCGGCGGATCCTAGGGGTGGTCATAACAAACGCATTTTTTTTAATTTTACTCTATTTCTTCGTAGTAATTAGCACATTTTGATCGCGTAACATCCAAATAAGTATTTCCATTTTTAATATATTTTTTTATTTAATTTTAAGCTAACAATAAAAAGAATATACCAATATTCACAAATATTGAGAAGGTAACCGAACTGAAATTACCCCTCACCACCGTGAAATACTTTCTGGATTCTACCTTGGCTGCAGTTCAAATTATGTATATTTCTCTCGTCAATGAAAGGGTGTAGGAAACACGAATGCGTTTGTGATCCTTGTGTTGAGGAAATATTCTCTCAATGTGGATTACCAATATGCAAAAGTCAATGGCGGGATCGGAAAACGTGAAATGAATTTAGTTATGTTCTTATTTTGGTACAATTCTGCATCGCCATCCTTCTCGGTACCAGTGTTTTTCAGTAGTCCTTCAACGCCATTTTGTCTTTTCCGTATCAGTAGTTCAGTTTGCGAAGCTGAATACCACGACGAATCTACAAACTCTGGAGCAATTGATTCAATGAGCACCTTTGAGGGGATCAGAGCAGTTGTCACAAACTACAGACAAAAAATATCAGAAAACCTCACTCTGCCCCCCACACAGACACACTCACACCCACCGCCACACACAAAGTGTCCTCTATGAGCATTGCCCTGTCAGTTAATTCTCCTACTGTGCAGCAACCCGCCCGACAAAGGGCCGTACGCTCCGTAGCATATACGCATGCTGTTTGTAACATCTCCAGATATTTACTTATATTATTCTTTTGTTTATTTATTTAATGACAAAAAGAGTAATGACTGTATATCCCGTTTGGAAAGGAGAAAACTACAATTATTATTCAGAAGCAAAACAAGGAACAATACAAGCAGGCGAATTCGCTCATTGGATCTGGGCACACTGGACGAAAAATATGATCGAGATGCGGAGCCCTAGAATATCTCAGTCGGAAATGTACTACATCTGCGATATCCACACCAATCTCTATAAGTGTTGATTGAATTAGATTTCGTAATACGTAACACATTTAATTTAATCTTTCAGGAAATATATCACCCGGAGTGGAGAAGAAATATTTGAAGAATAATCTGGAGATTTTTCTATGCATTAGGTGATTGCTTAAAATACACACGTGAGACACAGAGAATTTTGCCAAACGATCTGTTTTTATACATATATATTTATTTATAATTATTATACCACAGTAATATATTACCACGTGTTTAACTTTTTATAGTATTGTATAAGTAAAAGTTAACAAAATTATAAAAATTCAATAAAACTCTAAATATTAAGATGGCAACTACCCCTTCCCTCCTGTTCGTTCCGCCCAAGCTTTTTGTAGGAGCAATTAGTTTGCTATAGCATTTGACGAAGAACTAGAGAAAGAATCCATGTGAGTGAAAGCGAGTAGTATGCGAAATTGCATAAGCAGACACGCGCAATGCCGAAGGCGAGGATCTAAATCGGGATCCGTGCAAAGGCGCACCAGGGCATTCCGATGAGGTTCCGTCTGCCATCGATTATCGGCAGCCGCCTCGTCCAAAAGACGCCCCGCTTCGTGCGGCTAGTGGCCCCGGCGACGGGCGACAGGCCAGGGGGCAGTTCCGCGTGGGGACCGGCGGCGCCGGGAAGTCACACGAAAGCGAGCGCGCTCAACAGCCGACGACTTCCGATAGAGCGCGCGAAGCCTTTTGCCGCGTAGGATATTGCAGAGAAGTCCAAGTGCGCGGCGAACGTTATCGGTTGGAGTCGGGTATCTCGTGCGAACTTCAAATTGTCGACACTTCTGTATGATATCGACTTCCATTTTTTGCCAATCAGAAAATCATGCCTGGGCATAATGGGGGGGGGGGGGTTAATATGTGCAGAAAATGCCATAGTGATTTCATTATTTTTTTGCAAGAGCTGTCGTATTGGATCGCAGTTCCTCGGCAGTGGTAACGGCGAATATTCTCTGTAGCTTTACCGAAACGAAAGGCAGGATGGAAACCTGCACTCAACATGCAGTAGTGTTCCGCTTGTGCATACTTCACTGAAGTGGTGTGGCAGTGCCTGTTATCGAGTCTCTTTCCTTTGTCGTCGCTTCCTAGTCACGTTAGTAACTAGAAGTAAGCATTGCGTTTTCGAAAAAAAATGTTCGTTTGGTAATCGTGTTTTCATGGAAAGAAACAGGAGAATTTTTTAGGCCAGCCACGGCTCGTGTTTCACTTCTTCGATCAGAAATGTGTCATAATCTGAGAAGCAAACCGAGACATCACTTTCCAATAAGGTGTCGTCTTCTGAAAAACTACTCTGGCGATTAAACGAGAAGTCTTCAAACGTCATAAACGACAGTTCAAAGAAGTGGATTTCCGGAAACAGGGCAGCCTAGGAGTGTTCGATCACAAAGTACAGAAATTACGTGAATTGCCTACGAGGATCGTGTGGTTGATGTTCCTGAACATACACGCTTCTGCTCACCCTCCCAAAAGTCTTTCTCAAACTTCGCATTTTCACTGTTTCAGTATTACAATTGTGCTCAACTGTTTGTGCAACACTTGTTTGTACAACATGGCTCTCATTTCTTGTTAGTAAAACATCTTTTCTTGCGCTAAGATATGGAAGTTTTGTATCTTTGTCTAAAGTCTCCTGCCACTTTGTGAAAGCGGTTATAAAGAAGTTCTATCAAGCATCGAAATTAAACACAAGCAGTTAGTTACAAATTGTTATAAATCTCAATAAGTATTGTGCCATAGATGTAAAACAGCGTAAAAATCGTCGAAGGCGTGATTTGTTTCGAGAGCTGCAGGGGACGCGTCCTCTTGTGACTTCTCTCCGCCCAATCACTTGTGTTCACTTTAGCGATTTGGTGGGCTGGTGCGAGAACTATTAGTACTGTACATCTGTCAACCGATGTCTCGCGATTGGTACCCTATGCATATGACATGATGAAATCGTGCGAGGAAAGCATCAACTGTCACCGATACCGAACGCGTGGGTATGTCCACCTTGAACGTCGGAGAGAAGGTTGCTCGACATCAGCTGGAGTACAGCTGCCAATCAAAATTTTAGAACATGCGCTGTAAAAGGTTTTTTTTCTATGCGGTTCAGCTATAGTTTATAGGGACCTAGGCATTTCTGTTCTCAAGAAATGAGAACAGTGTGCTTTGCGGAGCATTTATGTATATTGCATAGTATTTCAAATGCATCATAGATCTTGATATTAAATGTAATTGAGTTTCTAGATGCTAAAATCAAGTTTTGAACCCCCCAAAACTTCGAAAAGACAGAAGTTTGAGAAAGGCTTCTATTACTCCATTGCGAGCAAAAGAGCCTTCCAGGAGCGTCGTGCCTGTTTGTGCCCTGAGAGTGTAAAAATCTTATCTTTTATGTGAAAAAAGCAAACAAGAGGTTCTCATTGTCTTTTTCATGGGAAGCTAAAAAACAGCGGACAAATAGAAAGGTAGCGGTCATAGAATCACTCTGATCTTCTCCGATCGTCTATGATCGAGCAATGTCCGATTGAAATAAATATGTGATTGTGTGGAATTTCGAGCCATTGCTGTCTCACTATTAATCGCTGAACTGCCATGAGGACAGTCGTTTGAGCGCTAAAATGTATTATTTTACGAATGTATCAATCAATTAATTCGGCCGAACGTAAGCGAGCAGCGAGCTCAGACTGATAGGGAACGAGCCAGGGCCGAGCCGGCACGAGCTGCGCTGGGGAGGGCGCTTGTGCGCGCGCGACCGAACGCGTTCGTGGGCGTCGCAGAGAGCTGCGCCTCCGCCGGCCGCGAGGTCCCGTGCGCCCGCCGCCCGCCGCCGGCCCCGGCCCCGGCCCCGCCGCCGCCATGCCTCGCAGCCGCCGGCCCAGCGCCTACTCCCTCGCCTCCTCCCACGGCTCCTCCTACTCGCGCCGGGGCAGCAGCAAAGGTGAGCACCGGCCGCGACGGACCAGCGAGCGAGAGGCGGGCTCCAACTGGAAGTACAAGGCACACTGTGGGTATTTGCTTTCGCGTTTTCATTTCTTGCTTCCGGGCGAATGCCCATTTCGTTATTTGTTGCTTTATTTGGTTGATGTTTATATAGAAACGCTATGTAACAAATTTTCATTTTTTTTTTTCTATTTCTAACTTTTTTTACCGTTTTCTACCGATTTCTAGCACGAAAATGTGAAGATTAATAATAGTAAAAAGTCAAAGAGTTTCCTTTGGGGATCCGGAAATAATTTGTTTCAAAAAGCGTTCTTTGGTGAAAAAGTGCATGTAACCGATTTCAACGAACTTTTAGTTATTCAAACTCTTCGAAATAGTTTTTAATGTGTAGGACAAGTTATTAGTATTTATTTAGCTATTTCTAAACATTTCCTAACGTTGTATATCGAAAATTTGTTAATATTGCTGAATTTTTACATTCAAATCTCAGTAAAATCTATATTTGTTTGAAAAATGTAATTTTCGCAAAGTACTTTTACCGATTTATCAATTACAAATAACAGTTTACAATCGTTTACTTAAAATTTCAACTAAACAACAATCGATATTGAAGGTGTTTGAATAGTATAAAAGTGCCTTTCTTTAAATTCCGTAATAGTGAACTATCCTTATTTTACTTTCTCGTAAACGTATTGTAGAAGTATACGTACTGACGTATAAAAACTAAAAAAAAAAATTAATTTCGAGATATGTGCCTAATATTAAAAAAAGAGTTGTTTTTTTGTTTTGTTTTCAAAACGTCTGTCTGGTTGTCCGTCCTTCTTTCTATCCGTCCGTCTACACGCCTGCCCCAAAAATAAATTACTGTGTATGTAACCATAACTTGTTGAATAAGAAAAGTTTGAAAAAGTTTTTATCAGAATAAAGAAACATTTTTAAAAATATAAAGCTTTACATGAACTTTTTAGGGATAAAATGTAGTTAACATATTAGGATGTTTTAAAAGACATTTTTCCTCTAATTCTTTAAAACATCAACCCCTACTGTTACATTTTGTTCTTACTCAACTATAGTAAACAGTTATTCGTAAGTGATATCTCTTTATGTAAAGTGATGTCAACTTACGTTAGAAAAGGCAAAGTTATAAAATGATTTTATATCGATGTTTTTGCGATATTTAAGGGTCGTTTCAGTGACATAAATGAATATTCGGAATTCAATGATTAGAAATGGATAAATTTCAATTTATAATAATTTGTCTCACAATTCAGCAACAGAACCTTTTCCGACCGCAAATGCAAACGTTTCGACATATTTACAATTACTTTCACGTTGTTGTTTTTTTACTAGAAATCGTGAGAAAACATGATGAAAGTTAGACAATTGGTAACAAAATTGATGTTATGAGTATATGATTGCAGCTAAGTTCATATCGTATACTATCTTTCAAAGATGTTATCGTATGAGGTTTTGTATGCGAAGTTAATGAGTTTAGCTACTTTGAACTACTTCACAATTTTCCCTGTTAAATAAACGCTTTCAATTATATTCAGGAACGTAAAGACTTGATAATGAATTTATCGAAAGTAGGTCTTGACATATTTGCAGCTTGTTCTTCAAAGCCGAACATTAATTCTTTGACTCTCGGTGAATAAGATGTAAACGAAAATTAAATTTTACAGAAAGGAAAGGAGAAAAGGGGAAGAAAAAAAGAGAAGAAGAATAAAAAAGTTTATAATGTTCAAACAAAACCTAGTCTGTACTGATATTTCATTGAATGTATTTGCAAAAGTGAAATTAAGTGCCTTAATTATATTTAATCAGCTACATCAATACAGAAATCAGAAGTTTTATTAACGCAAATTGAGATAACCAGTAATTCACATACAGTGTTTTCCCATATTATAATATTGTAGTAGTATACTTATCTAATTTTCAATAACAAAAAACGACTAATCAGCTTATTTACACATTACAACTGATCGGGTGGTAATTAGATTGAACCAGGCTGCAAAATTGGTCGTGGTATGGGTTCCAACATTGAGTCTGTCAATTTGATAGGTTTGTGGATGTGAAAAAATCGAAAATGATATACATTTTGCTATAATTTATCCCTCCAACTCATTTTTATAACAAATGTAAGTGTAGCAGACGCATCATAAGAGTCAAATAATGAAGAAAATGTCAACAATGGAATAGTAAGCGGACATATTACGGATACAATTATCACTGAAGGGAGAAGCGAATTACTCTTGGAGTGTTAAACTTTTGGAGGGTTAAACAGCGCGCCCGCTTAAGACTTAAAAAATGAAACATTATTTTAAAAAAACTCTCTTTTCGATATATACCATAAGGTATTATTCCCTGAAGTGCCTCGGGGCCACATTATTTAATAGTACTCAAATTCCATCTTGCAGCCTCTGTACCTTTTCGAAGCTTTCTACTTTTTAACAGAAGACTTCAAAACAAATTCAATTTACTGTAACACATTTTTAGAAATTTTTGCACATTGTTAGCCTTTATGTCAAGAATATATGAATGCTATCGTGAATTTGATAGACTAACAAACGTTATGTTGCATGTTCTTGAATTAGTGCTTTAGAATTTGTGTGCTTTTTATTCTACAAATTATAATTTTTACTTTAAGTTAACTGGAGGAAATACTACTGCTAATACAATTAAGAAAGCCTTAGTTCATCAAAAAGTACAGTATTATCGCTTGTGGGATGTGTGCGCTTGTGAACCTATTAATTTTTTTTTCTTTTTTTTCTTTTTTTTTTCTTTTTTTTCTTTTTCTTTTTTTTCTTCTTTTTTTTTCGTTAGTTCGCCTAATTCACCGTTTCACTTTCCGTTTGATGAAGCGCGTGAGGAATTAATATGGTTTCTAATGTTGTTGTTTGTTTGTTGTTAGTTTTTACTCAACTATGCATTCGCCCAATCATTTTTATACATCAAATTTAATAAATAAAACGTGTGAAATAACTTCTCTGAATAGTTCTCCGCAATTCGTTTTCAGCTCACGGGGATCTTGGCGCGCCTGTTAGAGGAGATGCCAAATTTGAATGTTCAGCCTAAATCTACCGTAGCAACACCCCTAATGCTGGCCAATTGCATAGTCTTTCGTAAGATCTGAGTTGTCCAAGAGACGCCGTGATGTTGCCGTACGCGTGGTGGTAGACACGCTGGTATCTCTGTCCAGGTCGTGGCGTCTCCCAGGCCAGATTTTGCGGGCTCCGGCCGAGGAATTCTTCGGATAAAATCACCTTTCGCTTAAGCCCCGCACTCACTTTTATAAAGTTTATCAGTACATCGAAAACTGGTTAGTTGATGCCGAAAGTGTGACATATATACAAGTTTTCGGGAATTTTTAATATTTTACTTGTTTGTGCGTTTCCCATTTCGGGCCACAGGCGATAGTGTCAGTCTGCCTAGCGCTAGTACTGTTTACAAGTAACTAAAATGGTGTGGAAATACAGTATGCAATTGGCCACAGTATTTCGAAGCTGTTGAAGAGACGCATTGCGGCTTATTCTGAAAGAGTTATGATAAAAGTCGAAATACGAAAAAGTGTAACAAATTCTTGGAAAGTGTAACAAATTCATGAGGAAATTTCCTGGTGCGCTTATAATGAATGTGAGGTAATTAATGTGAATCCTTTAATGAATGTGAATTCTAAAGTTTTCGTCGGTGCCATAAGTGGTAGAAGTAGGCGGAGAGCATTTTCAGTCCTTGAAGTAAGTCGCTCTGAAGCGCACGCCCCGAAGCGCCAAGCAGAAACGGCTGCTTCCCTGGAATCGAGGGTCTGTTGTTCGAGGGACCGAAACGACGCAATAAGCATAGATTTCAAATATTCTGTATTCAGGGGCAGAGAAAACCAGTGGCCTGGGGTAGTTGATCCAATGGGATCCCTTATTTCAAACAAAAAATTTCATCTTCCTCCAATTTATAAATGCAATTATTTCTCTATGCATAAGAAATAACTTTTCATTTCTTTTGAATGAAAAAAAAAATGTTTGGGGCCCAAATTAAGTTGGGGCCTGGGCAAGTTTCCCCATCTGAACTCCCATCTGGATGCTCCTGTCTGTATTAGTCAAATTATTTCAGAGACATTTTCTGGATAACTTGCACTTCATACACACCTTTCAGAACTTCTGCCAGCAAAATATAACAGGCTGAGGAAAGAAACCGTCCTTTTTCCAGGAAATCATCATTATTTTTTAAAATTTGAATTATAATTAGTATACAAGAGTGTTTACAGAATTCATTTTTGTGTTTTCTATACCTAACTGAATGTATAAGTGTTTTAACAATGTATTGTTACAAAAAGCAGACAGTACTTCTGTGACATTGATGAAGTACATTGTGTCTTTCCTGACTCTTGCATGTGATCTAACAGAGTCATAGTTGTGGTCATTCATTTCATAGACTTTATCACCACTGACTAAAATGTGTGCCCATTACTTATGTTGTGTAATAGGAGAATCTTGGCTTTCAAACATAATAGACATCATCTTCATATTGTCTTTTTATTCAACTTATAATTAAATGCTTGTTGTTTTGCAGCTCACCTTTATGATTCTGATTCAGCACCCTCTGCACCTCCTCTGGAGGCTATGGATCAAGTGTCTGGATATGAAAGTATATCATTTGATGCAGGTACAATATAATTATAGTATTTGTTATATTTTAAAATAATTTTTCTGCTTTAACTTTCAATACTTTCTTGAAACAGTGTAATAGTGTGGCAATGCAATTTGGATTAATTTCATCCCCAAATAAATATAATTCACTAATGACATTCTAATTAGAATACAAAACTTATGACAATAAATGAGAAGGGAAATACAGGAACGCTGAGAGAGATAGCATAGAGGAAAGATGTCATCTCTCCTCTCTGATGATAGCCATTAAGGGATGTCAGTGTGAGAAAATTCCATTTCAAATACTTTGTAAGATTGTTGTCTCTTAATCCTTTTCAAATCACTTCTGACTGTTGTTAACATTTCTAGCAGGAATTTGTGATAGAGCCAACATATACAACACAAAACCTGTTATGAGTTTTAATATTCAAATATTCAGTTAGAGTGGAAGTTATCATAAAGAGTACAAAGTTGTCCATGTAAACTAAGAAAAATTAATAATCTTGCAAAACCATTCAGTAATAAAAGAAATATAAGTTTTTACTCATTAAATCCTTACAAAACTGAACTATGTTTAGCAGTAATGTTTTGCTCTTTTATCACAAAAAAATCACCTCCCATTCATTGTAGTTGATGAATTCAAAACCTCACTGTTCCCACTTTTCCCTAGTGATACCGAGAAACCTACTTTTGTTCTATTGTTGCTAAATAAAGGATATTCATAAGCACATTCCTTAAATATGCATTGTGCATTGTGTATCCTGTGCCTACCACAGACGTGCTCATACATACTTGCGAAATATACGTGCACAAACATTTCTTATATTGTCACTGTACTTAATATATTAACATAGCATAAAGAAACATTAGGACACAAATAAATAAATAAATATGTGTTTGTAAATATCTTGTATTGAATTCTAAAATGAGAGATATAATACACTCATATCATTTATATTACCTACATTGATACCTACAGGGAACCCAATTACTTCTAACTCATCTCAATTTGAAGTTTAACTACCAAACTCAAACAAGGGAGGAGGGAAGAGTTACACCCAAGTAATTCTTCCATAATTTTGCTTGAAATCAATGCAAAATATATTGATAAAACAATAAAAAAACATTTTCTCAAAAACCACTCAAAATTTTTTCTTTAAATTTGTTCTATAGACAGGACAAAAGATGCTTAAAAGAATATCATAGGTATCATTTTCATTGAACTCTCTGAATTTTCAAAAATTGCAAAAGTTAGAAATAATGAGACAAAATATGTGCTATTGTAAAAGAATTAGTTTTGTGTTGTGTGGTTTAAAATTTATTCAGTGTAATACGAAAAAATGATCCCAAATCTATTAAATTCAGTTAGTAATACAGTTCATTTAAAACATGCATGTATATATTTGGAAATTTGGGTCAATTGTCTGACTTAGCCAGCTAGTTAACGGTGTTCCCCTTGTCTGGGCCTAATTAATTCTCATGCTTGCAGGATAAGAACATAACATATTCCCTTCACCATAACTAGCAAACTCTGCCTGCCTGTGCTTTTCTTTGTCGCTTAGCTACAGAAACTGAGATTATTTTAGAGGAAAGCTTCAACTCAATTTTTGCTCCGATCTGGGGCCACACCAAGGGAAGCTAATATGCTGCCCATGAGCCACCCTAGGGCTGCTCATTTAAAACAATAAAGATGTAAAACATATTTTTTACTATTTCATGGTTGAGCGCTATTCCTCCATATTTCGACAATTCTTTGTATTGTCATCATGAGCATGTATGAGCATACATAAATTTATAATAACGAAGAAGGAAAATTAGGATTTTTAACAGACACACACTGAAATGTCTAGGTCAATTCATGTACACACTCGTTAAGTTAAAATGACATTCTCATAAACAACATCTGATATTGTGATGGAAACCATTGCAATTCTGTTTGAAGCAGTTCAACAACATGAACTGTATATCACATCGTATATTGACATCGCCAGAACATCAGAACAATCTGAGCTCTCATTGATGGACACAATAAACTGGCATTTGTTATGTTTTATCTTAAATGTTTTAAATTTATTACTAACGGTCTTTAATATATTTGAGAATTTTCATATTACATTCAATAAAAAAGTTAAATAGTGTGGACTACTGACTACTTGTAACATTACTATACTAAAGATGGATCGGTTGTAGAAAACATAACAATTCATGATGTACACACTACTGTCTATTACTGATGATGTACACCCAAGGTTTTTGCTCTAGAAAAGTTTTATATTTTACTTACAATAAAATATTTTATGTAAATTTGTTCAATTAAAACAATAGTTTTAAAACATTTCATTCTATAATCCAATCAACCCTGCAACTTGATTGGTTTATAAAAACAGGATTGAGTAAAGTACTGCTCATAAGACCACAGAGTTATGTATGCCTCTAGACCATTTTAGTAATGTTTTTCCATTAATATATAAAGTTTCATTACATGGTTAGAATTAAAATTCAAGAATAACCAATTTAGTATGAACCTGTTAGTTAATAAATATAAACACTAATATCACTATACTATAGTTTAATATTTTTTATTTCAGTAAACATTCCTCCTCCACCTGGAAGCCAAACTTGTAAAACAGCAGCTGACAAAACTGAACAACCATTACCTTTTGATGAAGAAAGGGTGACTGAGAAACAAGCTCGTTCTGCCTTAATGGCTTTTGCAAAGAAGCATTTTTGTTATGGAACAGCAGTGCCCAAAGATATGGCTGTGACACTGCTGAAGTATTCTTCAGCATTTCATGTAAGTAACAGACAGCTTAAGATGGTCTGATACCACAGATATTATCATGCAAATAAACTAGAAAGGATAGTTAGCATGTAAATCTCATAATTGGATATGTTAGTACGAACATTCCGTCCTCAGTGATTTTTCTAAGAGAACTGTGAATGCACTGTTGTTCTTTTAAAATTATATTCAGTGAAGTATAATTTTGTGTCAATGCAAAATTTAACAAAATGAAACCAATACAAACTGAACCAAATAGCAGATGCTAATACACATATAAACTTGATTCCATAACCTTTTATAAATATATATTGAATATTCTATGTATTAAACTACCTTCAGGCATACATCAACCAACAAAATGTATTCCAAAAGTATTTTTTAGCATTAGAACAAACTATCAAAGTATGTGCACAGGGTATTAACCCTTCAATGCGAAGTCTAGGTTGGATTCAGTAGCTTTCCAACATGGGTGAAGGAAAAGAGGCTTGTGCGTCACCACAGTTGCAGGTAGCCATATTAGTGCAATGTTGGCAGATGCCCTCTATCTCTAACAGCATTCTGTTGTGCAGGGATAGAGATTGCTTGAATAGAGATGAAACGAAAATGATTTTCCAAGACAAGTTCGAATTATAGGTTATACACTTATTTTATTCTATGATAATTTTATGTCGTATTTTCAAATCATCAAAGACTAATATAATTTAGTTTACCTACATTTAAGAACACAATACCTTTATGTCAAAGCCCAGGATAAGATTGAAATGTGAAAACAGATTACATTTTAAATTATTTGGGTACTATTTTAAGTCAATTTACTATTTCTTGTCAGATAAATAAATCGTGAATCTCAAGCAATGCAATTTTGTAAAGCTGATCTCAGTTTCAGTATTTTATCAATAAGCTCTTCTTCATTGCCTTACAGTATGAATTGGAAACTTTCACTGAAAAGAGGGAGACATCTTGGACCTATGCCCCATACCATGGAGGAGTAATTGATGGACCAGAAAATGGATCTGCTCCTTTGCCATGGAGCATTGAAGTAACACCTACCAATCCCTTTGAAGATGAAATAAAAGTTGTGCAAGTGCCTCACACTGCTTCAGTGAAAACCTGTCATCGTTGTCACGCTGCAGGAAATTTGCCTTGTAATGAATGCAATTCTAAAGGATGGGTGAGAAAAATTTTGAATAAAATCATGTCTTTAGAGAACTAAAGTGTACATTTCTAATTTGTATATTTTTGTAGGTTCGTTGCATCTCATGCAATGGGAGTTCATACAACACTGATGCATCTGGAAATAAAGAACGCTGCTTCTATTGCTATACTACAACATATGGTCGTGGGCGTCAAGACTGTTGCAAATGTGACACAACTGGAAAATTAAATTGCCCTACATGTGATGGCACTGGCCATCTTTTGTGCTACATTCAGTTGACTGTTACTTGGTAAGTGAATGTTCATTTCACTTTGATAAGTTTACATGAGGTAAATTTTATTGCGTAGATTCCAACATATTTTATGTCACTTAGACAAGATTGACTAGATCATCATGTTCATCAACATTTTTCGGTATACTTATTTTGTAACATTTCTGAGGACTGTTTTTAAAGGATATGAAAATTTTAAAATCCACATAGGTACATAAATATAAGAGTATATGATCCAGGAATATCATATCCAGATATTTCATTTTTAATTATTTAAAATACATTGTTTTATGCTGGTTCTACGGTTTAGAGTAGTTTTTAGATTGCAATTTAACTTACGTTTACTTGCAGGAAAGTGAATTCTTCAGAGCATCTTGTAGATTGTGATGCTGTCCCAGAAGCTCTTATTCGTGGTGCTTCAGGAAAAGTTGCATTTGATCATGAAGGTGAAGCTATTGCTCCAATCAAGCACTTTCCAGATGAAACTATAAATATGGCATCTGCACAGCTTCTTCAACAGCACAAAAGGATGTTCAAAGATCAACATGTTTTATCTCAGGTATGTGGATATTCAGGGTTCAGTAGCCTTATATTCCAACTTACATTGTAACTCTGTATTCAATTGATTTTTTCTCTCCTCATATTAATGTTTTCTCATACAGTAAATTGTGAATATCTTTCTCTCACTCTCTAGATGGAATGGTAAAATTTTTAGATGAATTCTGCAATTTTATGATAAAATACTCTTTTAAGTTCATTGATCACTTTATTCCAAAGTAATTTCTTTATTAGATAATAATTATCTACTAATATTATTTATCTACTTATTATAAATTATTACAATGCTGAAATCCACAAAATGATGATTGTAAGGGATGTTGTTTACTAATGCAATCTATTAGACAATGAGCATTACTCATTACTGTGGCCTGCCCCTACAGCATAGACAATTATATAAAATGTTTCCAAAATAAAAATGATGTCTTCATGGATAGTATCTGAGATTCAGAAAAGGCACATGTTGAGTGTATGTAAAGGGGTTGTCCATAAACTATGAAATGCAAATTTGGAGGATTTATGTATTTTAAAAATATTTTATATAAATTATAAAAACAAAATAATAAAATAACACAGGGAAGAAGATTTCTGACAACAAGCCAGGCAGATACTGTCATTGATGATGCATGGGTGGGAGTCCCCTATACTAATATAATTGGATCATATAGATTAGTTCTGAATACATTCTTTGGAATCTAATGAATCAAATAATATACCATTGATGAAAAAGTATTTCCATCGATTATGACAATTAATGCATTATAACTTTTTAATTTATTTATAATATATTTGAAAATGAATTTAATGTTTTGTTGTCATAGCATAAGATTGATTAAAAGGAATTATTACTGAAAATGTTATTTATTTATTTATAGTTACTGACAGTAGCCCAATCCAACAAGAAATAGTGAAGGCAATTTTATTTTGAAAAATAAATAATGTTATGTTACACTAAACTAACATCCCTTTCTACCCCTATGCAATGCAGTGCAATGCTGCCTCAACTTCCTCCATTCACCCTCCTACCCAAGTTTAGTATTAAGTAATTTATGGACAACCTGAGATGCAGAATGAAGTACTCTGGATCTGGCTCTTTAATTTGAAGCACTGTATATTGCATATTTTGAATCGATATATTTATTGAAAGACATAACAACTGTTTTAGTTGAAATTGAAATTTTTGTTAATGTATGAAATTTTTTGTTCTCTAAGTATTTAGTTTTACCATATTTATTTTCTTCACTGTTTGCAGCGTCATCAAGTTCGCATTATTCCAGTTACCACTGTGAGGTATGAATGGAAATACCATCGTGGCTTTTATTATATATATGGTGAAGAGCACAAGGTATTTTGTCCCGATTACCCACAAAAGTGTTGCTGTGGTTGTACTTTGATGTAACTTGCCAGGATGTGATTCAAATATTCTAAAAATATGAATTCATATTTTGAAGCTAAATGGAATTGTGCAGTGAGCAGTTTGATACATTTTTTTTTTGTTCAGTCATATTGTTTTTTATAAATTCAAGTTATAAAGTTATAAAGATATATAATATTAGATATTCAAGTTATAAAGATAGTTTATAAATTCAAGTTATTCAGATTCAAATGATCTGTTTACTCCTTATTAAATTCTTTTTTAAATAATTTCATTGGTATACAAACAAATTGCCTAAATTTTGGAATGACAACTCAAAATCGTTGTATTTTTTTAAGAAGAAAACTGTAAATAATTTAATTAGATTCAAAGATATAAAAAATAGTTTTCTTTAAACATTTGATGTGGACCTGTTGAATTTAAATCTGTTCAACAATCATAAGATTTCAAAATATCCAG
Source organism: Gryllus longicercus (assembly GCA_038098605.1). Classification (NCBI taxonomy): domain Eukaryota; kingdom Metazoa; phylum Arthropoda; class Insecta; order Orthoptera; family Gryllidae; genus Gryllus; species Gryllus longicercus. The sequence goes on along the minus strand of JAZDUA010001035.1, from coordinate 99,958 downwards.
TATATTTATATGCAAATTTATATGATCTCCATTGTTACATATTAATAAAGATTTGCTGAATCATTACAACTATATATGAATGTTAAGCAATTTTAGCTCCTCAATTCTTTTCCAAATTACATAGGCATTTTTGTAATTATTTAATTTATTCTTAATGCATCATCTAAACTGGAGAGTTCTACATATAACTTGAATTTTTGTTCTGATGAGAGTGTCTTAAATCAAAATATAATTGTAAATTAAAAATCAAATATAAAAAGTTATCATTTAATTTTGTTTTTTCATTTTAATCTTTCATTTCATCTGGGGACTTGGTAGTGAAAAAAAATTTTTTAAAATACACTCACGATTATTTTGTATCTTTGCTCGTATTGCTCAATTCCATCCATCATTTAAGGTGCAGCTTTAATAGACTCAATAAAAGTACAAAAGATGTTTCTGAAAGTTTTGTCATAATGTTGATATATTTAACTTCAAAACAAATAATTTTAATGTAAGCAGTGCCTTTTGACTTGTTGAAATAATAGGGTGTCATAATGAATCATGATTGTTTTTAAGTGGCGAGAAGGACGTGAACAAATATTATTTGTTGTATTGCATAGTGGTGCTGTAGTACGCCAATTATTGTCATTGAACACTGACAGTCTAGAAGTTTGATAATACCTAGAATGACGAAATTAGTTTAATGTAATATATTAATTAAATGGAAAAAAAATAGAGATATAATCACTGTATAAGGTTATATTGATTGATATAAAAATGCTTATAATGTTTGTTACAAAAGTAAGAAATCTTCCCTGGTGTTATGAATGTTTTTGTTATATCTGGTCTGTTTATATCATGGTAAGTTGAGGAAAAGTTTTCTCAGGGCAGAACAATGTCAAACTGCTCATTACCAGGAGGACAGTATTGAATAAGCTGGGATGGATAATAAAAACATGAAAAGAAAAGGAATTGGGAGAGGTACAAACAACATAATTTAGTGTTTCTTTTTGATTTCATATAAGTGGTACATCAGCTTTCAATTCCTGATGCATTTCAATAAATGTAACTGAAAATACTAGTTACATTTAAATTTTAAATAATTAAAAAACATATGTGATTACATTTGGAAAGAAAATTGTTATAAAACTTCCAATTAATGTGCAATATGAAGAACAAAAGACTAAAAATATTTAATTCTTTGGCCAATACCTATTAATGTGGTGCTTTATTCATTTTGATGCAACACTGTATGAAGACATGAAATGAAAACTCTTAGTCTTGCATTATCATTTATTTTATATTTTTCATTTTTTTTAATGAAAATTTGGAAGTTTTGAGACGTGTTTGTGCTGAAACAAATGTAAATGCAAATAGCTATAATTTTGTGATATTCTGAAGGAAAATTAAGAGATTTAATTTTAAAAGAATGATGATTAAATTAGATTTCTTTGTTTGAAATATATCCAAATTTAAGTTTTCATATAAATGAAAACATTTGCAATGCCTACATTTATCTTTGCTGAGGCTCTCCCAATTTGAAAGCTGATCATCCTTATTATCAGTTAATTTTGTATTGAATTTTTGTATGCATTAGATATCATATTAGATAAATGGTAATATCTTTTTGAGTGAGGGTGATCTGTAGTTGTAGACTTGCATATATCTCTTAGAATTGTTATGAAGACTTTGAAATTGCTTTTGGGTTTTTCACTTTTTTGCCATACTAAATAATATCAGTACCAAATGACATAATGATAACAATATACCTGTGCCATATTTGTTAGGTATATTTTGTAGTTATGTTGAGATTTTTTTCTTTGCCTTTCGAGACATTTTAAGTACAAGGCAGGTTCTAACACTAAGAAGTATGTTGAATTGCTACTTCATTTATATGTGCCATTCTATAGAATCCTGGTTCACATTCCCTCCAAAAGCATTTTCTGAAGAGTGTCTTGTATAAATTCTTATATTTGACACCTTCTAAATTGCATTTACTTATGCTTAAAGTCTTACTTAGAGTAGTCATTTCACTTTCCTATTTTTGTTCTATGCTAAAAATACTTTCTGTTCTACTGTTGATATTAAGTGTATTGGAATGGGAAAGATGAAAAAATATAGAAACAAAAATAAAAATTACAAAAACAAAAACACTCAAAAACAAAATAGGAAAAAAAATACTCTTGCTGTTTCTAGTTATATTGTAAATGGCAGCTCATATCTTACTCATTTCAGAATTTTCAGTGCTGGCTCCCAAGAGGAGTCAGGAATTTCTGTTCTAACTTATGGTTCAAATATGTACTAACACCAATACCTACACTTGTGTATCTTATATTTAAAAATTTCTTCAAGGTGTGTGGGCCAAAATCTAGAAGAATAAGAAAAATTATTACATCACATGGAGAAATTGTCTCTATTCCAATGTGTTTCAAAATGTTATATTTACTTTAATTAGAATCAACATTCATTGTGAAGTTAAATTGGTTGCAAGATGTTAATTGAAATAATTTGTGTTCAGAAATTAATATTCCAGAAATTTTGTGGTGAAAATAAACTCAGAAATGAAAAAAATAATAATTTATGGCATTATACAAATTGTGTGTATTGGTGATTTATGTGCTCGAGGCTTGAATTGGTGCATGTGGTCAGTTGAACCACAGTATAGGTAGATAGTGTTTTTTCTTTTATGTTATTCATTTACTTTATATTCAGTTATGTATAATGATCTAGGCAGCAAACTCAGCTCCTAGATAATTCCAACTTGTGTTTAAATTTAGGAAATTAATGATAATTGTGTTGATGTATGTGTGTGCATAAATGTATATTCCTGAATTTTCAACTTACATTTTGGATATCAATTTTTATCTTGCATAACTGTCTTGATCTAAACTTTTATTAGTCTTATTTTTCATTTCACATCTAATATTTGTGCATTTGTTGATATCTACATCTGAAATTGATGTCAACTCTGAAAAACTGGCTTGTTGCTTGTCCAAAATTTAGTTTCTTTGGTATTTTGTATATCATAAAAATCTAAAATTTGAGAATTGTAAACATAACATCTAAAATGCTATTGGTATATTGTTTTTTTAAAAATCTTTTTAAAAGCAATCTAATATTAGTATTTATTAACATATGACTAAATTGATTAATCATTTGTTATTTATCCGATATTCTTCAAGATTCTTCAATTGTAGAGTTGTTTATTACTCCCAATTGAAATGTATTGAAATTTTATTTGCTAATACAAAAGCAAAATACATAGTGATGGCATTTGAATATTTATGAGCAACACTACATTATTGGCGAGCTAAAAAAGGTTAATTTTATGTCTAATCAATTTCATTATATAAATTGTCTCATGTGTCTTCTATATCCAAAGAAAATAAAAAAGAAGCTTAGTAAAGAAAAAAAGATTTAATGAATTTACTTAAAATTGTTGTTACGTTTGGCATGATAAAGTTTTTACATTCTAAGGGTCATTTTTATGCACACATTGTCATATAGTATATGTTGTTGATAATTATTACAATATAAGTAACCATTTATAATAGACTGATCCATGTTTGTAGTTTGTTCTTAATTAGATAAATAAATGCTTTAAAAAATTAGTTGTTTTTTTAAAGAAAATTTTAAGGCCAATTTCATACCATACCATCATGTGGGGTTACTTGTTAGAGATTCTTAGTATTTTTTTCTACATTGGCAGTCTTTCTTTTTTATGGTCAAAAGAGTTTGCAAACTGTAGGTCAGCTCCTTTTGTAAACAATGATTTTTTGTAAGCATCAGAATTTTTAATATTTATAGAGAAATTTGGGTTAAAACTACTCACAAAGGTACTCCCACTTGTGGGGCTACTTTGTGACAAGTTTTATTTTATTCGGAAGTGCATAAAAAAAGTAGTACCACAAAGTAAAAATGCATAATATTTATTTACAAACAGTGTAACAATGTTGTTTTGCCATATAAAGCCCTTTTTCCTTAACAAAATGCCACAAATCTTTGGTTTGCACTTTGGCAAAACCTCGAGTTCACATTTTGACAAGTGCACATCTGTATGTACGTTTCAGTACTTGGGTAGCTTAATGTAGATCTTTGATATTGTTGAACAGCCCTTGATACCCATTAGCTCTGAAGGGACAATGATGTACAAGACTTTGATCCGAGTGTGTAATATTGCATTGATGGGTTGGTAATCTCCAACACATTTTGTTGGCCTCGTTACACTCACCATAAATTAGTTGGTTTGATGTCAGTCACTTTTCCAGGGAAAAACCTGCCCTCTAAATTAACCACCACAACATCATCCATTTTAAAAGCATCTGTACGGTGATTATTGAAGTTGTTGCGGGTATGTGGGATCCCCAACGGAGATGTGTAGCATGTGCCTCTGAATCGTTTGATTGCTCGTCATTCATTCTATCATTAGAATTGCAAAGAGCAAATTCATCACTGCTGACTTCTGTCTCATGGCATGCCTTCAAGGGTACATTGAAGAGTACATTGGCTTCATTGTACACATAGACTTGGAAAGCCTTGCTGATGGATTGGGTCTTCCTTATATTTTATTCACTAACCCACATGTACAAAATGTTACACAAAGCTCAAACTTCTCTTCATTAAAGCAAATGCATTATCAATTAAGAATAATTACCTATAATATCTGATTGTATGAGATTCTTTGCTCCAGCAGACAAAGTTGTCAGAGTTCACCTGAACATCGCAGAAGCAATTTTTAACAAAATTGCTTTGAGTACTTAGTGTCTTCCCAAAAGCTTCAGGTGTCAGTTCCTTGGTGGTGCAGAATTTCAGGCATTGTTAGTTTGCAATGTTTATATGTGACATGACATCCAAAATACAAAAAGTTCCCTATCTGTCGCAAAGAAACCATACACAAAACCTTATTTTCATTCTAGGTTTCATAATTTTTATTTCAATGAGAAAATATGAAGACATTTTTAGTTTTAACTTATTTTCAGACTAAACAACAGTCTTATTAAAAGCATCAATAATTATGTTTTTTATAGTTCTCAAAGAGATACTGATTTATAGGGTTGGGTTTTAACGAAATGTCATTTTTTTCTTTTCATTTTAGAACAATGCCTTTTAGTGTATACAATAATTTTATGTTATGACAAAAGGAAATTACCCATTTTTATACAATATTTTTTGCATTATTCATTGATTTCATCAAATAAGCCTTTTTTTTACCATTTTCCGTCATTTTTAAATCATTTTTCGCTAATTACATCGATTTTCATATCATTTTAATGGTACTTGGTTCAAATAATATTTACAAGATGGAACAAATGTTCTCCACAGAATTCCTGAGTAGCCTATTCTATTTCTTTATTCAGTAGTTGTAATGTCAGCCGTTGTGAGTCTGTAATCTAAAGTTTCTGTGACGCCTATCCACACCATTGGTGGTTCGGTGAATTTTGGGATTACTATAAACAGAGATTTCCTGATAAAGAACTGTCCAAACCAAAAGTTTGCAGGCTGAGTTTACTTGAATGAAAGGAAGAAGCCTCATTTTATCAGTAACTTACCCAACAGCTTGAATTGTTCATCTGAACTGGTTGTCATCATTTTTTAAAAATAATTTTTGTTTGGTTTTAGGACATTTTAAAAACATTTTATTGATAATTTTTGGCGATGTTTTAGGTCATCAAAATCTGCCCCCTAGTGATTAACGTCTTCAAGAGAGTACTTCAGAAATTTCTGACAAGACAACCTACTTTTTTTATTTTATTTCCTACACTCATATTTCATATTCTGTAAATTGAACTTTGATACTGTCCTCTGTAGCAGTAAAAAATTGTATTTATACTGGTAATTTTAATAATAATAATTTACTATTCTCCACTACTACATTGCAAACTATATGTTGAGATGAGTTAACTTCAACATCTCTAATTCTTGCAAATTATTGACAATGTTCCTTCTTTCATACTTAAAGAAGTATGGAAAAAATAATTTCATTGCAAATAGAAAATGTTTAAGTGATTCTTCATTGTAAACTTCCAACGTATTGTTACACAAAAAGAAATATACCCATATCTTTATTGTTGTTTTTATTGACTTTCCCAATAATGAGAAGAACAATTAGTTCATTTGTTTGCCTCTTGACGATAAATGTAACAACAATACTAGTGACCTGCAGCAGCAAAAACCATGCTGAACAAAACTTCACAAAATATTTTTCCAATGTAAAGCATGCACACTGCTTAAAAACAAATAAAATTCTCTTGTATGGTATAACACTGCAATAAATTAAATATTTTAACAAAAACTATCTTCATAAATACTGCAATAACATGGTATTTATACTGTTCCTTTCCAAAAAATCAAAAAAAATAGCTCTTTTGTATTTGAATAATATATATTTAATGGCATATAGCCTCTTCCTTGATATATACTTGGTATATTGCTATCATGACTTTCATAAGAAGTGACACGCTGAATGTGAGAATACAGTTGATATTCTCATTAGCTTCTTCTTTAACTCCAACTCGATCTCTTTCTCCTTTGTCTCCTTCTTCTTTGTTATCTACTTCTTCTTTGTATCTTTCTCTCTTCTTCTTTTTCATTTCCTTTTTTCTTCTTCTTCTTCTTCTTCTTCTTCTTAGGTAAAAACTTGTTTTTTCTTCACACTTCACCTTCACGATGAATCAGGAAATGTTGATTCCCATCATTTGAACCATTTTCTCTTTGGTCTTCCTTGATCGCACTTATCTATGGGTTGGAGTCTCATGCTATTTTTATCAGCCTAATATCTGCCCTACAGGTGTGTTCACCGTAGTCTTTTTTTCTTTTTCTTATGAATATAACCATGCCATCACTAATCTTCTTTCTTATATCTTGATTCTTTATTCTATTCCATCTTGTTTAACCTGTTATTGCTCTTAATGTACTCATCTCTGAAGTTTTATATAGAGTTGTAGATCTTGTAGTATTTGCCTGTGTCTCTGCTCCTTTTGATGTGACTGGCCTAACTATAGTTTTGTAAATTTTTGTTTTACTTTCTCAGTTAGAAGCATATTTCTTCAGGTTGCATCTTTTAGATAGCCTGATATTATAGCTCTTTTAATTACTTGTCTAACTTCTTTATAGGTGTCCCTCACACTCAAAATTTCCACTCCCAGGTATGTGGTTTTCATTTCTTGTTCAAATATTTTATTATCCACCATCAATTTTCACCTTATTAGATCCTTTTAGATTTCCATTGATTTTGTTTTTTCAGTTGATGTAATCATATATTGTTCTGCAGTTTTCAATAGCACGTAAAGGAATCTTTGTAAATCATATTCCGAATCTGCAAATAGTGTTGCATTGCTTGCTTAATACATTATTGTATTTTCTTACTTCCCATTTCATATGCTGCTGTTTCTTTTGCCCTGTGTATTATCTTATCCTTAATCAGATTAACTAGTGGTGCTACAATAGCAGATATTTTTAACTTTTTTAAAATTTAGAGTGTACAGGGACAATGAGACCTGCACCATTGTTTATGTGTCCTTTATTCTATATGAGGGAAAACATTAAAGAAAAAGTTGGAGCCGTTTTGGAGAAGTTTTTTCTTAACAAATTGCATTAACATAAACCACAAGTTATGTGAAAACTACTCTTCTTTTTCACAAAATTGCACATGACCTTTTTAAAGATTTGATTTTTAAGAAATAATATACTTGTAACAGAAGTCATATGGAACCTTTCTGTCAGAAAATTGCTGTTTCCAGTGCATGATTACAATACTTTCTTCCCATGATGTAAGGCAAGAAAGTAAAACTAGAAGGTCTACAACAGCACATACTTGGAACATAGGCTCGGAAAGGAAGTGCGATAAAGCGATAGAAACCATGGACCATATTCTGGATTAATGCACTTTTACTAAGCTAGCAAGAATAAACCGTCATGACGAGATTAAGAACTGCACAGAGCGGAGGATGCTCTGAAACTCGGACACAGTGTTATCCACGGAAGCCGCTTTCTCCATTGTCGATGGGGTTAAACTCAAACCTGACCTGGTAGTAAAAAATCGCGAAGTGGTCAGCGAGGATGGGTTTAGCCTTCTGAAATCGGGGAGGCAAAGGTACAAATTATCAACCACTCATTCCCCTGGCAGCCCAACTTCACGGAGTGTCCAACGCCAGAATCCTGCCAGTGGTGGTTGGAACCTCTGGACTATGTCAAGAGGCACAGTCAGTGCCCTCAAGATGTTGGGTATCACGTCTCGATGCAGTCTTCTGACTATCTCGTTAATTGCTTTCAGGAGTTCTTTTAAGTTTACCCAATTTGTAAATTACGATAGACAAATTTAGCATTGCTGTTAGTAAATCAGGAAAGGAACTTGTTATTCCCTTGGGGAAGTCTTTTAGTCCCCATGGGATTCTAAAATGCTTAGGTATTACGTAGTTACCGTGTCTATAAGTGTGAAATGTATCCTATTTACTTAAGAATATGTAAAATTGTGAAGTCAGAATCCACGTTTTTAGGTCCTGTATATCGAAAAGTCGATTGAGGCAAAACATCTGTCCATCTGTCAGTTTGTAGTAATCCAAACGTCTAAACCGTTCAGACAATTTTCTCCAAAATTGATAATCTGTGATCGATCTGCACAAACTCGAGGCCTTGCGAGTTTGAAATGGATATTTTGTTTTTCGGGGGTACTTTACATAAAACCGTAACAACTATTTCAATTTTTTCTAAAAATGACTCGAAATTTGTTATTAAACTTCGAACTTGCAGAGAGTAAAGAACGCTTTAAAAAAGGCGCGTCTCATTTCGTTAAAATCTCTAAATTTTATAAAATTGCAAAAGCTCAATTTTTTTGGCGTCTTCTACAACTAAAATGTTGAAGATAACAAGCTTTTCCTAAATGAAATGTGTTTAAAGACAAATCTTAAAATAAGTTTATGTAAAATCTTCCGAAAATTGTACATGTTATTGCAAATAATGGGAAAAGGATGTGCTGTTGTCGCGCCACTAGTTTCGGTATCAAGAACCAACAAAACGTATATTCTGACTACCCAACGTGTTACAGGAAGTAATTATACTACATAGGAGCAAGCTTTATCTACATTTTTCGATACCAGGGCCCCAATATGCGAGGTTTCCTGTCGAACGTAAAAAGCAGCGACGAATGTATTAAGTGCTTTTCGCAAGTCTTTCGTTTCCACATACTATGCAAACACCCCTTGCCTTTTCAAAATCGAAGATGTTTTAGTCTGCCTGATGAATGATGTTACTAATGAGAACATAACACCGATTTCATTGCCATTTCGAATGATTCTCTTGGACGAAAACTGTACTCTGTACCTTGCACCTTGAACAAATGTAATATAAATACTTCGCCGAGGCGTTTCTTAGGAGGGAAATTCGAGTGATGCGAAGCCAATATCGCTGCATTGCTGTGCGCCATGCTTGAGATGCCCGGCGGCCGAACTAGCTTCCGAATACCTGCTGTTTGTATGGCGCCGGATTTCATACTCATTTGTGCTGCTAAATATTCATCAAATATCAGCATACGAAGTAATGCTAAATTTGTGTACGAAAGATCTATCTATTCGTGTAATAAAATATATTGTTCAAGATTCAAAACATAGTTTGTCCAATAGCTTTTAAAACTAATGATGCAACAAAAGCTGATACTTTCTTGCATTATTTGTAACTGCTCCGAAACATTATACTAGAAAATGAACCGGCAAAAGTTTTTCAAGCAGCAACATTTTTTTCCGCACTCAGGTCCTAACTTGCGCCAAAAAAATTGTTGATGACCTTTCTAAAAAATTGTGCTTGAGCTAATTTTTTAAAAAAATAATTTGTTTATAGCAAAAATCTTCATCTTGAATTTTGTACTTTTGAAATGTTAAATTTTTGCAATTTTCGAAAATACAGATTTTGCCATTAAAAACGAGACTATCACCACTCTTTTACTGTCCTTTGATACATATGAGGAAAAAATTTGATGCCATTTTTGAGAAAAAAATTGTTTAGACATTTTAAAAAATTGCAAGCAAAATTACGCGAAAAAGCCCTCGTATTTTCGAATTCTTACACATGACCTTATTTCCAGATTTGTCTTTAGAAAACAGATTTTATTAAGGAAAAAATATCTGTCTTTAATATTGTAGTTGTAGGAAAACGCCGAAAAAATCGAACTTTTGCAGTTTTCCAAAAATCAGGAATTTCAACAAAAATGAGATCTACACCATTCTATTAAGTGAAACCAATGATATACATATTGTCGTATGTTAGATAAGCATTTTTTTAGTAAATTTGACTTTTTATACTCGTGTTTAAGGGACATTGTAACGTCCCACGCCAGTGGTAGTGTTGCGTGATTGCAGCAGACAACGACCCGCATCGGTCGACGCTGTCTCATTCACCAAGGCAGGAAACAGGACGACGATGCACGAGCTCAGGACCCACTCGGCGATGTCGCATTAACGAGGCAATCGGCTGAGTTCGATTCCCGAATCAGACAGGACCGCAGATAAACTGCCGTCCCGAGCGCTAGTTAAGATGAGCTCAAGAGTTCTAAGCATGACTCTAGTGCCGAAATTAAAATGCAAGTTCATGCTAGTACAAGTCAGTACTGCAATTCATTGCGACTTCAAGCTAGCACGCGTGTCATTGCAAGTGCGTTTTTGAGATGCAAATTTGCAAGTGCCAAGTCAAGTTCGAGGTGCATGCTCGAGACGCAAAACCCAAGTCATTGAAAGTCAGAGATCAAAGTTCGATATCAAAATTCACGACGTAAGTTCATCTTCGAAAATGCCAAAACCAAGTGCATCTTCGAAAGTCAGAAACCAAGTGATTCTGGAGCCACACACGCGACAGAACGAAGGTTCAAGCCCCTCCTCTGATCCGAATGCCTCATCCAGATTGCTTAAAATCAGCTTTTGGGAGCTGTGGCGTGGCGATATTTGGACCAATAGTGCGTTTGCTCATACGACAAAAAGAAACCTATGCATGTTTGGAACGACGGTTTAACGTGGCCCATACGCGGGGGCGGGAGGAAGCCTCTTCGTCCTCGTGGTCGGGGGAATCCGACACAGCTGCGGAACGGCGTTCACTGTTGTATACGTGACAATCTTTGTAAAAATTCCTTTTGCCCGGCCGGGGCGGCGGGGGTAGAGGGTAGTGGTCCGGGCCTGTTAGGTACCGTACTAAATGTCCGCGCCGCGCGAAGTGATTTAATTATTAAAATCGGGGGTGGAGTTGATCAAGCCCGTTTTCGGAGGGTGTGCCGTCACTATATATATATATATATATATATATATATATATATATATATACACACACACACACACACACACACACACATACGTACATACATACACACAACACGCACAGACACACTCAAGCCCACGTCGAGGTAAGGCCGGATTGTTTCCAGTAATCAGGGGGTTGTCGAGAAAGCATACGATTTGTTATGCTAAAATATATGCTATAATCCCAAAAATGTACATAATTAGCACATCTTTCTCAAATTAACATTATTAGTACAAGAATAAGGAAAAAACAGTGGCCATTCGTTAATCTCATATCTTCATTAAAGAATTCTCTGATTAACAGAACATTAAGAAAAAGAGTTAATTTGATTCTTTATTACTCAATATAAAATATCTTAATCATAATTATCATACAAAATGGAAGTAGTTAATTATTTTGACAGGAAATAAGGAATCATTTAAGTTCTGCTCTTCAACTTGAAAATTGCGCGACATATTTCCGAAACATTCCAGTCACACTTCGTTTTGACATTAGCTGGTTGCAAGTTTCAATTTTCCTTGAAATTCACATTCATTTTGATGCAGTTGCGAATAGTATTACCTTCGATATGAAGAAATTATTCACATTGTCTGTTTTCACTTTTTTCATTTGCACTTTCAGTTTTATCACCTTAGTTCATTTATCAACCGTGCCGTTGGGATGGTCTCATGAAGATTAATTATAGAGTTCTCTATACGATTAAATTGGCTGAAAAGAAAGTCATCAATAACGCTATAGAACATATAATGAGAAATTGTTTGGGAAAAGACTTCAACCCTTTTGATCTTGATGCACGGCGTCTCTACGACTGATTTGATTATCTCTTGGTCCAGGCACGATAACTACTTAAGTGATTAGTCCAGTAAGTGTTGTGCATTTTTTCTCTGAATGTGGTGTTTCTCCCAAGCTAGAACGTGAGATTCGGCGTCGACCAACACGTTGGTTTGCATTATTTCCCCCCTCCAGGAATCTTGCTTATTGGAGCACCGCCGTAGCCGGGGACAGCTTTAAGTTCCCAGCATGTATAAGAGTGTAATGGATGTGAAATGTTAGCGTAAATAAGTGTAAGGGCAGACGGCGGAACGAGAATGGGGAAGGAAATATTGCGCGCGGTCAGTGTTCCGTTTGTTGCGGAGGGATGGTATTAGAAATTATTTTTCAATAGGTAGACCATTAAGCTACCTACGAATTTCAGAGATGTTCAGTTCTTCATCACCGGAGCACGTGTTCAACAGCACAAGATTACGAAAGAACTTATTTCTTTACTGTATTAATACCGTGTACATCTCTTCGTTAGAAGATCGTACATAGTCTGACTACTAGTAGTAATAGTCCATTCAACATTATTCAGATTGCACCACGAGGAAGCGATCTATCATTGCACCACGGAGCAACTACCAACATTCAGTTCATGCTGACATTTCCAACTCCAAAACCTGCACAATGTTGTCCTCTGGAAAATCACAGGAACTCATTGCATCGGCAAACGGCTTCTACATTGTTTCAGCATGTAGGGACCAGAGGGGACCAAGTGAACGCTCCCCCCGTGTGGGGTAGAAGGGACTTAGCTAGAAACCCTACGTTTCGCATTACCACGCCGTACGCCATAGCAGAATCTGAAGCCAGATGGGGATGGAGAGAGTTCAGAATTTACAACTACACCAAAGCAACCCTTGGGTTGGGTATTTTGGTTTCATATGGGGTATATCAAGGGGACATATTCGACTTTTATAAAATATCACCTTTACTTGTGGAATATCTGGACAAAATGGATGGAAGTTAAAATTTCTTGTAGTTTTTCTCAAATTTGTGCTATGTAATTATCATTACTATTGCCTTTTTGTTTTCACCGCATATGTGATATTACCAGACAGTATTTAGAGATATTACTTTACCATGATATTGTAATACTATTAAACCCGTAACATACATAAAGTAAATTAATTACAACAATTCGTTTCTTCACTATATGTCTCTCTTTATATCAACTTGGTCTCGCAACTCTCCAATCCAAATTACCTACTAAACTTGCAGCTTATGGGAGTGTAGTGCGTGTGGAAGGGGAGACGAGAAAACAAAGATAAGGAATGGAAGATCGCGCCCGATTCGTGGCCCGTTTATTTGGGTACTGCGTTGCCAATCGCCCATTATTGACACAAGACAACTCGGAAAACAATCAATCGTTAGACCACTAGAATTCTTTTCTAGACAGTGCTTGAATTCGGCCCAGGTACTATCTACCTCGTGTCAAAAATGCGCCTCTGTCGGGTCTCGTGTCCTGAGACCTCGGTCGGTGAACGATGTTACAAAGGTATCGCTTCGTTGCTTAAATGTCGTAGCCACTTGTAGCTGCATCTCTCAGTTTAGAGGGCATGTAGCAAGTGGTCACTGTTGCGTTCTACTTTGTGGGATGGGTGTAATGCGCTCCCCTGTTAAACTGTCGGGACGCGCACGAACAGTTTGTACGGTACTTTACATATGCGAAGTAGGGCTCATGTCAAAGCGACGAGTTGAAGAACACACCAATGCTGCACGATCACTTCCGACTCGCGCAAAACAGTAAATTGTCACACTGAGCAATTTAGTAGTGTTGCGTTAACGAGGTGTAGAAGTACGTACTTGCGGCCCCAGTGTCTAATTGAGAACTTGTACGCTTAACTGTTCTACCATAATAAATGCTAAGAAACTTTACTACGACGACGTGAACTGTGAATATTTTAAGAGATGCCAATCGGCCTGTTCGAGATTGAATAATAATTATTCTTAGCTACACAGAGTATGCAGTATCTCTAATCGCACTGATTCTGGAAGTCTGTCTGAAGTTTCCAGAATTCACAGGCGTTGGGCGTTGGAGCTGCACGGGCGATGGCAGATCATTGGGCAATTGTGCATGTGCGGGCATTCTCGGATGCGCAGGGTGAAGTGGCAGCTGCATTGACCCGTAAATACCACTTGATTTGAGAGGTTATGAATTCACCACTCTTCTGACCAATGCACATAACTGTTCAAATTTACAAAGAAAAAAACACATTGGAAATAAAAAGTACTTCTTGTTATTAAATATAAATATTGCCCCACTTTCACCAAATGGTAGATTGAAGTAAAAGTAGATGCAGTATAGATCGTATTGGGGTTTTCGACCATCTTGTGAGTTTTTGTTTCAATTGCCTGGAAGCCATTCATCTTTTCTTACACCTTCCAGTGTATTATGGTGGCCAGTCCACCATTGCGTTGTTTTTAATCTTTGCAATCTTGCCGCAGGCACTGATTATATGATTAACTGTTTCGTCCACTTCTTTGCATGGTCTCCACTTGCCGTCATGTGTAGTCTTATGCTTCAATTTTTGCTTGAATTACCTTATTCCTTAAGGCCTGTTCTTGGGCTGCTATGACCAGACCTCGGTCTCTTCCAGCCATTTCCGATTCCTTCTCTTCTCTTCGGAGCCATCCTACAGCCACCCCAGATGAGAATACCGCTTACTTTCCAATTGATCTCTCAAAAATATTATTCGTGGTGTGATTTATCATGCCACCTTGTTCGGCGCTTCTTATTTTGTTCTCCCTATTGATGAAACAGGTGCTTCTCTACTTAAGGTGACCCTACCATAATTCGACAAGCCATATCAACCTTGAATATATTGTCGGTGCTTCTTTTCTGTTAGTCCTTTGTTAGTCCTTTCTTCTGTGTATAAGTCGAAGTCCACGGGCTCCTGATCTAGGGGAAATGTAGTCCGTCGTCTTCTCTTCGCAAGTGAATAGTGCCAAGTGTTGTCATTAGATTTCTAGTTTGGCCATACATATTATACGATCTGGTTTGGTCCACGTATTTCACATTAGCACCGTACCAGATCACCGTCACTGCCCAGGTATTGATAGCCTAAAAGATTTTCTACCTTTGAGCTTGATTCTGAGAACTATCAAACACGACGTTTGTGGCGATCTGCTGGTGTTCAACTTGTCAATGGCAGATAACCACGATCTTTTGAGATGTTTGTGTGTAGGCGTCCTCCATTACCTTGTATGATATTACATTCTTATAAGAGAGTTCAATAGTCGGAATGTTACCTCAATTGATGGAAATCCTACCTCAATTGATGTTGCGACTGACACACTTGTCTACGTCGAACTCTTTTACGAATACTTTAATAACAGGCGCA
This sequence comes from Gryllus longicercus, assembly GCA_038098605.1. Classification (NCBI taxonomy): domain Eukaryota; kingdom Metazoa; phylum Arthropoda; class Insecta; order Orthoptera; family Gryllidae; genus Gryllus; species Gryllus longicercus. The sequence goes on along the minus strand of JAZDUA010001035.1, from coordinate 84,542 downwards.
CTGTGTTTAGCGCCCACTCTACCTCCGTTTCAGATTTTCCGAACAACTTGTCATCCATGTAGAGGAGATGATAGTATAATGTATCACTCTTTAATGATTGATACTCGAGCCAAGTTTTTCGCAAGAATGGTATGAGGTATATCGAAGCTGATATGCGGAGAAGCGGAGCGAGCGAGTCTGCTTGGACAATCTTTCGACGTATGTTTACATTTCTGCAAGAACATCCTTTAGCAAAGCTTCAGGTGTTGCAGAGGCACATTCATGCTTGGAGGAACTTCATGATCTTTCGATTTACGTTAAAACGTATAAGATCATCAATATTTAACTTTATGGAAGAGAGTCTCCGTTCTTTTGTAGTTAGCCCAGAAAACGTGCTATTTTGTCTACCGTCTTCTAGCGTTTCGTAGGATCATCTAGTAAATGATCAACTCCCCTGGAGTGATGCTTGATGATCTTAGCCAGTCTCCGTGGTTTTGATCTGGGACTGACAGAGGCTAATATTTCCTCATTATGACTCATTTCTTTGTCATCATTGTTATTATTCTGAAGTTTTAGCTTATCCACTCAGTAACGCCAAGACTGCTTCAATCCACGGCGTCTCGTTATGTTCCATTGTCTCTCCCATAAATTGAGCCAATACTCGATCTTTTTTCTTCCTCTAGTGGTACTTCTTTTTGGGCGTGCGCTTTTCATAGTTATAGTGGTAAAAATGGTGCTGAGTCAGAAGTGGCGATTCTGGTGATTTTTTTCACGCTGGAGGTTTAACTTTCGAGTTTCGTCACCGTGGCCGATAAACGTTTCGATGATTTTAGTATTGTATCGTCGAATGGTTTTTGCCTGAGAGGTGAGGCTTTCATCTGCTGTTTCCACACACCAAGTTCTGGCCGGGGTCGATTCCGCGACCAGTCACCGGCGCTAGACCGAATGGCGTTTCGATTACGTTTGCCGCTACAGGGGCCTCCATTTAAGGCGAATGAATGACGTCGAATATTCAAATTCAAAATTACATTAAATTTTTGCACAGTTTTCCCATTTTCTTCTTATTTATTTCGGAAAAAGTATACGAAAATGTTATTTCATTCCGTCCCCTCACGTTCGCCTACCCCGTGAGTCGTTTTATTCTCATATCGTATATCATTCTATCCCCGATCGCCTCTTGATCGTTTAGTTAATACTCAGGTTTGAAAAGTCGATGAAAAAATTTGGTGAGTATTCGCAAATTTATTTGATTAAATATTAAACAGATTGGACGCATAATAAATGAAATGCATTGATAAAAAAGCACCGAAAATCTAAATAATACTTGTTTATTGTAAGTAAAGTTCGGCAACCCGTTCCCTGAGCAAGGGACATGAAATTGAATATGAACAGTACAATATTCACTTCTCAGTGGTCAATTCTGGCGCTTTAGTGACGGCTAGGAACAGGAAAACGTGTACGACAAGTTCTGGCTCCAGTCGCTTCTGCGCAGACATCTTCAAAGACCGGTCCTCTCGGTGCCCCGCGGGCGCTAAGGCGTGTCTCCGCCGCCACCGCCGATCGCTGCACCTCAGGCTGACCTTCACCTAGTGGTCTCTCCTGCTCGGCCACGCGATTCACTGCTGGCTAGATCTGCTCGTGACTTCTGGCATGGTAGACACACAATTTGAAAATTAAGATTACCCACAAAAGACGTGCTTTTCGTTTTCTTTGATTTACGATGTAAACAAATGTTGCCATACTGCGTGTGTCATAATTAGGGGACGGATTTTAATGAAATATTATTTTTTCTTTTCAATTTAGAACAATGCCGTTTAGTACAGACATTCATTTTATGTTATCACAAAAAGAAATGACCCATTCTTATGTTTTTTTTGTTGCATTTTTCGTCGATTTTGACTCATGTTATAGTCATTTTTTACCTTTTCCTATAATTTTTAATGCATATTCACTGGTTTCAGTGATTTTGATAGCATTGTAATGGTGTTAAAATGGTTATTTCATTGATTTTAATAGAATTTTAAAGATATTCAAATAATATTTTCGAGATGCAACATAATGTTCTCTACAGAATTTCTGAGTAGCTTATTGTTTCTTCGCTCATATATTGTAATGACCGCCCTGGTGAGTACTACGTTATATATGGTTCCTGTGACGCCTATTAACGCTATTGTCGGTTCAGCCGATTTTGCGGTAAATATAGGCAGATATTTACTGGTAAAGAGTAGTTCAAACCAGACGTTTTCAAGGGAAGTTCACTTGAACGGAAGAAAGAAGTCTCAATTACATCATTAACATTCCAACAGCATTAGTTGTTAATCTGAACTGGTTTTGAATACATTTTTGCATCATTTTTGGCAATGTTGTAGGTCACCAAATTCCTAGTCATAATAATACAAACGGCAAAGTTGAGTGTGTGTTTATGTGTGTGTGAGAGAGAGGGAGAGAGAAGGAGAGGGAGAGAGAGGGGATCACACACACACACACACACAAAAATCGTTATGGAATATGCGTTATGGAATTAATTCTGTGATTACTATTGTGGCTATTATGTTAAGCCATTAAGTAAAATATATTTATTACTTAACGAAATGCAACATTTCGTTTCCTAAAAATGTTTGACAGCACGTTTGTTTCCGAAACGTCTCTCTGTGAAATTCTCAACTTAAACAGTAAACTAAAAAATAATTATTCACCGGTTTAGATGAATTTCAGGGTTGTTCGTAAAACACTTGTTCGCCTTTCATTATACACCCGTCAACCCACATATTTCCTTAAGTCCCGGAATATTTCCAGATAATTTCAAAACAACTAAGATTAGACCGTTCTTAAAAGAAGCAACAAAAAATTGAAATTCAAAATAATCAGTCATGTATTTTTGTCAGTCTTTACAAGAATATTAGAGAGATGTTTCTAAGTACTTTTCTCAGTAAATAGGAGTAGCTTCATCAATCGATAAAAATGAAGCACCTATTGGAATACATTTAGACCTTTCAAAAGAATTTGACGTCATTCGTCATAACATTTTATTTTCAAAAATGCCGTCGTATAGAATTCGTAGTATTGCTCTAGATTGGCTATGTTTGTACCTTAAACAATGATCTCAGAGAGTAGAAATACCATAATGAAACGAAGGGACATTGTGTACTTATTCACCTCTCCTATTCATAGGCACTTGCACATGAGGATCCGCAGGATTCGATTTTAGGCCCTATTTTCTTCGTACTATACGAAACGGAGAAGTTATACTCTTTGCTGTCAGTACAAATATTATTTGCAATAAAGAAACAATAAATACTACAATATCAAATTGGATTCGCAATAACAATCAATAGGCAACGATGGAAAAACGGTTTAAATGCACTTTTCTATTTCAAATAAACATTTGTATACTCCATTGAAAATACACGATACAGCAATTGACTGATGTTATAGTAACAAACTGTTGGGCTTTTCAATTTAGTCCAACCTCAAATGGAATGTCCATTTCAATGAACTGAACACAAAATCAAGTTTAATATGCTACGCGTTCCGAATTATTTCAAACTCAGTCAGCCTCCATTCGGCGAATGTTCATTCTCGTCTAAGATATAACGTAATATTCTGGTGAAACACCAAATTTTTAGATTACAGAAAAGAATTGCACGAACAAATAACAAATCCCCCCTTACGTGAATCTGGTAAGCCTCTCTTTATTAAGCTAGAAATTATTGCCTCTTGATTTACGAATCATTGATTTTTGTCAAAAATGGCTTACTCAAGGGTGGGAACATATTTTCAAAGATTGCAAATGTCAATAACCAGACGAAGCATTAAAAAACAAACTATCTGAAGGCCTAGGAACAGAAACCAGTACCTGTATGTCAGAAGTATTGACCCTGGGTGTTGAGGCACTTGTCCCACTGTGACACAAGGCGGTGAATGGCTGCCTCGTAAAATCGCCGGAGCTGCGTTGTGAATGAGTTCCGTACGTACAGCTTGACGTATTCCTCCGAGGTAAATCGTTTGCCCCTCAGAGCCTTTTTCAGGGGATCAAATACGGCGTAATCGAAGTGAGTATGGAGTCTGGACAGTATGGAGGGTGACCGAGAACCTCCCACTTGAATTTCTGCAAGAGTGGCGTAATTGTGTTGGCCGCATGAGCCCCGTGGTACCATTGTGCACCACGACAATGCTTGGCCTTACACTACATGCAGTACACTACGACACATGTCGGGAGAGCGATCAGGAGCTTTGAGCGTGTACCGGATCTCATTCTCCAGCTGGGGAAGATCACCGCCAACTCCAGAGGAAAAAACATGCACTACACTTAGGGAACTAATGAACTTAGCAGTTGACGCTCCCGGAATCACTAATCAATCAATATAAACTTGAAGAAATTTTAAGTAAAGAACGCAACCTTCAAGTTTTTGATAGGAGGCTATTGTTTCTTTGGTTACTCAGGTACTCGGGAAAAATACAAAAACCTACATATTCAATAATAATACTAATTTCTAATACTAATTTCGAATATACGCAAAGTTGACGAAAACCATTGCTGCTTCCAGTGTGTGAGATGTGTCTGTGGTTTCGTTAAATCCTTAGGAAAAATTAAAAAACACTGCAACAGTTTCCCTTTTGACTGAAAAATCCAAATATTTTACTGAATTCTCATAGTCAGATACAGCTTACGACAAAAGTGATATGCGCCAGCAATTGTCCAAGGAAGAGGTCGCCTGCCACAAATAATTGATACTTATGGAGTGCGTTATGGAACAGCAACCTTTTGATATTATTGGTATGTAAATAACTAATGTTTCGTATTTATACTGTGTTATTAAAGTGTTCGTAAAAGATGTTTGTAAAAATATTTAATTTTTCGGGCGTATACAAGAGTATTGTGTTAATATCATTGTACAATGTATTGACAAGTGAATTAAAATTTGCTATCCATAAGCGAAATACGATCTCTGCATTCGCTGAAAAGATAGATGTAGGAGCTGGGCTAAAACGACGATCAATGCGAGATCAGTGGTCAGAATTACAAGAATTTTTCGCGAATTTCGAGCTTTAAGTGATCATGTCTCATGAAGTGTTCAATTCTGTTGAACACTCAGTGTTTCATATTTCATTCTTTGTGTAGATATATTTTTTTCTTTCTGGGGCTTTTTTGCAGCTTTAGGGGATGTCGATTTCGACTAACCGCGCCGGTTTCCCCTCAATGGGCCCATGAGGGACAATGTCCCTAAGGGGGCACACATTAACCTTTACACTAGACACACATGTTAGCTCCTCCGCCTGTGGTCAATAGACTCACAATTCCTTCCGTCACACCACACGTATATGAAAGACAAGGAACAAACAACCATGCCCACGGCTGAACTCGAACTCGTGACCCTTCCGCCTGAGACATTGAGTCGGCACACGCTTTAGCTAACCTCGGCCATTCAGGTTGGCTTTGGGCGTAGATAATATCATCTACATTTACATCGTTAAATGTATTTATTGACAATATAAAACTTTTAATTTTAACTTTTGGAAAGATAATCAATAATCTTTACTAAAAACAGATGTTTTTGAGATATATGACCTATTTTTTTAAAAAATAATTGCGAATTACAAAGGAAAAGGACACAACCACAATTTTCTTTAATGAAAAAGAGAGCAGCAAATATTTATAAATTTCGAACGAAATGTTTTTAAACTGATTTTTATTTAGATATCTTTCCTTTAAAAAAATCTATGTAAAAGTTAATAAGGGACATCGAATAAATACTTAAAAATACGACATGCATATTTGTTTCCTCATAACAACTTTTCATTTTCTGTTTTTTTTCTAAACCACTGTCGATTGCTAGTTACTAAGTGGTGGAACATTCTCGCATTATATCAAAATTTCGCAATTTTTGAAAATTCAGTAACTTAAAAAAATGGGACCAACGTCATTGTTTTAAGCGTCCCTTGTTGTATGCGAAATAAGATTGAAGAAAAAATTGGTGCGTTTTTTGAGAAAGTGGTTTTGTTTTATTTACATCAAGCAGAAATTGCGCTAAAACAACTAGTTTTTCCAAAAAAAATTGTACACGGCCTTTTTTAAAGAGATGATTTTTTAGAACAGATTTTGTTTAGGGCAAAATGCACTCTGCGATATACACCGAAGAGCCAAAAAACGATTCAGTCATGCGTAATAAAGAGATCTGGAACCAATCAGAATGCGGTGTTCAGGTCGGCAACGACTATATAAGACAACCAGAATCTGGCACAGTTGTTAGATCGATTACTACTGCTACAATGGCAAGTTATAATGATTTAAGAGTGTTTTTTTTAATTTTATTTATTTTCATTCGGAAGTACATAGTTCAGTTACATTACTTTATCATATGTATTGTATGACATAAATATTCTTATTACCTATTCTAAAAACTAACTCTAGCTACAGGAGGGGTAGGAAGCTTCAGTCTGCACCTACTCTTCACAATTGTTGGAAAATATGTTTAGGAAGGCATTTAAAGGGTAACGGTTTTTTATTCGTGTTGGAGTATAGTCTGTTGAGGCGAGGTTGTATTGGCTGATGTGTGGTATAGAATTGATATTTGAATAAAAGTTATTGGAGAGATGGGCTATGTGTTTGATGATGGGTTTTATATTCAATTCTTTTTGTAGTTGTTTGTTGGATATAAACCATGGTGCGTGAGTTGCTAAACGGAGAAATCTATTTGGTATTATTTGTAGTTTATTTATGGTTGTGGCTGATGCGTTTGTCCATACGGGGCATGCGTATAACATTAATGGTCTGATTATAGATTTATATATTGTTGTAGCATTGTCTATTGATAGGCAGCTTTTGGAGTTTATTAGAGGTTAAGAGTGTTTGAGCGTGGTTTATAGCGAGTGTGTTATAGTCAACACAAGAGAGATGGGGCATAGCATCTCAGAGGTCGCGATGAAATTTGGATTTTCCCATACGACTATTTTACGAGTGTACCGTGACTATCGGGAATCCGGTAAAACATCAAAAATCACGCATCGCTGCAGGCGCAAAATGATCGTGCAAGAACGGGACCGACGTCGAGTGAGGATAATCATTACACGTGACAGAAGTGCAACCCTTCCGCAAATTGCTGCATGTTTCAATGCTGGACCATCAATAAATGCCAGCGTGCGAACCATTCAACGAGACATCGATATGGGGTTTCGGGGACGCAGGCGCACTCGTGTACCCTTGATGAATGCACGACACAAAGCTTTAGGTCTCGCCTGGGCCAGTCAACGTCAACATTGGACTGTTGATGACTGGAAACACGTTGCCTGATTTGACGAGTCTCGTTTCACATTGTTTCGAGCGGATGGACGTCTAGGAGTATGGCGGCAACCTCATGAGACCACGGACCCTGCATGTCAATACGGGACTGTTCAAGCTGGTGGAGGCTCTGTTATGGTATGAGGCGTATGCAGTTGGGGTGATAGAGGACCCCTGATACGTCTAGATACGACTCTGACAGGTGACACGTACGTAAGCATCCTGTCTGATCACCGGCACCCATTCATGTCCTTTGTGCATCCAGCAGGACAATGCGACAACCCACACGTCCAGAACTGATGCAGAGTGGCTCCAGGAACACTCTTCCGAATTTAAGTACTTCCAATGGCCACCAAAATTCTCAGACATGAACATTATAGAGCATATTTTGGATGCCTTGCAACATGCTGTTCAGAAGAGATCTCCACCCCCTTGTACTCTTACGAGTTTATGGACAGCCCTGCAGGATTCATGGTGTCAATTACCTCCAGCATTACTTCAGACATTAGTCGAGTCCATACCAGTCGTGTGAACTTCTGCATGCTCGCGGGGGCCCTACACGATATCAGGCAGGTCTACCTTTTTTTTATTTATTTATTATTTTTTTTTGGGGTAAATGGCGCACAAACCGTAGTTCGTAAACTCTTTGACCGCACATCCTCCATCCGCTGGCAGTTTACTCGTCCTCTAATAGAGTAACGTATTTTTCGGGCATGGAAAAAAGGAGGAGAAAATGAACTAGTGGTGCAACCGCAGTACAAACTTTCTCGCATTATTGTAACGGCTCCGCAATGTTATACTACTACATGAACCTGAAAATGTGTTTTCAACTAGCATTTTTTCCCCCGCGCCGAGACCCGAACTTAGGTCCATCCAGTCCAGTTATCAGGCCGTTCGCCTTCCCGATACACCAGGCAGCCGCTCTAACGTGTCAATTTTGGGCGACGTTTAAAAAGCTAATTGTTTAGATTATTATCTCCAACAGGCAATTTCTCAGTTGTTTTTTTGTCGTTTGTAGGGAAAAAAGTTTAAAAATTAACAGTTGCATTTATTTTAAGTAAAATTACGCGAAAACTATTGAATCCAATGATACCTTATTTTAGGTGGTGAGCCTCAGACCATTAGGCCTGTTCTTCCGTCTGGCCTCGCAAATTTCCCTATACTCATTTCACCATTAGTGGAGAAGGAAGGTATCCCTCGGGTGATGAAACGGGCAATTTAAATATTGCTAAGAGGCTTCTTTTAGGCTTGAGGATATGTTACTCGCAGTCTGTCTACAACATGGGACAGCCAGCTTTGACTTCTCCGAAGGAAGGCGTCCGTAGGATTTTTGCCTTTAAAAATTAACGCTTTCGAACGATTTAAACGCGCAAATTTGGGTATGTCAGCGGGTGTACGCTTGAGTATACGCTGGCGATAAGGGCATCGGAAACCGCCAAAACTACGCAAATTTTTGAAATTGCACATGTCCTTATTCAAGATCTGTCTTTAAAGAACATATTTCATTTAAGCGAAAAATCTCCATCTTCAGAATGCCAAAAAATTAACTTTTGCAAATTTCGAAAATTCTGCGATTTCAATAACAATGACATTATATAAAGCCTCAACAAGATTTTCAAAATTTTCTCAAATATGGCTCCAAATGTTTTGATTAAACTTTGTCTTTGGATAGCGCTATAACTGTTATAATTAAGTATGTAACCTTTTTCTCGTTATCGGCTCTAATTTTTTTACATTTTTTCCACTTATAGAGCAAAGTATTCGTAATATTGTCATGCATGGGAGAGCGTTGCATTGCATTGCGTTGCATATTTAAACATCGTCAAACGTAATATCGCGCATCCGACTGGATTGTCTAGCAGTAGAGCTCATGGGGAGTGAACTTGTTGGGCGATTGTGTTTCGAGGCTCAGCGAGGTGAAAAAATGTTTGCTGGTTGGAAACAGTCTTGCACATTCATGTACTTCCAGTAGTATAATATTGCGCAACCGTTACAAATGATGAGGGAAAGTACGTTCTGTTGTAGTACCACTAGTTTTTTTTCAATTAGGGAGTTTCATCCTTTACGGTGACAATAACTTCAAATCATTAGAAACATAGTATAAAATTATCACATGCATTAAAAAAAATTAAAATTATATATTTTTAAATAAATTTCATTTCGTATAACCCGTACAAAAGTGTCACTGAGAGCAGATCACTTGCCCTGCCCTAATCTAACGATTCTACTGTTCCTTTCAACGCCGTTTCAATATATTTGATTTTATATATGATTTATTATATTTTTGTTTCTTTTATGTTAATAACATTCTAAATACTTGTTTTCTTTTGTTCGTTGATTGTTATGCGACTCACGTGAAACGAAAGCAAACTAGTGGAGCTACAGAATGGCACAGACTTTCCCATATTAGTTGTCTGTTTCCTTTGGTCTCGGCTAGCTACTCAGACTTGCCGGATACGCTTTCCAGCTGCATAATCGTTCCCAAAGTACATTTTTTTTACATTTTCTTAATTTTTCGATTTCCTAATGGTTGAACGAAAATATAACTTTTAAGGTTATTAAAGAACTGTAAAACCTCGTCCTAAATAGCAATTGTCTTTGAAAAATTTGTAGCCGTTTTTAAAAAACTGCCGTTTAAGCGCTATTGTAAATTCGAAATTTGATGCTTTTTCACGAACAATTTTCGAGCAATCGAAAATCTTCGTTTGAATTCATATTAAGTACTTTAACTCCCAAATACTTTAATACCCAAAATTGTGTCCACGAATCGCTGGAAATGTGCATATCAACGGCGTAAGAGATCTATAAAAAATATTGCATGTGTATTTTTTGAAAAAACAAAAAAAATACCCTGAAATAAACTTTACCTCATATGAAAGAGCTCAAATAGCACCACCCTTTCGAAAAGTTTGAAGGAAAAATTGGGAACTATTTTGAGAAAATGTCGTTTGAGCATTTCTGAAAATGCGGAATTTTGAGCTAGTTTTCACAGAACACGGGTGAGTTTTCGAGAAACTTTATATGACATTATTTAAAGAACATGTACTCATAAATACAATAATGTGAACAAATTGCCTCTAGTATAAATATAAACATCGGACACAAGTAAAAAATATATTTTTGTAATTTTTGAAAAAACAAAAGAATAAAGCAATATGACGTTTATGTTATCATAGAGTGCATTTAGCACTATTCCTACTATAAATTTAAAAAAATTGGAGCCGTTTTTGAGGTAAAAACCTTGTTTCTGTAAATTTTTAATATTGCTAAATGACACTAAAATTTTTAAAAAAATGTACATGATCTTATTGAAAAAATTATAATGGACAACAAATTTTAAATGAAAGAAGAATCTCGATCTTCAATTTTGTACTTGTAGGAAGACGCCCGAAAATTTTCAAAATTTTGACATTTCCGAAAATTTAGAGTTAACCCTGAAAATCGGTCTTATGCCACCTTTATAAGTGTCTTTTACTCTACTTTTACAAGAAATTTTTAGAAAAAATTTGGAAGTTTTGTTTTACCTTCCACACGCTAGTATTTAATTGATTACATTGCAAATTCATATTCGTCTACATCACCTAGGACTTGCATTCTCACGATTTTTACCTGCCAATTCCTTATATGCTCAGACGTTATCTCCAGCGTCGTTCTGCATACTTTTACGCACACGTATGATGTGGTGCAATACGATCACGAGGTTACAGTGTTGAAAATCGTTCACTTCGATCGGCTGGCGTTTTAAAAGTTCTGAGTTCATTAAACTTGGGGCTAGGTCTATGATTTTTATAAGTTCATACATTGAAAGTGATATATATATATATATATATATATATATATATATATATATATATATATATATATATATATATATATATATGTGTGTGTGTGTGTGTGTGTGTGTGTGTGTGTGTGTGTGTGTGTGTGTGTGTGTGTGTGTGTGTTTCGAAGAAGTCGGAGAAACTATTGGTAGGCAATCAAAGATTTGATAGCAATGACAGCAGTCGAGCTCATCAGACAACACTGTTATCTTCCCTCCCAGCACCGCGTCATAGGTAACCCATGAAGTGAGAATGAATACGTCATGATTAGACGACGTAATGACGTAAACAGTTTTCTCATTCGTTGCCAGAAATAAGTCGCAACTGTGTGATGGCAAAAGGAGGAAAGGACTAAAAGCAAAAGTCATGCTTGATACAACATTAATATTGACAGTAGTTGACTAATGTATAATGTGATTCAAAAGCTGTTTTTTTCTATTAGGCGGCGCATTAAAAGCTGTGATATAACATTTTTTTAATATTATTTTCATTCGCTGGCTTTGGAACTTGGCAAATACCTGCGTACTCCTGGAATTGTCAGTGGTTTTCTAATTCTTGGGAAATGAGCCACGTAAGAACTTAGTATCATCTCAACATCAGGCCTTGTGGATGAGCAATGGAAACAGATTGAAGAATGAGGTTTTGCCCGTGGACCGTGGTCCATTGTTTAAGATTCTGTGCCGTCATTAACTTTTAATTGCCATTAAATATTGTATTATAATTCCATTATTACGAATATATAAATACTTAGAATAGCGTTTCACATTAATTATTGCATAAATGATGGGATATCAAAGTTATATTAGACTAACTAGACATAACATTGAATTTTCCCCAAAATCTTCCGTTAATAAATAATCGAATGATGTACTTTGCAGCTTTGTTGGTGCTATAAAAAATTATCACAATCTATCCCTTTACCTATCCCATTACCGAAATTAATATTGAGCAAATTTTGTATTAAAAAAAAATCTTTGCCCTTTCTATCATATGACCGTCAGAGCCCGGTCGTCTGTCGGTCAGGTACTACTCAAAGCTATTTCCTGCTCGATCTATTGAAAGACCGGCGACAATGGCATACGCCCTCTCTGCATCTCTACCCCTATGCATAGACATTCAATTGATCTGGTAGCAACGGAAGCAAAATGGGCTCGCTCACGACTTATTTATGAGCAAAGCATTATAATTTTAAATCTAAATGAGAAGAATACTTTCAAAAGTAATGTATCAAGAAAATTGTAATGTTCTATTTATACCATCAATAAAATAGTCGGTTCTAAGCTGTCGATTGGATGAAGTCATAATCTACTCGATTAGCGCAAAAAGTAATATTAGTCATCTCTGCTGTTTGAACATTTTTATAGAATTAATACAATATCTTAATGCACGCGCAGCCTCAATATGCTTCAAAGCAAGTGCGCGAAAATGTGTTAATAAAATTAAGTTGCATTGGCACGTGGCACAGGCGTTACTAATGAAACCACTCACTTTTTTAATAACAACCTCTATCTTTTCGTTCGTTGCACCACTGGACGAGCCAGGTACTTGAATTATTGCACTGTACGACAATAAATAACTTTATTCATTTAGGAGTTGAATTACTTTGCTCCTATATGTATGTATAATACTTTAAATATATAAAAATCTAAGAATTGGCTAGTACCGGAAGCTGTGAGTGAGAGGAAACTGTGAGGGAGTATCAGGGACTGGAATCGCTGATTCGATCCCGGCTAGGAGGCAGCTAACATGTTTTTGATACGTTAAATACTAGTGAGTGTGTAGTCTGTTTCGTGATCGATTTCGTAGGACATATTGCTCTGATCAGTGACTTTCTAATTAGTACTTCAAGGCGAATGCTGAAGCAGCGTCTTCTAGGTACATGGGCAATGGACTGCGCACAATACTTCCTTTTCCACCCTGGCCTTACTCACAGCATTGCAGTTATGGGCTAATCCAAAGAGTACTCTACTCTAGGGCCAACCCAGCAATATCAAAAAGCTCATTACCTAGTAATCAACATTGATCAAGGAAAATTCCCAACAAATGTAGACGACCCGATCTGCAGCTGTAAAGCTGCGTGAGATATTTTTTTGTGCCTCGGGGTGGTAAACCAAAAAGTAAATCATTAAAAAAAAAAAGAAAATATCTGGAGGGGAAAACACTTAACTCTCAATGAACCGTCAAAGTTCTTTGAATAATTCGAAAATGTATACTAGTTATTGTTTTTATTTCGAAAATTTCGATAATTCCTCAAAAACTATCGCCCAGAAAATCCACATATCATTAATCAAATGACAGCGAGAAAGTAATAATACCTTTTAAAATTCCTGCAATTAACACTCTGCGAATTTGTTGAAATGCATGTTTCTGTCGGACTGAAATATGAAAGCAATTATTTGCCTTGTAAGAGGGCAACATTGACTACAATTGAACACTAGTAAGAAAGGTTTATATATTGAGATAGGTAATGTGAACAAGTGAAAATGTGAGAAAGAACAAAAGTGCTTCAACTTTATGGTTCACCTTGTTAAAAAACACTAAAATATAAAAAAAACACTTTTGTAAATCAAATAAAAATTATTTTTTGTTCCTTCAAACATTTTTATATTCTAGTAATTTATAACTTCAGTACAATGTCCTCAATTATAATCCACGAACGTGTCGATAGATAAAATGCAGAATCATTCGCTTTGACGTATCACACTATCTTGGTGCACACGTTGTGATTGTAATATAGGCGCTCGCGTGCGCAGCTGCCGCCAGTAGTCTCGTGGACTTGAGAGAGTGCGGAGCTCTGTGTTGGCTCACCGGGTGAAGAGTTCTGTATGACATGTTGGATGCATGAGGTAAGTTGAAAGATATTTTGAGTATTCTGACTCCAACCCCATGGGAAAAGTTAGTTTTTGAATTGATCGTTTTCTGTAGTATTTGCCAGTTGTACACTATCAGTAATAAATGAACATAACCTTTTTAACATCACAGTAACGGTCTCCGTGTTGTCGTACTTTCTGTTAAGGCGGCCAATGTAAAGTTGTTATTAAGGAAATAATCGGATATTTGAGATAAATTGAGCCTATTAGTGGTAGATACAGATTTTACATTTGATGTAGATTCATGGATTTTATTTTTTATTTCTTGTCAAAACCGTAGTTATTTTACTGAACGATAGTTAAAGTAATTCACATATTATAGTGTGTATTTGATTTCAGGGAAATCAAAGTAACTGGTGTTGCCAACGCAAGTATTAAACATTACTCCTGACATGATGAAGTTCCAAGTCTTTTTAACCCTTCTTGTGCTTTCTGTGGGTAAGTTTTTAATTTAAAAGTTTACATTTTCCAGTAAATGAAATTTAACTTTTATAATGTTCTAATTCAAAGGTTAATGTAAAAATATCAAGTATTATTTTGAAGTTACTATGAAATTTATTTAAAATAATTTTTCCTGTTGTACTGTTATCAAATTTTTAATAATTTTTGAGTAGGTGTGATGAAAGACAAATATGTGTGTTTTTTTTAATTCTGTTGATTTATAATTTAATTATCATTATTTTACTTAATTCAATGCACGATTTCAGCATTTTAAAACTGAAAAGAAGTTAGATTTTCTTGAAGCAGGCAATCAGACTGAAATGTGACTTACTGGTCTGTGTATGTGAACTCTTTATAACGTACCTCTTTGTAACATTCTTTGTCCTAAGATAACTTTAATTCTATCTTTGTAACCTTCATATGAAACCTTTAATTCAAGCTACTAAGTCTAATCAGGAAAAGCAAACACAAATTCACTAATGATTATTGTAAAATTTAAGTCGTATTTAACTCCATTGATAATTTCAGCCATAATTTGAAAGTCAAATTGCAGAGAATTATAAATAATCTATGCACTGACGGTTCAAAACATAGAATTTATTTCAATGATGACTTTAAAATGAAGAATAGTGAATTTATACAAGATTATATTATGTACTGTGAATAAATTTGTAATGGCAGGAAATTGTGAGCAAGTTTTGTTCACAGATATGACATTTTTATAACAAGGCACCTGAAAATATTGAGATGTAATGTGTAAATATCATTATATATATATATATATCAATGGATATTTTTTTTACCAAATATTTTGCTTCATTTAGTGTTCTAGTAAAGATTCTTAAATTTTCTCATTAGTTAGAAATGTTTGCAATGAATGATCTTGTTTTGTAATAAAAGCATAATATTTCAATGTGAGTAAATCCATTTTTCTGATTGTTTGCCAAAACTTTATTTTTATTTAAAAATTGTATTTTTAATCATTGTATCGCTTCGAAATGAATGCTTGTGAATTATCACTCTAGTACTTATCCTGAACAGGCACAAAGAAAAGTTCTAAAAATAACTTGTACAATAGCTTATAGCTAATGTATATTGGACAGTAACAAGTTCATGCAACACTCAATATTTCAGTTTTGTAAAGTTTCAGGTACTCTGAACTTTCGTTTATGTGTAAATCATTTAATAGTTGGTATGCAGAAGCAGAAAATTGTTTTATGAAGCACTTTTGACTTGTTCAACATTTCACCTTTTCTTTTTTTTGTAAAAACTATTATACATCTTACATCAATGGAATTAGAACATTAATTACTCAAAGAAATTCCATTATACCAATTCTTGCATTTTCAGACTGTAACATGACATTTAAGTGTTTATCAACTCCTTGGTGGGCTTTAATTTGCGCAGTAAGTAATTGCATTCAATGTTGATGTTTGTGTAGGTATCTGAATCTTAATTCATTGCATGATGGTGCAGCAGCTGCTTGTCTTAATGTTTCTATGAAATATCATTGTCATTGACGTTGTTCAATTATTTTGTTTTCTCTGATTTTGGAGAAATGAAAATCAATTTGTGAAAATGTTGATAAACAGCCATAAAAGGAACTAAATTTCATCGTTTTGAAAGTAGGCCTACTTTGGTTATTGTGCCAAAAATTGAAACATGGTATATAACATTGTATTTTTCATGGCATTCAGAGTTCATGTAACTATAAATTTAGATAAATCTGTTGGCTATGTTCGCATCAATTTTTTGTGGGCGACAAAAATTGAAATACTTAATGAAATTTGTGGGGGGTTTTGCACCAGTGAATAATAATTTTAAAATAAAAATAATTATTAATAAAATATAGTTCAAATTAATTGTATTAATAAAACATTAATTTAATATTAAAACCAGTACCTTATTTGTAATAATAATGATTATTATTATTATTATTATTATTATTATTATTATTATTATTATTATTATTATTAATATTGAGGTAGATAGAAGAGAAACTTGAGAGATTTTGCAAGACTCTGAGTCATGTACAATCAATACTGTTTACAGACCTCAATGCAAACGTAGTAGTGTTTGTTTACTGTAGTTCAGGCCCTTTTATGCTTGGATTGTACACTTTGCTCGTACTATGTGATCACAAAGGAATAATAAACAGCTCCTGACTGCCGTATTTGATACCACTTGCTTGTCTTGTTTATAATGTCCCAAGCATTCAATTACTACCCAAAAAATAATTTTAAAAATTTAGTGTGACGAAACAGCAGAGTATTGTTAATTTTAAATTAAAATGTACTATCCAGTTCATTGAGATTTTTATAAATGCGACTACAAACCATAGCATACATTGTGTTGTAATTCGATAGAAAAATCACTAGTAGGTATCGTGTTCAATATTTGGTGTGGCTCAACTTTCACCTTTGTACTTGGTAGAGGTGGTATCTTGCGTCCGGCACAACGAACTCCCAAGCCCTTCTACAAGACTAGATAGCCCATAATTGCAGTGGAATAGCAATTAAGCGATCTCTGATGGATCGGGATAAATGGTCGTTAATAAGTCTGGTGAGAACTTTTCCCCGTGCAAGAATCCTCCGTAATAAACGAGTACTAAAACCGCATATACTTTCTCGCGTTATTTCTAACTAATGCAATTTTGGTAAGATTCAGAGAGTTAAACGATAATGAGACGTGCGGCATTTTTAAACGTCCTTTGCTGTATCCCAGAAATTATATTTTAAAAAATTGTCCAGAAACCTCTCAAAATCCACGGATAAAACAAATGCTTCATTTTTGTTGAATTTTCGAAAATAGCAAGGTTGTGTAGTATGGCTCTGGCCGAGCGACTGTAGTGGTGTAGCGGTAAAGTATAAGATGATTTAACTCCATGGACCCGAGTACGAATATCGACGTGGAAAATAATAATAATAATAATAATAATAATAATAATAATAATAATAATAAAGCCTTGTTGAAAACACTTTTGCACGTTCATGTAGTATAAAATGTGTAGCCAATACAAAAATGCGAGGAAGTTTATCGTGTTCTTCGCCAGTTGTGTATCAAGGACCCATAAAATGTGGATGCTACGTAAAGGTGTTAGAAGTAGTAATTTACTACATACAGGGACACATTTTATCCACTGTGTGGGTATCTAGGCCCTGCAATACGAGTTTTTCTGACCACCTTCCGCTGCAGCATTGCATTATTTTCTATTTATAACTTAAGTACGTAGTATACGAGAAAGTAAAAGGCTTTGAATTTCTTGCGATGTTTCGTAGGTAATTTCTTGCGATCAAAGAATCGGAAATTCAATTATTTAATTAAAGTAATATTGAAACAATACTTTAGTTTCGTTCAGTATTTCCAGGGAAATACGATATTCAATTTTTATCGCTATCAGTCTTCTAAGCTACTTACCTAATGTTTTACCCGATGGAATAATGTAAAAGGTCTATCGCTTTATTTTATGTTGAATTTAAGCTTTCTTTCACTGAACTCTCAATTTAGGCGATGTTGCGTAACTCTTCTGATATCTTCAGCAAAATCCCTCTGTAATGGTTAATACAATGCAAGGGCGTCTTGGCGGTATATAGTTTGGGTGCGTGCGTCCGTTTCTTGCCTATTAACCCTTGTTCTGTGTGGTTATCTGTATGACATTGTTAATTACGATGTGGAATGTCTTTACTCCATGTATGCTGCTTAGTGTCTTTGTCGCGTTTCAAATAAAATGTTTGTAACGTTGCTTAATGAAGGTTACGTTTTTGGTTTTCACCGTCTTAGTCTATCCTACGCTTTTTTGTATTCAATCCATTTTTTCGAGGAATGAAATTAATTCATTTTGTGTGCTTTAAAAACACGAACATAGCTTCCTTTGTTTTTAGGAACATTGAAAGAGACTTGGAATTATTTGTGCCTCATTGAAATAACTCTCACCAAGCACATTGCTTATCCAGAGCAATTCTCCAGTTTGGCGAATCCGACAGGGAATACGCCGTTGGTTTGAACGTACATTGTCTCATTTCAAATTGGAAGCATATTAGGGTAAAAGCATCTGTAGTAGCCACGATGAATAACATTTTCGCATTTTCTTTAAATTCATTTCATAATATTAATTCTGTGACAAAATAATTGTTTAAAAATTGTCTTTGTCACGCAAAATTACGCGAAACCTAATCATATTTTGGAAAAATTCTATGAACTTATTTCACGATGCCTTGAAACAACAGATATCATTAAGAAAAAAATCTATCTTGAATATTGAAGTTGTACACCAAAAATTGTGAACTTTTGCAATTTCCGAAAAATCAGAGAGATATAAACTAAAATGAGACATGCTATCCAAGGACTAAGTTTAATCAAAACATTTGGAGCAATTTTTCAGAAAGTTTCGATAACGTTAACGCTTCATGTAAAGTACTCTCAAAAATCAAAATATTCGTTTTAAATTCGCGGGGCATTCAGTTCGTTCATATCGATAGGAGAATATCAATTTTGGAGAAAATCGTCTGAACTGTTTAGGCGCTAGCGTTGACCACAGACGAACAGACGTTTTGCCGTTAACCAATTTTTCGGTATCAAGGATCCACAAAATATGGTTTATGACCACACAACCTTTTAGGGGAAATAATTTACTTCGAATTGGGTTTACCCACTTTTCGTAACCAGGGCCCTGGAATAGGAGTGTTTGTGTGGTAGAAATGCCGAGGCGAGAAAGTAAAAATATATAAGAAACTAATTATTTTCGTTCTACTCCTCACCTTTAGAAGTTATAAGCACACCATTCTGCGAATTTGTAGCAGACAGGAAGTCTCTAACAAATTTAATTTGGTTTTTGTAGTGGGCGACTGTTGTCTTTTTTCCCTACGTGGTCGAGCTTGAAAACATTGCAGTTTATTCGTCGTTGCTTTCGTTAGTATACATATTAATTTGGTTTTTGTAGTGGGCGACTGTTGTCTTTTTTCCCTACGTGGTCGAGTTTGAAAACATTGCAGTTTATTCGTCGTTGCTTTCGTTAGTATATCTGCTACGTCTAATGGTTCTTATTTTTTTGTCGTGACGTCGTTTATCTATTTTATATAGTATTAAAAATTCATTTCAAATAGTAATTTTGTGTCAGCTTTTATCTTGTGTTGGGTATTAGTTTTGTTCTTATTTATGGTTTGGATGAATTTAGTAAATTACATTATAGGCATAAATCAGCGTTTATTTTTTTTTAAAATTAAGTTGTGTAAATCAACTTACTAGTTAGCTGAGTACTGTGATGTCGAATACTGTGAAAAACGTTTGGACGAAAATGGTGAAGCACTTTTCGAGCTCTGTGGATAATATTTACATTTTAATGGGTTAAAGAAAGATTAAAACTCTACTCGTCTTCTCATTCTTAATTGTAATTTTCTGTAATAACAGAACACTATTGCGGCTTGGCGCACATTTAATCACGCCATTGCGAATACCTGACGTGGTAAGTGGGATAGTTGACTGTGCATCAGCAGACTGGAGGAAAAGATGACTGCTGTGGTCATCATATATTTGAATTATGCGCTTGATGGTATTTGCGATCGAGTGAAGCAACAAAAGTCAGAAGGATAATGGAACATCCCAAATGAGATGATTCGTAATGACTTTCGTTTGAGAATGAAATTAATATTATACAACAAACACAAAAAGTTTGCACAGCTACAGTTACGATATTTCGGCAGCGGAGTTCTCTTTCTCATTTTAACAATGCAATTTGTAGATTTCAGAATTTTTAAACCACTCAAATTTCAAAAAATGATACACGACATTATTTAAAGATCTCATTTTAAAGAATATATTTTATAAAAAAACAAACTGTAGTGTGTAATATAGTTGAAGGAGTCAAATATTTGTTTACACTCGAAATTTTGAAAAATTCAGAGGTTTTAATGGAAATCGAACCTGCGACATTTTTATAAGCTCATTTTGCTCTACTCCAGCAAGAAAATATAAAGAAAAAATGCCAGTTTTGGAAATTCTCAAATATAAATTATACTTTTCTAATATTGCAGGATATAGAGTGCGGTCATGTCTGCCAGGGATTATCCATTTTGGAGAAAGTCCTGTGAACTGTTCAGGTGCTGGTGTGGTCCACTAACGCACATTCACAGTACGCAGTGGTTACGCAGTATAGCGAAAGTATTGTAATGCTGGGGGGAAAACTTCGATTTTTCAACAGAAAACTTATCAGCTGGCCCTGGTGACGAAAAAGTAGATAAAACTTGTTCCTATGCGTAGTAATTGTTTCCTCTTACTCATTGTGTTGTAAGAATCAATGTTTTGTGGATCCTTGAGACCGAAAAATCCATTGACAGCAAAAGGTCTGTCCATCTGTAGCCAACACTAGCGCCTAAAGAGTTCACAGGATTCATACAGTTAAGAGGTTTTCTCCAAAACTGATATTCCCTGATCGATCTGAACGAAGTCAAGGTCCTACGAGTTTGAATCTGGTGTTTTGATTTTGGGGAGTACTTTAATGAAGCTTCAACATTTTCAAAATTTTCTCAAAAAGTCTCCAAATAGTTTGATGGCGGATATCAAGATGCCTTTAGGGTGTCACCGTAAGCTAGGCGGCAAAGTCGGACCATCAACCGAAAATGCCAAATACTTACATGTCAATAGATAGCGGATGATTCGCATAACGTAAATAACTCTTAAAAATTGTGGGGTTTTCAATTTAGTTAAAAAATCGGTCCAAAATTGTATACGTCGTCTTCCTACAACTACAATATTGAACACAGAGATTTTTATCCTCAATGAAATCTGTCGTTCTTGAAATAGTATAATTTACAATTTTTCGAAAATAGGAGTAGTTTTCACGTAATTTTCCGTGACATAGAGACCATTTTTCAACTGTAATTTTTAAAACCCAATTTTTTCTATAAATTTCTCCTCGTATGTATTAAAGGACGGTACAAAATGTGGTGTTATTCCCATTTTCGGCAAACTATATTTTCGAAAATTTCAAAAATTATGATGGTAAAATTACAATATTGAAGCTAAAGATTTTTTTCTTAATGAATAGTGTTGTTCAAAATTAAATCTTGAAATAAACTGATGTTCATATTTTGTGGATATATAAGCTGTTTCGCTTAATTTGTGCAAACTTTCGAAATTGCAGATTAGATTTTCTCGGACGCTAAAATCTTTCAGGAATTATCAGCTTGCAATACAGCAATGGGAACGGCGACAGCAGTTTGAAGTTCTCGGAAAAACTTCTCATTGTTGGACGATATTTCTGGATGAATGGAACAGAGTTTTGGATTGTCGATTTTGTGTAAATGTTTTAGATTTAAATAAATTAAATTTTCTCCCTCCAATGCTCTACAATTAGCTGTTTTTAGAAAAGACTTTTTTATTGTGACAATTTTCTTCAATATTTTACATATTCTTTATGGAAATAATTATTTTCAAAAATCTGCGTTTTTTTCAACATCACTGTTTACTGTCTCTATTCCAGGTACATGCTGCAATTATTGTTTGCTGGTCGTAGATATCGCTAGTTTGTACGATGGCTTCCATTGCGTCTAGTCTAACTGGTCCTGGCCAGTCCTGGATAGCAATAGATAAAGCTTTTATTAGTGACGGGAAAGTTGTATGGCGCAGAGTGTGCATTAACGTATGCTGTCCCAATGATTTTGAAAACGTTTATAAATATTTTTAATATTTGTTGAGGAAATATTACATCAATCTCATTTTGTAAATGTTTTATAATTAATGTATTTTAATATTACATATTATAACTAATTTTACATATTTATTGCATATTTTTCCGGCCTCTAGTATTGAGTTTTACTAGTAATGGATGAGATGTGTTAATATGAACAGATATTGCTGTAATTCAATTTTCCTTAACCAATGCGAGAAAGTACGTGTTGTAGTAGCACTAGTTCGGAATCAGATACCCACAGAACGTGCATTTCCGTCAAAATCTCATTTGTTTTTGAAGCATTACAATATTTTCTCTATATTACGTACGTATAAGGAAAGTGAAACGGTTTACTCCCTTCTTTCTGCAGCTTCTTGTAATCCATAGAAGCATACTGCAGAAATTCTCTCCTATCATGTGCGCATGGCTGCAATGACCATTGCCTCCGGAGCGCTATTTATTTTAGCACTGCACTACTCTCAGCAGCAAAGTTGCTGTGTCATATAAACACTTGATAGGGAGACATAATCTCGAATAACCGGCTATGCGGAACAGCTGGCAGATACATATTGAAACTTAACTGATAAATGGTGCATGAAAGGAGAGTATCAGTACTGTCATTCATGGAAGCTACTTAATCAGTATACTCTACTACTCAGCTATTAGTTTTATTGGTGTTTCAACATTTCTGTAAGTTTTTGCTTTAGTGGTGCATCCCGAACTGTTGCCCTAAACATCTTTACTTGCATGTAATGGTTTCACCGTTTTGTAATTCTGGACTGATGCTATGTGCGAATTTTAAGAACAAACAAATTTTTTGTATTGGTGTATAATGGGGCCAGTCACAAAAAATAACGCTGAACATCGAAGCGAACAAGCAAGTTCATTTATCCCTGGAAAATCACCAGGTGCGTGAACGTTGTTGGTAGATGCTGCGTTGCGGAGGCTCGCAGCCAGCTTGTTTGAATGTGTGGTGCGTGGGCGTTTTCGTCACGTCGAGATGACGTGAAAGGCCTCCGGAGCTGTCATTAATCGTCTCTAATCATCCTCCTATTATTTCATTAGTTCCAGAGGCATAAAGCCAGCTAACTTCCAACCATAAAGTTGGCGCTCAAAGCAGCCTCTTGGGGATTACGCATCTCTGCTCGAGTTCGTTTTTGTTTTTCTTTTTGTCGTTTACGCGCCGTTGCAGCGGTGCCACGCGAAATATTTGCATGCGCGAATCGCGCCGCGGGCCGTCGGCTGCGCACCAGGCGAGCGCTCGGCGCCGGCGGCGGAGGCGGGGAGGAACGAAGGCCGCTTGCGTCCCCCACGCTGCGCCCGTACAGTGCTGCGCCGCGCATGGCCGATGAGCCGCCGAATTGGGAATGTAGGGCCAGCGGCCACGTGAGAGCAGCCGGGGCATGCTAGCTCGACCGGCTCCGCTCGGCCCCGCTCGACCCCGCTCGACCCCGCTCGTGCACTTGCCTCTGACCTAATGATGTGCCGCAGAAATGACGAACGCGAGTTGTTCTTGAGCAATAAAGCGAAATAAATAATAATAATAATAATAATAATAATAATTATTATTATTATTATTATTATTATTATTATTAAAAATACTAGTTATGGCAATTTAACTAAGCTCACGAGCTCAGGATTGCATCACCCATGATACTCTTTTGTTCGGAACTGCTCATATTCTGCAGAGTCAATATATTAAGGAATGTCATCATCGAATTTGTTCCTCAGAGAGATGATTTCAACGGAGCGGGTTGGTGTAATTCTTACACACGTCATCTTTAATGTCCAGACAACGCTTACAGCTAAAGTTATATGAATAAATAAATGTAATAATACAAATACTTCAATAATTATTAAATGTGTCATTTATCTATAAGAAAACGAATGTGCACAATTGAAAAGTAATGTAATTTGCTTCGTTTGTGAACCCGATGGAATAGTTTCTACTCCCTTCCCTTTCATCAATGAGTGCATCTCCTCGCACGTACGCTTGGCCTTAAACCGGTTGCAACTTTCGCTTTCCTCGTGCTCCCGCGCCCGCTGCCAAGAGACGGGTCGCAAAAGAGGTGCTCTCCGCCGCCGCCACCGCCCAGCGAGCTGCGCGGACGGCGCTGCGGCCCGCGCTGCCTCTGAATGCGGGCGACGGCGGGCTGCTCGGCGCGTCTCTGGACGGGCCCCAAAAAAGCAGAGCCCGGTTCGACGCCCGGGAGCGGCTCGCGCTGGCTGTGGCTGCGCAGCACAGATCTGCTGAGTTGCGTGGAGCTGAGCTCAGCGCCTTGCAGCCGAGCGCATTACCTTCCTAGCTAGTCACGTCCCACCCCGCCCCACTCGACCCGTGTCCCTGCCAGAGATACGCTCCGCTTACTCCGACTTCGCTCTGGGCCGCCCGTGGAAATATTCCAAGGTGACGGTAAATGACCATTTCGTGGCCACTGACCGATTTCACGCCTACGAGGAAATCGTGGGCAATGCATGCACGTTTACTTGCAAATTAGGTAACCTGTACGCGAATGTGTTGCAAAGTTTAGCGAGAGAATTACATTCCAACAAAAATAGTTTTTGTTTGAAATAACGAGTTATGGTCTATTTATTGTGCTTTCAATTGCTTTGTAACCTACAGTAGGCTTGATATCTGTGGCTGATTTCTACTCCCAGTGAATGAAAACTGACACCCCTTGTCTTGGTTGCATGTGAACACGTGTGACCAATGTGGTTTTACACAGTGTAGGGGCGAATTTTGATGACCTAAAACATCGCAAAAAATGATCAATAAAATGCTCTTAAATATCTTTAAAATACCCTAAAAGCGTAGAAAAATGACGTACGAAATTTGTTCAAAACTACTTCAGATGAACAACTCAAGCTGTTTGATATATTACTGATACGTAATCGAGGCTTCTTCCTTTTGTGCAAGTAAACTGTTTGCAAACTGTTGGTATTGGCTGTTCTTTACCAGGAAATCTGACTTTTGTTATCCCTAAATAGGCCGAACTAACAAAGGCACTGATCACAGGAACATTAGTTTACATGTGTACTCAAAACGGCTGTCATTAAAATTATTCCATTAAAATTATATTAAAATTGATGAAATTAGTGAAGAATGCTTTAAAAATGACCAATTAGTCGAAATCCACGAAAAATGCAACAAAAACTGATAGAAATGAGTCATTTCCTTTTGTTATAATATACAATTAATGTCTATAAAGGACATTGTTCTAAATTGAAAAGAAAAAGATGACATTTCATTAAAATATCGGGTGTGCTTAGCGCACAACATTAGCATGATGTACACAGATTAGAATGTCACGTACTGTCTCGTGTACGCACTTTTATGTGTTATACAGGTATCTAACCGTCAATGCAGTCAATTTTGACTTCTACACGTAATTGGCTTGATCATCGTAATGCAATGCATACTATGTGCTTGGAACCCGTGTGCCAAAGGCTGCTCGCGGCAGGTTATATTTCTATGCGTAGAGTTGTTTGCGAACGAAGTTTTGTTCCAAAATGGCATGCAGAAATTTGTCCTGCCAAGCAGCGAATTGTGTGGCACGTAATCACTGTAACTGTTGGTATATGAACATGTAATGTTTTGTCGTCAGTCTTGCATGGCAATTCCAGATTAATATGAAACGAAATGTTGCGTGTAGACAGCAATTTGGAGTTTTGCTTGATCTTAATGAGGTACGATATATATGCAAACGTCTTGAGGAGCTGGAGGTTGTGTATACAAGTAAGACAGTCTGTCTCTCCAGATCATGTTGGATTCGTAGCGAAAGATTATCCGTTACATGTAGACCTGGCCCGATTCAGCCAGGAACAAGTGAATAGAATCTTTCAGACTGACGTATAGGATAAATTTTATACCTGTAGTTTAATTTAAATTGCGAATGCAAATCATTAATACCTGTTTAAGGGTAGTGGGAATTGTTCACACTTTCAATCACGCATTAATAAGAATTATCGGATTTAATAATATCCAATAATTGTACTCCACTGTACAATACTCCAATAATTGTATTGATTTGTTTCTGGAAATGCATCTTCATTCTTGTATCGAAGAGAAACTCCACTGTAAAATAAACTTTTGTAAAAAATTTTGTTTGTGCTGTCAAGATTTGTTACTGAGTAATTCAAAACATTCGTCTATACATTGCTGAGTTTTGCATTTTGTGGTATCTGAGTAATAATGTCGTATATATTTAATATCTCCACACCTGCGGCTTTTACTTTCTCGCTACGGAGTAGAGAGAAACACATGTAATATTGAGCGAAAAAACGGCGAATTTTTAGAAGAAAAACTCGTATTACAGGGCCCTGATAATGAAATAGTGGATAAATCCAGTTGACACATTTAGGAAAAAATAATCCTCTAATACGTTGTGTAGCCAGAATTCATGTTTTGTATGTCCTTAATACCGAAAAATCGAATGATGGCAAAGCATCTGTTCGTCCGTCCGTCCGTTCGTCCGCCTGTGGACAACGCTAGCGGTTAAACCGTTCTACGGATTTTTTCCAAAATTGATATTGCCCTATCGATCTGGCTGATGTCGCGGCCCCTTGAGTTTAAAACTGATATTTTAATATTGAGAGTAATTTTATGAAGCCTTTTGGACATTTTCAAAATCTTCAAAAAAATGGCTCCATTGTTTTCGAATAAGTTTTGTTTATTAGACGTGTGAAAGACGTATAAGAGAATGGTGTAGATCTCATGTTCTTTGAAAACTGATTTTTTGAAAATTACAAAAATTCAAAATATTTTCAATGTCTTCCTACAACTACAGTTATGAAGATAGATTATCCCCTTAAACCTGTTCCTTAAAAATAGATATTGAAATAAGGTCATGTACAAATTTTCGAAAATTTAAATACTGTTGTGCTGTTTTAGGACCACTAGTTTTCGTTTATATAGCTAAGATACAATATTTCCAGTGAAGAGTTCCGGTCTCTAATAGATGTTCCTGTGTGTTATCTCCAGGAAGTAGATACGTCGCTTGTGATAGACGAAATGAACGAAATCAATAGATTTACCTGATAGATATGTTGTCTGCCAAGGGGTGTAAGTAGTAACATGGTTGATTGCATTCTCAGCCACTAGCGTAGGCATGCGTTCTGCGGAGCCAATTGTGAAATAAAAGTTTTGGGGTCGCAGATACCTTCAATGGACGTGACCTCAATCCGTATTATGCAGACCTGTCACACGTTACAAAATTGGAAGGTAACAAAGTTCTTGAGAGACCGCAAAATGAGTGAAATATTATGAATTGCATTTTTATCAATGTTTTGTATGAATGTTTTTTGTTTCTCAAGGAGTCAATGATTTTGTTAATAGTTTTCATTATATTGAGGAGCGTTGTTTCCTGATATAGTATATTTTCTTTTTACATTCTCGCATGCTACTGAGTAGTATAAAGAATGTATTATGTAAAGTATCCATTACATTGATCTCGTAGGCTTCCGCGGCCAGAATCATGATCTGTGCTGTCCGGGTGACGCCGCGTCGAAGGCTGAGTTGGCGACATTTCGACCAAGATATGACGGTCGAAACGTCAGTACCTCAACCTTCGACGCAGCCTCACCCGGACAGCATTTCATTAGATATTGTATTGCCGTGAAAAAATGAAGATTTTTCGGCAGAAAAACGCGCTTTGTGGGTCTCTTTGAGTCCGAAAAAGTGTTTGCTCATATACATAGTAAGTTACTTCGATTCCTAATTCGTTGTGAAGTTATAATCGACGTTTTGTGAGTAGTTGATACCGAAAAATAGGTTTACGGCAGAATGCCCCTCCGTCTGTATTCTGAACAATGCTTATGGCTAAACCAAAGGCAGAATTCTCACCAAAATTGATATTCTGCGATCTATTTTCTTAATGTCGTGGTCTCTTAGAATTTGAAACGTCTATTTTTATTCTATTTTTGGGGAGAACTTAACATGAAGTCTCAACATTTTCAAAATTTTCTCAAAAATGAATCGAAATTTTTTCTTTAATTTTTTTATCGAATAGATCAAAATACACTTAAAAATGGTGTAGTACCGATTTTTGTTGAATTTCTGAATTTTCGAAAACTGAAGATTAAAAAATATTCAGCTTCTTTCTAAAACTACAATATTGGTGATAAAGAGATTATTCGTGATTAAACGTTTTTCAAAATTAAATATTTAGATTTTGTCTTGTAATAGCTTTTGAAAATTAGTAAAATAGTGATATTTTTTAAAAAAATTTTAAATTATTCTCAAAGCTGCACATTTTTTAATATTTTTTTTCGAATAGAGCAATGTTCGCGTAATAAAAAGGCATAGGTGTAACTTTCTCAATTTTCGAAAATTACAAATGTCCAACTTTGTGTTTGAATCGTCTGGAGTGCTGGTATGTCAACTCAGCGAGTTGGAGTGCTGGTGAAGTTCATTGCTTGCGCAACCTAAGTATCAGATCGAATTCGAGCGTAAGCAAACCTTTTGCGGGTTTAAGAAGTTTGATGTTACGTAACCATTACAAATAATGCGAGAAGGTATGTGCTGTTAAGCAACACTGGTTGTATGACTCCTTTCATTGCCTTTACATCATATGCGGTCCTCCTCTCCTGGCCTCGTTTTGAGATGAGGTGGTTATCGATGGTAAATGTGTTGTTTAAGTCGTTAACCTGGAAATTTGTGTGGTGATTAATATTTAGAGCGCAGCTAAAGTGCGTTGCCCTCCCCCCTTCCTAGAGCTTGACGGCCAGTGATTTAGGGGGGGAACAGTTACCATCTCTTTAGTGGTGACGAAACAGAATTCGACACGGGTCATTCAGAGAGGATTTTCCGCTATTCTAGCGTGAATAGTTGAAGGATTAATGCTGGTATGTGACATGATTGAAGAGGACATTCTAGGTCAGTACGCAATTTCACATTTGATGTCTTAATTAGTTCCTGAGCAGAACAGAAGACTACTGTTTGGCATACAAGAGGGCTCAGTAGCTCTTGTCCTTGTCCCAGAAAGGTTTTCAACGAGTATTTAAAGAAATTCGAAATTTTCTTTCTTAAATTCTTTTCTAAAGCATTTCTTAACGCGTGTACTGAGGCTGTAAATAAGATACATTAACACAATTAACCCTCAAATTTTTTTTTTTTTTTGAAAACATAGAAAAACTTAAGTTCACGTACGAAATTACGAAACGAAATTAACATAAGCCAGACGAACGATTGTATAAATATTAATTTATACTAGCGTACCCGTGCGAGAACTCTGGCAATTGAAAATCCGATACCCCCTTTCTCTCCACATCGGTGTAATGGGCAAATAATAGCGAAACGAATATTCATCGAATTCGAGGGACTGCACATCTCACCTTTGCCACGGAGTGAGAGTACCGAATCTAGAATAATACCAGTGCCGAATCTACGAAAATGTAATAGGTCTTAAGGCCCCTAAAATTTCATTTTGGAGATGACGACGAAGAATGTAACTAGAATCCTTAGACCTCGAAAACCCTGTTTTACGGCCTTACAATAGTGAGGAAATAGACCGTTAAACGGGTCGTGCAATCAAATTTAATTGCGCCTACCTAATTTGGCCGCGTTTTCTCAACAAATTCTTCATATTTATTATGTGAAAGTGCAATTCGTCACCATCGTGATATTCTTCGCCTCATTTTGTGAACATTGTTTGATTGCATGCTGCAGTAAAAAACCTGTGTATACTCCAGAAATAAGATACGTTAATAATGTAGGTTCGTGATGGCCGGGGATAGTTTTTTAAAAACGCTAACAGAGGTTTTATAGTGAAAATTGAATATCATTGAGAACATTTCATACATATACCACCCGTTTCATGGAATAAACAAATAGGGTGTAATGTATAAACAAGCCGTGTCCTTATGAACAAATTGGACACTAAACGCATTTTGGACTAAATTGGACCGAAAAACGCATTTTACTGGAAGTGACCTACGAAAGAGATTCTAGATGTTGCTTTTTTTTCCACAGGAAGAAAGATTGCCAGGCTTACAGCAAAAACTTTTAGTATTCTTTTGCCACGTTTGGACGTTGTAAGTCTGTAGTGGGAAAATATCCGTATAATCCTTTATAGATTCTGGTGTGCCATTGACCATGTGAAAGAGGTCTATGGCTAATGCCTAGTAGTGCGCTTCGATGAGAAGAAATGAAAAACTTATAGAAATCCATTTGGTATTCTGTACCTCCTCGTTACTACCCCAGCTCAGAATTCAATACACGAACTTTGTTAACTTATTGTTTCTTTCAGTTTTTTCTCAGGTAACAGTTCTATGCGGGTAGAAACCATTGTGATCCTGTTTCGATATCTTTCTGTATTTTCGCTCATGATAGTTCCTCCTTAACCCGAACACCTGTCTCGCTCATGCGAATCGAGAGTAAAATAATTACATTGTTTTCAATCAATTCTTGTTGCCCGTATTGCCAAAAAATATTGCTAAATTTAGTGAGAAGTATTTTCATCACTGTCCCGTATCACGCAAATCGGTCTGTATCGTGATAACTATGAATTATTGTAATATTACTGTTCAAATATTATTTGATCAATACAGATATTTGACTTGTATAGAATTTTCACGAAAAGCTTTTCCACTACAGTAGCACTAATGAAGATTATATCCCTTGTAGATAGAGTTTGCTAATGCATCTTATAATTTCCATATTATGCCCTTCCTAGGTGATGCATTTTTGCAGATCCTTATTTCCCAGATCTTTAGGGTTCTTTTGCTGAGGAAGAACACATGCTGGGAGATTTATTCAGTGATTTTTAAACACGATATACTTAGTGATTCTCTTTCTAATGTAGATGTTTTAATGTTAAAGTATTTAAATGTGCAATTGTGTGATCACAGTGTGTTCGAATACGTGGTCGTAGAAAAGTGTCGTGATTAGAGCAGCCAACAAATTCGATGAAGTCCCAAACTAACTTTCAACCAGTGATATTTCTTCACGGGATGTGGCTATGCGTTGTGGGAAAATATTGTATGCAACTGTTTTCGTACCCTTCACCATACGAAAACTTCACGATTGTGATTGTTTCCCACCCAATAACTAATGCCCGTTTTTAGCGGATTGAAATACTAAGATACTCACTTTTAAGCTTTCCATTCTTGTGATAGGAATACCTAACCATGAATAATAGTAGTAAGGGAAGCTACACTAACCGCCCAAGAAACGCAAAACTTCAATACGCTCCGCCGCTGAAAGTAATTAAAAACTTAATCTCGAGTAGCAATTTGGGCAGAGGATTGCCCTTGTCTTTCCTGGGTCGGTTTGCTGGGTATTGTTAACTCGTGTATTAAATGAGTGAGCGGGATCTACTTCTATATTTTTTTCGGAATTTGAATTCATCAACACTGAAGTTTGTATCCACCAGCTGACGTACCAGTGCGATCTTATACTGGAGAATTGCATGCCGTATCTACAATCTTCAGGATGTAATTTCCTGTGTTGTTGACCCTGACACGCTCTTCTCTCCCAGACCTCTTTGCTTGACCTCTCATGCCTTGAAACTGTGCTCGACTTTTGACGCATATTTCAAGTAAGTTTTTATGCGTGGAAAAAAAATTCAAGATTCAAGATTTCGAAGGCCAACTTCTGGAGAAGATAGTTTAGAGTTGATGATATTCAAGTATATTTACAGAATGGAATGAAATAGCGTCAGTTAATTACAAATTTTTGAAATCAGTTTGCACGATTGGAGAGCACTCTCGAGTGGGCAAACGGTTGCAGTGTCTGCTTCGCCATTGTTTTCCGTTACGGTCAAGAGTTGGAATCACGTCTTCGATGTGGATATTCGGGGGTCTCAATTTTGAAAGATGACAACTCTCAAAATTATAGCTTTTCTTGTATTATAATTTTTGTCTCCTGTCATGTGTTACTGCAGGATGTAGTCGCATAGTTTCAGGTGTAGCTCGTAGGTCCCTGCTAGTTGATATTTTTATGTAACCCACATAAACTCCTTAAACCTGAAATGTTCTAAATCTCGAAAGTACTTTCCGGTTAAATTATCATTATTTACTCCCGAGCCCTTAATTTGTTTTCTGCTTTTCATGCACATGGCCTTGCGAGGTTGATTCTTACTGAGCACGTTCACTTTGACAATATGATATATAACCATACATAAGAAAGGATTATGAATGTTAAAATGCTTGAAAACAAAAAAAAAAGGTGTGCGTGCGTGCGTGCGTGCGTGTGCGCGCGCGCGCGCGTGTGTGTGTGTGTGTGTGTGTGTCTGTGTGTGTGCGCACGAGCGCGCGCGTGAGGCACGAAGAGTTGAACAGAGACCCACACACCATCCAATTTCGACGATGGCAAAGATACATTAATATCAACACAATTTAGCTGGACATAATGGAAATAAAATGCATACTATTTTTCTCTATAGAAGGTGTTTGAAAATTTAAAATGTTTCTATCTTTGTTACTGGAAAAGAGCAACGGGAATATCTTATTGACTTTAGTTCATCCTAACATTTCGAGCAATTACATGCGCATTTTGATTGTTTTATCTTCAATGTTAGTGTGATGCGGAAGATGGTCTATAGTCTAGAAGATTGTTGAGCCATTGCGAAAGTCTCGAGTTATTGTTCACTCGATGCTTGCATGGAGAGTAAACTGGAAGAAATTACTGTAATTCGTTCTAGAGATATAGCGCGTGTCGAACGATTATGGTAGCGAAGCAAACAAGGAAACGAGAATTGTTATGCAAATCATGAATGCACGGGAAACCCTAGAAAAGTTGCCTTTCAGATTCACATGGAGTAAGAGGTTTTCAAACTAGGTCTTTGGTGACACGAGTCTACAGATTTAGACATTCAATTTCCAGTAACTCCCGTGAGTTAACTTAGAATATGGACAGGTTGTGCGACTTCAACAGAAGGGTAAAATGTATAATAAAGGTGCCCGGAACTACCGTTTCAAAAAATACATCTATTTCGAATTTCATGCAGAATGGCAGATCCTGTTGTTGTGGTTGTTGTTGAGGAATAGACCTTCGAGATAGTTTAAATGTCACTCTTGGGCGCGAATCCCAAGCTGGCCGCTGTCGCGTTACAGCTCAGCGCTGCGCCCGGCGCCAGCGTCTACGCCAACGGCGGCGCTACACATTGCGTTGTTGCTCCGCGGTTTCGAGAATGAAAACTGAAATTGTGGACGGACACACGCTAGTGTGGCACAGTAGTATGTTTATGTGCACTATCCATTTAATCTATTAAAACTACTTAAAATGTTTTTATATTGTGAATTATAACCACGAAATGCATGGGCAAAACGAATAACTTTGATCACGCTGTGATGTGTAGTGCATGTGTACGTGTAAATGTTGGTAAGAGAAGTGGAGGGTACAAGGATGAGGAAAGGAACATCATGTCCATGGTTTGTTAGGTGTAGTTGAATGGTGTTGATAAGAAAAAACGAGATTAAACCGATCAATGAAGGCGACGGCTAAAATTCTTCCCCTGACAGTGTCGCAAGTTGATCAAAAAAATTATAATGTCAATTTTTTGAATAATCAAAAGTGATAATAAAGATGACACTTGCGTCAAATAATTCAGTAAATTGTTGTCTAACATTACAAAAAGGTTAAAGGAAACATTTGAGCGATTTAAAAAAAATTGTTCGTTAAGAAATCGTTGCGATGAAATATTGCTTGGGTCCTCTTGTAGATTTTATTTTTCTCGCAAGGTGAATGCTAATTGGGGTGGCATGCCAAGTAATCGCACGTAATGATATTTGGAAACCTCGATGTTCAAAACAAAAAACATCTATGTTAATATAATATCGCCCAAAAACCATCAACGTTTTTGAACATAGAATTTTTAAATGTGGTTTAGTTATGTCTAACATTTACATTCGCTCGAGGGTGAATTTAATTTGACAGGGACCGTGTTTATTAATTTATAATCTAGATTTAAGTGACAAAACAAACTAAAATTAATAATAATTAACCAAACGGCCTGAAAGCCTGTGCGCTGAGGGTCATCTCCTCAGTTCACCGATGAAGAATGTGGAAAGAATGGGAATTCCCTATATCTACTGCTCATGTGTTTTTTTATTTTTTTAAATTGTTTTAAGGTCGCTTTTCAACAACTTGATTATACGGCGAGCACTGTGATTATTTTAACTGTAGGGAGAACACGTTAGGACAACGCAAACTCTAACAAACATTCATGCCCGAGGCGGGATTCGAACCCGCCCGTCAGACAGCGACCTCGGCTATCCAGACTGGCTGCGCGTGCGTTGGCCGCCTCTTCGCGTGCGAAATAAGAGTAAAGGCCTATAAAGCACCAGCGCATCCGAGCAGGGCTCGAGTGGGAGAGAGAGTTTGCTCGATGAAAGTAGTGTAAGCAGCGTTCACTTCGTAGGGATATAGGGACTGGCAGTGGTATCATCAGTTATTTCATATTTTAACTTCTACAAAATTGTTCCCAAAATATAGACCGATGTCGCAAGTAATACTTTGAACCCGTTTTGCCCAACGAAAATTCAGCGTGGAGTAACAAGATTTGAAGTTCAAAGTGGGATGGGAGATGACTGACCATTACATCACGGTCTCGCCGTAGATGCCGATTAAATGTAATAAACAAACGTTTCTGTTAGAAGACAGTAATATAGTTTTCCCCTCTTGTCTTATCTTCAATTTATTATTGCTGAAATAAAACCTACTAGAAAATTGTTGGCGTGGATCTCATTGGTAAACATATCCGTTCGTATTCTGACCGTTGCAATGTTTCGGAACTGGTTTTGTGGGGGCCTGGTTACGAAAAAGTGGGTGAAGCTCGTCTCGAACACGTGCAATTAGTATCTACGTTTTGTGGATTCTTCATACTGAAAAATCATTGGAAGACAATAAGTCTTAACTTCTGTCCGTGTTCAACGGTACCGCCCAAATAGTTTAAATGATTTTCTCCAAAACTGATATTCCTCGATCGATGCGAACGAATTGGAGGCCCTGCGACTTCGAAGCGGATATTTCGATTTTAGCAGTACTTTACATGAACCGTCAACATATTTCAAAATTTTCTAGGAATTGGCTCCCAATTTTTTGATTAAGTTTTGTCCTCGTATAGTGTAAAATTGCGCTGAAACATGAGCGCTATTGCGCAAGTCTCCTTTTTATGGGAATCACTAAATTTTAAAAAAACGCAAAAGTTCAAAGTTTTTTCGGAGTCTTCCTAAAACTACAGCGTAAGAGATTGTAATGTTTCCTTTATGAAATCTGTTCTTCAAAGATTAGCGTCATTTTGCGTGGAATTTTAAACTGTTATTTTCCCAGCTGTTCCAACTATTGTCCTTATTATTTTTCTTCGTATGTAACAAAGGTTGGTAAGAAATGATGCTAGCCCTATTTTCGGCAAACACTACAATTTCGAAAATTTCAAAAAATTAACATTCCGAAGGTATAAGATTAATGTTGAAGTTTTTTTCTTAAGTAGAATCTGTTCTAAATTATAGATCTTGAGAAAAGGACATGCACATTTTTGAAAAACTACTAGTTCTCGTGTATGTTTTGGTTAAAGTTAATGGAGATTAAGGAAAAACAAAAAAACATTTTTTCAAACCCGCTCCGAAGTAGTTCTTCAGTTTTCCCAGGTACGTAGTAAAAAACAACTAAAAACACGCCAAGTCTCATTTTCGTTGATTTCTCTGAATTTTCGAAATTTATAAAAGTTAGAAATAATGCGAGAAAGTATATTACTTTTGTAGCTCATTAGTTTCTTGTAGGAGGTTGTAAATGTAGAGGATGCTGAAACTACTAGCATTCTTGCACGCACATAAGTAATCGTAAATCACCCTCTCAGATATTCAAATGCCGCTTTGTCTGGAGCATTGTGCACTTAAGCACAATAAGCGTGATAAGCGATTCGGCGGCTTTATTTGAATTTCAGCAGCAATGAACTAGGAGTCAATTTCGAATAAGATTTTATTTTTGCAAACTTCATGCTTTTAGATTATTCACATGATATTAATGGCATGTAGTCAATGTCACAGCAATTAAATGAAACTTTTTTTATTGAAACTATTAGTCATTTTCAATCGTTTGTAAGTGGTAATAGCAAATGTAGTTGAAGTGATAGTAACTAATGATCGAATGAGTGCTCCATAGAATGAGAGTCGGCTAGTTGGCAGTGTAATCTCATGAAAGGCTCGGAAGAGATTGCAGTATAGTGTATTACTTAGTACGTGTTGGACATTTCATAGAATCATTTTGCTCATTCCAGTAATGAATTGTCACCAAAAAAATGACGCCGATTCTCTCTCATGGCACTTCATTATCTTGAACTTTTATTATCGTAGCCTCTCCTGAAAGACATTTATAAAACCCGAGCTGTTGAACCAACCCAAGCTCATGAATCTATATATAACCGAGAATAAAAACATCGTTTCCTTATTGATTCACCGTAGGACGTAACGGACTGACTGCTGCGATGAAGAGGATGACCCGAGTGTGAACCAGCGCTGACGAATCCCCGCGCGCTGATGTGTCCGATGGCGAGAAGAGAATTGACGCGATTTGTTGGACGGCGGAGTCGCCAGTGGTGATCCCGGAAGAGAGCGGCACGGGGCACGTGATGGGCTCGATGTTTATAAACGTATGGCGGAGCGAGCGAAGAGTCAGCGTTCCACGTGTAGCGCTAGCTCTGTCTGCTCGGAGTGATTCACTTTTAATTTCCTGCGTTCTTTAAACGTAGAGATATTAAAGGAAGTGTTATGCTTCTTCAAAAAAGGCTATTTTTTGACAGAAAATATTAAATTCTGGGGCCCATTTATTGAAAAGGGGGATAAATATTGTTTCTACATGTAGTGAATTGCTTCTTTACACACGTTTAGTCATAATTAACAATTGAATAATTGAATAATAATTTATAGACCCTTCAAATGTCCGTCCGCCCGTCTCTCTTTCTCTATGATTAACGTCAGCTCCTAAACCGCTCAGATGATTTTCTTCAAAATTGACTTTCCCCAACAATCTGGTCGAGCTGTAGAACTTTAACCAATGGCACACGGAGCGCGCGCGATATGTCCTTCCACGTCACTGTCCTATTCTCATTCCTTACTTACACACACGTACTTACATGCACTACACTACCGCATATGCGGGAGACCAGTCGGGAGCTTAGAGCTTATCCCAGCTGGGGCGATGCCTCGTTGTTGGGAGTTACGTTATTGGGGGAAAATACGCAAGCCGACGGGTAGGTCGGTGCTGGATCCAGCCAACCGTGCGGGGGAAGATAACCGGCACAACCCGCGATAAAAATAGGTTCTGCATTTACGGGACTAATGATTATTTGACGGGCCCGGAACCACTAATCAATCAAACCTAATGGTTAAAGTGGTGTACTCCTACCACGTTGTTTAGATAACCAGTATTTGATGCAGGACTTTTCAATTGCATTCAATTTTAGTGGTGTGGTAAACTGCTTACTACTAATTAGAGTACTATGAACCTCTTGCATTAGCTCAGGAGGCACAAGGTTCACGTCTGCAGCATCGTTGACCTTCAGGTCTTAGGATTCTGGCCCCGACGGTTCCGAATTTTTGACACTATCGTCGTAACTGCGTCACAGTCTGAAGAATTCTGGTAAAATTAAATAACAGGCGAATTCCGGCGCAGTACTCTAACAAAAGTGCTACGGACCGCGCGCGATCGTTCCTTCCACATATTTGTTTCCTCCTTTTCCCTTGCACACTTTTAGATGCTCACATTCGGGTGACCAATTGGGTGCTTACAACTTGTCCCGGTTGAGATAGCGCCGAAATGGGAGAGGTACTCGGAGAAGGGAAAAGCCTGCAAGCCCAGAGTGTAAGTCGGTGCCCTACCTCACGGTCTGCTGGGGAGGAACAATGCCACCTCTCGGGATATAACATTCACTGCACTTCCGGAGCTAATGATCTAAGTAGTTCATGCGCCGGGATACGATATCATTCGAGGACTATGTAAGTTTATTCGTTTGAGTAGGAAGCTGTATTACTCTGAGCGGTCAATGATTTTAATACTTTTTGCCACACAGTCTGTGCCAAAAGAAAATTTGATTTAATGTTTCTTGCTGTATCGCCGGCGGTGATGTCTGTAAACCTAGATGACGGTCGATTTATTTACTTTATCTGAGAGGTATCTCCCAGAATTCGTCAGCGCTTCGAAAGCGCATTTGTTGTAATGAGTAACGCGCTTTGCAGTGCACCAGGAAATCTCGTTCTGACTAGTGTGAGTAGACAGGCCTGCGTGTACAGTAAGTGATATAGCTGCTGCTGATATCGTCGTCTGTACTACTCGTATTGTTAATAATATCAGAATTAAAGAAATGAATGAATGAAGTATTTACTGTATGAGTAACTTGAGTACGCAAATAATTCATTATTTGTCATTTATCATTTATACAATTCGCTGTTCATGATTTTTTTTCGGATATCCCTGATTTGATCGTAAAAAAAGAAAGAACCGTATGACACTGTTTGTTGATTCTGATACTGACATTGTTTTCCTGGCAGATAGAACGAGGTTTATTCGAAATGCTTCTGTCATGCTGTTCTTCTGCGCTTGTGGGAGACATCCCTGACGCTGGAGCCGCTCTATTGTCTTCAAATTGACAATGAATTGAACTGCTGTAATCGTTATCAGCAAAACAAACATTTGCGTTATTAGACACTAGGTAGCAATTCATTATTGCATGATAAAACATTTCAATTTCTGTTCGGTAGCGCTAATAACTCCTGTGGGTATAATGTGACAATGCCAAATGAAAAATTATCACTCTAATAAACGTCCCCTCTAGGTGCATTCGTTTCATTTCAATTACCTTTTTGGTGTTTCACGATTTGACTTTTTAGATAGTCTCTTTTATATTTAGATTTCGATCTTACAGTAGTTTATAATTACAGTCGTAACATAAAAAGGCCTTAAGAACTATTGTTGGACTTTCACGTGAGGCTTCAGTGGTTCTTTTCAATCTCCATTTCATATTTGTAGGTGTATTTCTTATCTCTTGGCCTCACGCCAAGGAGTGTAATTGACCTCACCTCATAGGGTGTGGAAGGCTAACCCTTTCTGGGGGTGTGGTAGTCACAAAATTGGAACGAGGTTCTACACCTCGCGGAGCCGGCTTGGTAAAAACACTATTAATGAACTGCACTAACAAGGTAGCAGTCTGAAAAGGAGAGTGTCGCTACCCGAAGAGGAGGAGTGTTGGAAAGCTGGAAAAGGCGCCTCGCCGTGGCCGTGGGGGTGGCTCTGCGTCAACTGACTGCGGGAGAGGGGGGGTATTAGACATCCACCCTCTGTCTTTGCTTCTTGCAACGTTAAGTTACACGGCAATATATGTTTGCGGCGACCGACCAACTTCGGCGGTGGTACGTGAAATAACCTTGTGGGAACGGCGTCGATGAGAGATTCAGAGCGAAATGCCGGACTGGAAGAGTAAACTGAAATCACTTGCATTTACTGTCATAGGAGGAGGTTGTGAAAATCACGTCAACTGAGGGATCAATATTTCTCTTTCTAAATGCCGGTTCAAAACATCCCTGATATGGAAGAGTTATCACGCCACCTCGCTCTGTATTTCGACTTCGTTCATCTTAGCTCATGGTTGACTTTGGAATTTGTAAACTACGATGTGTGTGGGTGTGATTGTGAATAACCAATTTGCACAATAAATTGAAAAAGAATTTTCTGCGATCACGTTCGCATTCGTAAACAAATTACTAGGAACTACTTGTTACACCTATCGTCGGTATCAGGAAATATCACTTATCTCCGTTATGGACATTTTACAGGAGAACTATTTTATCCTGAGCGATAGCTTTCTTTCGCACCCTAAATACAACATTTAATGTGTATACCAGGCTTGTAAACTAAGGTGTTGTGATTGTTGTAATGGTAGAAATACACTACGAATATTTTCTGAACATATTCCTTCACTTAACACTTATATGACGATTTTTGAGATGCCATTTTACTTGCGCACTAACGATGGTATGATTTATTGCTTATACGATCTTTATTGCTATTGTGTAATGTATTTCTTAACAAATGCATATTTATAATAATAATTAATAATAGATGATGTTTGAGAATCCCTAAGTAGGCAATGGCCTCTCCATATATATATAGGATTGCTCTTAGTAATTTTCCCTCAACTGAGCAGTGTTTGTGAGTGCACGTTTGTCCACAAACATTGCAGAGCAAAAATGCATGTTTGCCTAGCAAAAAAGTTAAATGTCACAGTAACACGTTTTTCAACCAATCAAGGAGTATATTTACCCCCTTGATGTACTGGGTAATGACCTGGAGGTTTAGGGTCAGAGATTTGATTCTCTACTGATCCTTCTAGGATTTTCTTCTCATATTTTGGTCTAGAACGGCAGACGCAGCTTCTTGAGTAAACATAGAAGAGCCACTTTAATGTGATGTCATAGATTCCGAAAATGAAACCAACTCGGTCGGATGTAATAGCTATACGTTATTGGTTCAATTCTACTCCTGCCGCCGATGATGCTGTTGCTAATGATGATATCGATGTCTACAATGATAGCACTGAAAAACAAATTTAAAAAATTGGCGGTTGTCTTGGAATCTAACACTTGTTCTATGATAAGTGAAACAGGCTGATCCAAATAGTGCATACCATGTGTGTCCCTATCACCGGCAATTTTTAAATATACTCCTTCAACAATATATATTTTCACGATATGCGTACATTGAGACTTTAACATTGAAATTATTTTGTTATTATACTTTAAATACTGTATTCACTTCAAATGTTCTGAATTTTGTACTTGTCCTCTCTGGTAAATCCAGAAACATTCAAAATTCACTATATCGTAAACAATGTGCCAGTTTCACTGGTATAATATATTTCTGTATTATCGCTGTATTTTTATCTTAGGTTAATGACAACTTCAGTCCTGTTATTATGTCCATACTTATCGGATATTTCATGAAGAGAAGTTAGAAATAGTTTCTAACAGTCTAAGACAATGTAATATATCCCCCTCGCCTACGAACTCTATTTTCAGACGTATTCTGAGCATGTATCAAGTTGTTTGTTTTATTTTTTACATAATTTCCTGAAATTACGAAATATGCTTTAAATATTATCTGACAGTACAACATGGCAGTTACCTTGCCTGGTTATTGCGGGGCCTTACGTGTGAGTGCTTGTTATTGATATCTTCTACGCAATCGCCGCTAGTGCACGGATCATGCGCTGTTCTGTTGTTATCGATTTTCTCATGTAGGGGTCATGTGACTTTCTGGTGGTTATGACTCAATCTCGCGATATTTGTTGTTCAGTCTCCAAGGTACTGTGTTTGAGTCATAGTGAAATGTGTGAGAGTAAGAGCTTTGCCCCCTCGCACCAAGATAAAAGAATTGATATTTAATTTTCATTCACGTTGTTGATCGAAATGAAATACGCCTGACAGCAGATCGAAATGTATCAACTCTATAACCCATTTCTATTTAATTTTAAGAGCATTCTTAGTCTATTTTAAAATTTATGACTTATACCAAAGACATGCCGAATCAAAGAATATTAAAATTATGTAAATAATGAAGAAAAATAGTTTAAAAGATCAGTAAATGTTATATTCTGCGACATGATCACTTTAAAACTTACCTTTTGTTTTAGAGTTATGATTTTTGATATCTGGATCCTCACATGTAGTGCCTCCCTTTTGAGTTCCAAAAGTGAATTAGAAGTTTAGAAACTTACCTTGCTTTTGGTATTATGTTTGTTTTCGTTGTGTGTTGTAACTAGGGTTTAATTTACTTACTCTAGGAGTTTTCTCTTAGCAAATTTCTCTATTCTAGTTCCTTGCCTGATAGCACTCAAGATATATTTCCAATAATTAAAACATTATATTGCAATATTGAAGCATTTTCTAGTTTCCGATCCAATTGATACCCAATACATTCTTTTCATATTTGCGATTTTCTTCAGTTTTTGCACTTAACCAAGTGGCATCACTTCGTATTACGTTTTAGTGTGTATTTTTACTTTCCCGTATTCGTAGTATTAGAAAAGTTATGTAATGCTGCGGAAAATCGATTTCGACATTTCAACAGAAATACACGTTTTGGGGCCCCCTGATACCGAAAAAGTGTTGTTCTTTTTTTCAAAACGTCCGTCTGTCCGTCTAGTGTCTGTGAACACTACTAGCGCCTAAACCATGCGTAGGATTTTTTCCAAATTGAAGAGACTCCTGCCCATCTGACTAGCGCAGCTTTAATATTTTGAAAAACATTCTACAAAATTTGGGGGTACTTTACATGAAGCCCTCCGGACATGAAAATTTTCGCAAACACTGTTCCAAATTCTTTCTTTAAATTTCTTGTAAGAATAGAGTAACATACACTTATAAAAGTGACATAGGTCCAAGTTTCACAGTTAACTCTGAATTTTCGAAAATTTCAAAAGTATATCTACACTTCCTACAACTACAAACTTGAAGATGTTCTCCCTAGTGAGATCTTGCATTGAAGTCATGTACATTTTCTTCAAGCATTTCGAACGAATAGTGCTAATTGCACTCTTTAATATGACGTAAAGTTCATTTCGGTGTATTGTTTTGTTTTACAAAAATTACACAAATTAATTTTTTTTAAGATCTCTTCACGGCGTTG
This sequence comes from Gryllus longicercus, assembly GCA_038098605.1. Taxonomy (NCBI): domain Eukaryota; kingdom Metazoa; phylum Arthropoda; class Insecta; order Orthoptera; family Gryllidae; genus Gryllus; species Gryllus longicercus. Next base: position 41,869 of record JAZDUA010001035.1, on the reverse strand, counting down.
ATATGTTAATTTCCAGCAATTTGTAAAAACTGTTTTATTTGTGAGTTAATGTACTTAAAAATACTTCAAATGAAGTTTTTCGAAAACTCTGAAGCTTTTCCACAGTAACCTTTTAAGCAGCTGGCAAGAGTATTTGGCAAGTCCGAGTAGCTAGTCGAGACCAAAGGAAATAGAAAACTAATACGGGAAGGTCTATGCTATTCTGTAGCACCACTAGTATCTCTCATCTTGTGTGTGCTTCACAAATTTTTTGTCATTTTAATTATTTTCTTCTCTCCCACTTCCATTTTCCATTCTGTTTCCCATTCTGAAAGCCTTTAGTGAATGTATGGTTGGAATCATTGTTACTGATTGGTTGGAATCATTTTCTTCGCAGATGCTGTTACTTAAGTTATCTAACCAAATGCCACCCGGTGCTTCGGTACTTGTCCTGTGTTTGAGGAGTAGAGATACGGAAGGGGATCATTGCTGAATCATTCTTTCAACGAGATATCGTTATTTTATTTGAATGGGAATTACGACATTTTTGCATATAAAAGAGAAACGCCGACTGTTTTGGCAACGATAATTTTGGCTAAAATGTTTGGTACGATATTTCGTACCTATCCTTGTCCTATCCTCTCCTTATACATGCACACACACACACACACACACACAGATACACACAGATACATGCGCGCGCGCTCATGCACGCACACACACCATGCGTGTTGATGTGAAAAATGACACTTCATTCCATCAACAACCATTTATTTACAAACACACTCCCCCACTCACACTTACATACACCACTCTACCACTCTGTCAGGAGCTTATCTCGTTTGGAGCGGTACCCCGCAGGGAGGGAGATGTGGATGGGGATACTCGGCATGTGGTGGTCGCCGTGAAAGTCAGCGCCTGATGTCGGCTTCCAGCGGAGAAAAATCGCCGCTACCTCATCCTAGGTAAAACATTGACTACACTAACGGGACAAATTGCCATAGCAACTGACGTGCCCAGAAACATCAATTCCCCACCACTCTAATAGTTGTGAAGTGAGTGGGGAATGTTTATTCTTCTAAAAAACGAGTAAGAATATAATAAAAATGAAATGAAAAATGTGCGCAAGTACTTATCGAGTTAACGTTATTTCATTTTTACTTTCTTGCCTATCAAGTACTTTGGTAGCAAAGAAAACGTGTTGAAATCCTGAAACATCGTAAAACTCAAATTGTGGGTCCATGGTATCAGAAAAGCGGGTAAATCTTGCCCCTATATGTGTAAATTAATTCATCTAACACGTCGGGTACTCAGAATCCGCGTTTTGTGTCCTTGTTACTGAAAAATTGATTATTGGGGAAACGTCAGCCAGTGTGGCGCTAGTGTGTGAAAAACAATAGTGCCTAACCATTCAGACTTTTTTTTAAATGAAATTTCCAATCGATCTGGCTATTAAAGCTCCATCAAGCTTTACGAAACGGGTATTTTGATATTGAATTCAATGATGCCTTATTTTACGTGGTGAGACAGGTCATCTTGCCTACTGTTGTGTCTGACCACGTAAATTTTGCTAAGCCCCTTTCAGCAGCTAACCTAGAAAGGAGAAATCAATCAGGCGATGAAATAGGCAATTTGAATTTAGCTCAGAGGCATCTTTATTTGCAGTTAATGTACGTGAATCAGCCAGCTTCACGTCCCCTCCAAACGGAGGATTACGATAGATTTTTCACCTTTAAATCGCTTCGTTCGGGTTTGAACCCGCCAACTTGGGTGTAACAGATTGATTCGCTAACCGCTATGCCACCGATTGTGAGTACATTACACAAAGCATTAACATTTTCAAAATTTGCTAAAAAATACTTCAAATTTGTGGATTATTTTGGTTCTGGAGCAGAGACAAGTACTTATTAAAGAGCCGTAGTCCCATTATCGTTTAAGAGTTTTTCCAAAAATTGCAAATCTTCAATTTCTTCCAGCGTCTTTTTACAATTTCAATGTTAAGATAGAAATCGTTTTCTTAACGAAATCTGTTTTTTAAATTCAGATATGTACACTCTTAGAAACATAAAGTTTCGCGTCGAAAATGCCTTGGCGCGATAAGTTGATGGCTCTGGACATCCCTGCTTGCCGACAGCTCTATCTACCGTTTATTTCCGAAACTACGTTCTGTAGATCGTGCTATGAAGATTTAATTTATCTTATTGGAGAGAGTTTAAAATATTTTAACATCCATTGAGAGCAAAATAGTTGTAGCACTGAGGAAAAAGACTTTCGTGATTCCTGCCAGTAAAACTCAACTGACATAAATTTTTGTAAACGTAATGTTTCTTTCAAGTTACGTTAATATAAAATGTGTTAGTATAAGAGGAGCGGGACAAGGGCGAAAAATGGCTCAGTATCACAGTGCTGTTCTAGCACTCGTGAAGTTGTGGGTACGGTTCCCACCCTACATAGATATTTTATCCATTCTACAGTGCAATAAAATCCACTAAATTATAACATTTTACATTTGTCGTGACAATTTTATGCCTAAAACGGTGAAAATTCGCTGTCGCGAAGAAGGCGAATATTTCAATTGTGAAGAAATTAGAAAATTGATCCATTGTATTAAAAATTAAAAATTGTGCATTATGTAGTGTGGAGATAACAATAATATATGTTAGTCCTGTACCGCTCGAGCATTTTTATAACAATTTAGTTATCGCAGCGGAGTTTGGACCGCCCGTAACGTTTTGGAGATTTCTAAAAGATTTCAGCCAGCATGAGCAGGACCAATAACACCAAAACATTACATAAATATTTTTTATTTGGAAACTAAGCAAAAAGTCCCCAACTCACGTGGAGCAATCAAAATATGTAAAAATTAAATGTTGGCCAATAACACTTAATTCAGGGGTCTAGTTTGAAAATGGGACTTCTCCATTCCAGTCTGTTTTGAGAAAAACAAAAAATGTCATATCATTTGTTTAAAACATTCTGATGCTAAATATTTGGGATTAATTCCCTTGGCTAGTGAAAGTCAAAACAATAGAATAAGATAATTAAGGAATGTCTAGTCATTACGAAGAAAGTTGAGCTAAAAATTTTAAAGAAGTCTAATTTTGAAATTTCATTTAAGTATTTTTGTAATTTTTTTTTTTTTTTTTTTTTTTTTTTTTTTTTTTTTTTTTTGCGTTGGCCAGTGTTAAGAAGGCGCGCGACAAGTGTTAAGACTGTTCCTGCAAGTCGCTCCTGAACTATTGAATGCAATCACAGTCCACACACGAAATTTAAAAAAATGCCCTATGTGATAAGTATATATGTCCCTAATAATACCTGGGCACTGTCACTGGCTAAACTCAGTTGACAGATTTTTCAGGCAAAAGTGTTCATAAAGCGATCCAAATACCGCTCGCGTGCGCGATGCATAGGTAAATCAAGAAGAAAATGAACTTTAATGTATTGCTCTATTATTTTTACTTTTACAAAAATATAATGATTTTTATCTCGTTGAGCGCCAAAACTGACCATGAAAATGCGCTCGTAAAATAAAAAAATCACCATCAACAGGAAGACAAGAAAAGATACATCAGGAAGGCAATCATGCATCAAGAAAGAATTCTAGCTACTCGAATTCATTTCCAATTTGTTCATTAGGATAAGTTCAATTGTTGTGGGGCAAAAGTATATTCAAAATTTAAACTAAGACAAACCTAATTTTTTTGCCGGGGGATGCACAAACTACATTATTCTTTTTATTTGTTATCTGTTCAACAGTTGTGTGTTCAACAGGGAGTCTCATCAACTACGGGCCATTCCCATAACTTCTAAACGGTTCACGATATCGAAATGTAGTTTTCGCCCAACAATGTGAAATCATGAGGCAAGTAATGTGCCTTAGGAATATTCTTCAAAATATTGTTAGTTTCCGAGAAATTTAATCATCTTTAATTTTTTAAATGGAACCAAGTATTTATCTCACTAGCAATAGATGGATCATAAATAAACGAATGCAATGATGTAACACATGTTAATGCTTTGATAGTATTTTGAGAAGAAAATTATACTTTCCGCCATGTGATTTTGAATTAAATATATAAGATTTCAACTGTAAATATACAACCCTTTCAACTGTCTCCTTTTGGGAAGGTTGCCTTCGTGGTGCGGGCACTTTTACGGGGAGAGGCCGCGAAGGTCACGTTCGCCAAAAGCGACAGTTGCGACGGCAGCTACAGAACAAATTACACGTTTAATTTAAAATCTCAGTCCATAAAGTATAATTTTATGCACAAAACACAATCAAAATATTAGCAATGTTACAGCATTGCATTCCTCTCTGTAAGATCTATCTATTTCTAGTGAGAGAAATACATGGTTCCATTTAAAAATCAAAGATGATTAAATTTGTCAAAAACTAAAAATATTTCAAACGATATCTCTACGCCATATTACTTGCCGCATGATTCCACATAGTTGAGCGAAAATGTAAGCCGATATTGGGAACCGTTTAGAAGTTATGAGGGTTGCCCATAGTTGGTAGGAATACCTGTATGCAAGCAATATACATGTATTTCAAAAATTCGTGTTTTAAATCCGTTCGATAGAAGACATGCCATGTATCAACCTTATTTGTAATTATCGAAATATGTTGGAGACATTTCAAACGTTCCGAAATTTGGCCCAATAATATTTATGTAACTACATATAGTTACAAAAGTGCTTGTTTTGCTCATTGGTAGAATCGTTTCTTCCTGAACTCTATGCAGCAGGATCGAATCCAGTGCGTGTCCATTTCTATTTTTGTTGTTGTTTTATTCTTATCCGTGATTTTTTAGTCAAATGAACTGTATTCCAGTACTCTCTCTATTGTGTAAATAAAGTATTTTGATTTTAAAACAAAATAACTCTGAAAAGAGCTCTTTATCTTTCTATGAATATTTGTTTTTAATTCTCCAAATTACATATTTGTTAAAATGTTATTCTATTTTTTACATTAATTGTTTATTTATAAATATCTTCTAGAAAATGTAAGGAATACATTAATAAGGAATCCAAAACCCCCCAGATTCTACGACCATTCTCATCCTACGTGGGAGAGAATCCACAAGTCTCGCCGCATAGTTTTTACTGTGAGCGACCTCCTCCCAGGCTTCATGGATTATTTGCCAGAGCGCATCGGCATTGTTAGGTTCCGGATCAGGCCAGTTTTCGGCCATGGTGCGTCTTGTCTCTGCCCAAACATTTTCAATAGGGTTCAGATCTGGTGCACATGGTGGCCAGTCAACAACCTGAATATCTTGTTTCTCCGCAAAAAACGATTGAACCAAAGCCGACTTATGAATCGGTGATTGGTCCTGTTGAAATTGAATTATCCCCACAGGATGCAATTGCCTTACTGATGGAATCATGATATCTCTCAGTATGTGGTTGTACTGAGGAGCATTTAAGTGGTCTTGGATTCTATGGATCATTCCAATCCCACGAGATGACATCCAGCCCCAAACTGCTACTGAGAAACGACCTGACCTGGGGACTTGCTTTACGTACCGAGAATCATAGCGGCTTCCTTGGGGCCTGAAAACGCGAACGGGTCCATCATTTGCGGAGGAGAATATACTCTCATCAGAGAAAATGACATCAGCCCAGTCTCGATGTAAATTTTCCTCCGCAAATGCCAGCCGATAGAGCAGGTGTTCTTCTGTCAGCTTCGGTTTTCGAGCTGCACTTCTGGATCGCAGACCAGCCTCCGAAAGTCTGTTGCGTATTGTTCTGGAGCATCCAGGAAATCTGGTGGTTCTTTGCAGTTGTGAAGAAGTTTGAAAAGGGTTTTCCACCGCTGCTTGTATCAACACTTCATCTTGGTCAGCATCTGAAATACGCCAAAGCCCCGTTCCTAGTTTCCTCCCGGATTCTCCCGTCTCTCGATAACGTTTAAGCCAGTATTGCGCTGTTCTTGTCCCAACGCCATACGGACTCGCCGCCTCTGAAACAGAGAGGTGACCCTCTTCTACTAATGCGATAACTCGCTCTCGTGTGGCTTGGCTATGGTGAGCCATGTCGAATAATGAATGCGGAGTAGTTCAATTTGCTTAGCCGCAATTTTCTTTTCTTACCTAGTGGCAACGCTGCAGAGCCCCTTATCTCCTTTTGACCTGCAGTCGTAAACACGGAAGTGCTGCGAAGGTCAGATTCAAGTCGGTAGTACCGTGAGGCTTACGAGAGAAAATCGATAATCTCTCTCAACAAAAGAAATGAGTTTATTCCACTGTCTTATGAACGAGAATATTGTATCAAGTAAAATGACATCGCTAATATGGCTAATTGGCAGTCTGATGTTCAACTAGAAGCATGCGTTAATTTTTGGTAGAAATTGTTTTTGAAATGAAAAAAATCGCTATTCTCTGCCATTATTTGTTATTTACAATCTGTATTATATTTTTTGTGCATAAAAAACGTTCAATACACATAATGGATTTCTACTTACATCTGAAATAGATGTTTGTATGATATTGTAATGAACTCTAGGAATATTTTCCCTTCAAAATTCGTTTTCAGCAAATTGTATTTTGAATTTTTTTTACTTCACAGCTACGAAATCTCAATACTCACATAACAAAGGCCTCCCACATGAAGGCAAGGGATCTCAGAAATATTCATCATCAGAATCAATGAGCCACATTTATCATCAAAACCATTTTATTTACTTCAGTGTAGACATTGGATTTCAAAGCCTTGTCTCACTAAGAATTATTGTAATTACAGAACATCAACAGTTCCATCATCTTTATTCACATTATATATCAATAGCATAAGGGTCTATGCACAGAATTTTTTCAATTTATTTATATGTAGTAGTATAGTAGAAATAAGTTATATCAAAGCAAACAAGAGATGTCCAAACAGGATTTAATGAATTATTTACAGATACAAACACAAGTCACATTTTCTTGTCAGTATATCACTATAATTTTGTGATATTTTTAAAGGAATTGTCTTTACGAGCTTTTAGGAGTTCCATTTCATGGTTTTATTCGAGTAAAAATGAAAATAATACGCAATATTTTAACGTTATTTTTATTCACAATTTAAGATTATTGTCTATAAGATTATAGAAGCTTATTTTATTTTGGTCTCCTACGAGTATTACCGCTTTTTGAGAATTGCTGGTTTGCATTCCTTATTCGAAATTGAGAATTTTGCTTAAATTATGCATAACATTGACACGACATATATAGCATGTTGTAATTTAGTGGATTTTATGGCACTGTAGAATGAATAAAATATCTACGTAGACTGGGAACCGAACCCGCAACTTCACGAGTTCTAGAACACCACTTCGTCACTGAGCCATTCTTTCGCCCTTCTAATACACCTCTTATAACTACACATTTTATATTAACGAAACTTTAAAGCAAAATAACGTTTACCAAAGTTAATGTCAGTTCTGTTTTAATGGCAGGAATCACGAAAGTCTTTTTCTTCTGTACTGTTACTATTTAGCTCTCAACGGTCATTAAAGTATTTTATACGCTCTCCAATAAAATAAATTTAATTATAGTTTAACTACAGAACGTAGTTTCGAAAATAAACGTTAGATAGCGCTGTCGGCAAGCAGGGATGTCCAGCGCCATCAACCTCTCGGGCCAAGGCATTTTCGACGCGAAATTTTATGTTTCCAAGAGTGTACTCGAATAATTTTTCGAAAACTAGTAGTCCTTGCGCAATTTTATGTGAAATATAAACAATTAAGAAACAAGATGTTTTCAAATAGAGATGATTTTTTTTTCTTTAATTTTCTTTCGAATGGAGCAAAATAAACTTGCAATAAATATTGCAATACATACATACATACATACAATATAATACAAATGTAGACAAAAGGCAATGCGAGAAAGTATGTGCTGCTGAAACGCCACTACCGCTGACTTTCATAGAACTAGCAGTATCTCTTATGAGACATAGTTGCCAAGAGACATTGATTTTAATAGTACAGGAACGTTCAGGGTGTTTCGAAATGTGGGGATTGATTGATTTTATATATACACTGAGCGCATGTCGAAGTTTTCGGAAAGACATGGCCAATTGGTGACTTGGGGCCTGTGACTTCCACTGTCCCCCGGGAAGAAGAGAAGTCGTGGAAAGCAACGCTGACATTGACTGGACTAACGTAGATTCACCTCGTGCCGCGTTATTGCTGTGTCCCTGGAAAACAAACTCTAATCGCGCCACTGACAAGGTCGCCTCTGACGTGGCCGGAAAACGAATCGAGAGCGTTTCGCTGCAAGCACTTTTCACTTCTGCTGTTATCCCGTATCGCTGGCGGAAAAGGTTACCAACAGAACCACCAGACGGTGCCTCGCGTTTTAAAACGTCTTTCCTACTTCCTCAGCGACACGTTCACAACACTGGTCATCCCTGTGCTTTTGTTTGTCGATACTGCGTGAAACCTCACCGGTTTCGCAAGGGAAGTCGGGTGCATGATTTGATCAAACCTTCATATCTATTTCACTTGGAATGGCAAAACAAAATTTTTTGACGTTTATATTATGTTCCTTTATGAACTCTCAAAATGAGAGAGAATTATCATAACTGATTCCGAGCACCTCGGCCGATTCCTTGTCTCCCCACTCCTGCCTCTGCAGACCACATCCGGCGCGAGGAGCGCCCGCGGCCGGAAGTAGGGATAGCGGCTCGGCCCATTGTCCTTCTCAATGTCCGCCAGGCCACGGCGTCAGTTCAGAAGTGCAGTCCGCGAATGCCCCGTCAGCGCTGCCCACCTCGCCTTTGCGGGTCTGGTATTCGGAAGCAGGCCTCTCTGAGACACTCGCTTTTAATTTCGTGCCCACTGCGTACTTGGCGGTAGTAACTCTTTAGTACGTACGTACGCAGTGTGCACGAAAGTAAAAGTGATCCTCTGAAAGTATTGTAATGCCGCAGCGGAGAGTGGCGATTTTTTCGAAAAACTAATTGTAGGGAAAAAGAAGTTTGATATCGAAGAAGTGGATAAATCTTGTTTATATGTTTAGTAAATTACTTCTTGAAGCAACAACTGTTCTTCCATTTGTAATGGATGAGTTCATATGGTTTATAGATAAAAGAAAGATACGGTATACGATCGAACCCCACAGGACTCCGTGCTCGATTGGCAAATAATTGGAAATACGAGTAAATAATGTAATTTCGTGCCAGTACGTACTTATATTCCTTGCAGGTGATGTTTAATGTACTAGGAAATCTAAACTATGGCATTACCACAAATTTCATATTAATATATTTTTGAAAGCAAAATGCAGTACTTACGACATAGAGGACGTCGAGCGACGAGGAAGAAAGAAGGTTCATGCAAGATGTTGCGTAGAAGCCGTTGTTGTGTCGAACTTCATGCAACGATTAGTCACTTGTATATAAATGGAGAAGTTCTCTAAAAGCTCGACTACACGTGTTCTCGTTTCAAATCAACATTTCAAACAGCCACGGAAGGTAAAGTGACAACCATTGAGGAAATTATATGGGAAAATCTTCGAGTTAGTCACGATCTCTGTTGGACTCTAACTGTTGACCAACATATCATAACTTCGTTGACGAATTTGACCTCAGAACAATTTTCAAGACTTGTACCTACGCGATTGACTCTTGATATGAAAGGGACGAATCGCTTCTTGCCAGGAGCTTTTGCTTATAAATTACTAACGGCGACAGGAGAAAAAGGATGATGTACCTTCCTCATATCAATGATACTACGAGAGCGGAGATCTACAGTGCCACATAAACATTTTTAAATGTATGAGATTGTCAAAAGGGAGTTGCTTTGAAATTACACTAAAATTTTATTGAAATAGATTATCTATTTTACCGGAAAAGGAATACATTCTGTTTGCGGTATATCCCAGCCCTACCCTTCTTCCCTTGCCATCTAGCGGATCATTTTGGAGGGGACCATTATAGACTTTTGTTAAATAATAAACATTTTTATAGTCTATATTTTTGTAACATATTTAAAACATAATATTGTGTAGTATCATATATAATTACATAATTCTAACATTTATAAATATTTAGATCAATCTTGAATCGTGATCAGGAAGTTAACAAACGAATACTCTAGGCCTTGGGGAGGGGGGTAAGGCGAGAATTTTTTATGAAGATAATTTTTTGTGTTGTAATATCGCAGTTTTCCGGCGCATGACTATTACGTTCTCTTCTTACGAAGTAAAGCGAAAAAGTTCAAAAAAAAAATTTAAAAAAGTAACTTGAGTTCGGCCCCGCTAAACATTATTTCTGTGAGAACCGTATTCTTGTCGATTCATCCGTTCCAGAGATCCCAGATACAGTCATGCAAAAATCGTAAAAACAGTTGAATCGGTTTCTAAATCGTCTAAAGAAGAATACCTTAGAAAACAATTATTTTGAAATCACAGGCAGTCGAATTTTATTTATATAAGATTAGATAGTAATTTTTTAAATGAAATATGTTATTCAGAATTACATCTATAAATAATGTCGGGTACATTTTTTTAATGAGTAGTTTTCACGTATTTTTGTGCAAAAGTGCAATGTTTAAAAATAAACATAATGTTCTCAAAACTGTATTAAGTTTTACTGTCGTTTTTTTACTCGAATAGAGCAATATTCGCTTAATATGGTCGTTATAAGATCTAAACTCTTGACAAGTGCTAAAATGTTTTTTTTTCTTTCTTTCAGGAGTTTCATTCGAATGCCCAATAGGCATGTGAACTAATGAATAAGCTCATTGCTTGTGGAATCTCTGGTTTATGTTCGAATGCCAGCCAAATGACTCTGGCATATATTTTTTGCGAGTCTAAAACTCTTTTTTGTCTTCAAGTAGTATACAATTATTACGTAATCGTTGCAAATATTACGAGAAACTGTGTTGTTATTGCACCACAAGTTTCAAAATATAATGCTCCTTCCTCGCACTGAGCGCTTACGGTCGGAAACAACTCTGCTCGTTAGATACTGCCTTATGTCATGGTACTACTACAGTGCACTGAATATTGAATGAGCGAAATTTAATTTCTTACTGATACGTTGAAAAACCATTGACATCTTTATGACAAGTAACATGGCGTTCCTCCTTCGCCCTCTCTGAGCAGCTTTTTTGTTATTTAAGGTCGCATCAACATCTAGATCATTACGGACGAACACGATACAACCATGCCCGAGTCGGGACTCGAACCCGCGATTCTTCGGTCCGAGATAGCTACTGCCTTAGCGATCTCGGCCATCCGGACCGGATCTGAGGAGCTTTGTGAATATCTATTTGCTCAAAAACAAGCATCACATTTTTCAGTTAGAAAAGCCCTTTCCATGCATATACAAGTGAATGATATTCTCATTCTTCTTACTTCTCTCAAGGTCGCCATATGGTTATATTAATGAAAACTTGTTCAAAAACTTTCTTCACCATTGGATAAATGTGTACTGTGATACAAATATTTTTTGGCAAAAAACATCTCATGAGAATTAATGAACTTAAAGAAATTACGCTTTTGGTAAGGGGAATCACTGTTTAACTAATGGAGAACATTCCTTAAAGATGGGAGTTATCAGGAACCAATCGCAAGATTTGTGCCACGTGGTATAGTCGCATGAGGTTATTTTTTCCTCTGTGGAAAGCGGTGAATATCGATAGAGAATTTAATTTTTCTTGAAGCCCGAAGAGAAGTGTCGATGCCGTTGCGTAATAGTTTCCTTGGGAAATTGCTCCTTAACTTAAAACGAAGAGCTTGCGCCACATCACTCGCAGTAAGTGACGAGTGTAGTGGATGAGACGTAAAACAGCAAGCTGCAAGGACACGCGCGGGCATCCTGTGATGTGCAAAGGATGCGGCGTTTGGAGAGTAAGAATGACTGTGCTCGTTCCGCGATGAAACTGCCGAATGACGCTACGTGTCCCTCCGTCGTTTCTTTTTGTGGATAGGTTTTCTTATTCGTAATAGAAGTAATTTCTACTTTTTCATTACATTAGGTTTGCGAGTACATCAGTTGAAATAATGTTCCACTAGACCCTAAGATAAATTTGATTTTTATAAAATTTCGAACTTAATTAAGTTCAACGATCTGGTGAGACCAAAATTCAGATACATTTATAAAACTTGTTAATAAAACATTATACTATGCTTAGTCAATAAATATAAAAACGTCGCCGATTGCATTACTTTGATTATTAATTGTAAAAATACAAATGTCTAATTTTTTGTACTCTCTTCTGGTACATATAATTTTTAAACTCGCTGAGCGTTGTAACCTTGAGTTGTATGGGGACAGCAAGGGATGTAAATGGAGCACATTGTAAGATCCTAGGAGTGCGTTGCAAAGGGCTTGACTCCGTCTGTAGAGCATTAACGAGTGCCTTAGTAATGTGGCGTATAAAGTTTAGTTAGATTAATAAGTGTTCAAATGTAAATTACAATAAATGAAAATTAAAAGGATTCATCTTGGTTGGCTCATGATACAAGGTCTTAATCCTAGGTATTAAGGCTAAATGTACCGACAGTAGTACAATTTGTGGCCACCACGTGGCAGCACCAAAATAAGTAAAATTTACTTCATAGATAACGTCTGAACCAATGGTCCGATTTTCGATCTGTAAACGGTATTTGACGCCTTTTTAATATAGAATTGACGCTACGATGCCCTTTTTCCAAAAATTTAACAAAAATTCGAATTTGAAATTAGTTCTCGAACTTCCGAGAAAAAATTCAAAAATGTGGGCTTATAGCGCGATGGCGACATGCTTGCTGAATCCAACGCCGTGACAATCACGCAAATCGAACAAATAGGAGCGTCGTAAAGTGAAATTTACGAAAACGCCTCGCCCCCCTTCCCTTTCTTCGCCGTAGTGTCACCCACCCGATTGTTGTGGGCCCTCTGTCGGCGCGGGGGCACGACCAGGTCAGGCAGCGTGCGGCCAGCCCCGGCGGAGCAGGCGGGACTTGCGGGATACGCGAGCCAGACAGTCGGTTTATGCTTTCGTCACTGCATCTCAATCTACTTTTCCACAGATTCCAAACTAGAGATGCTATACTGCTATTACAGACCGAGGTAAACGGTCTGTAATAATAGTACATAACTATCTTTTTCACATATTTCCGTCTTCCTTTGAATACCATCTTAAAATTGTTTGAGACATTACTCAAAATATCGATTCCTATTTGGAACTGGTTTTTAAACAATTGAACTAATTCTGTAAATATCACCATTAGTCCATCTCCTCACATCTTATTTTAGATATATTTTACTTCTAAGGTATTCCGTTTTCATTCCACCTTACTCTAAGATCTTCCGTTGTCACATACCGGAAAGAATGAGCGGAGTATACGCACGAGCTCTTTTATCCTACAACTCGATTTTTGATCTCAAAACGGCGTTTATCTGCTTTACAGAGATTATCTGGTGAATCTCTTTTCCCAAGTAAAATAGCCAAAGCTATTTTTAAAAATGTTTTCGTACTTTCGGACAAATTTAAAAAGGTGGTAAAATAGCGCGCTGGCGAGCTGCATCCTGACCCCAACTCCGTAACAAGCATCGAAATAAGATATGAATCATCCCAGCTTACTTGGTAAGTTATATTGATATAAAATAAATATGTTATATCTGTATAATTTTGAAGGGAATAAATAATTCCCGGTGCGTCATTTCGTACAGACTACGTAAATGAATAAAGAGTAATGATGCAATTGGATAACTCCTAGATTTGGAGCATGCTTTCCCTTCCATTTTCTTTCTTTTAGAAAAAGTGGATTTCATATAAGAAGTTATATGTAGTATCTATCTGTAGTATGTAAAACCAGTTTGACGTGACTCTATGAATCGGCCACAATGATATAAATAATATGGAACATTCAAACGAGCTTAAAAACCAAGGAAATTGTTTCTGTGAGTATGATCGTAGAATATACTTTACGCTAACACTTACGCGACGTAATGTAATATAAACAACTTTCCAGAAAAGATAGAAAATGAGGCTTCTTTCTATGTGAATTGTTTCTAAAAATCTTCAGAAAGTATATGATTATATCATGGACTCTGTTGTACATAATAATAATAATAATAATAATAATAATAATAATAATAATAATAATAGGCACGCGTTTGGAGTAAAAAATGTGTACTATATGTGTATATATGGTAACATTGGGGAGAGTTTTATATCGTAAACTAAAAGTAAATTATAATTTTGAATTTCTTGGTACTTTTTAATGCATGTCGCAGTTATCTACAGTGTAATTTTTGATTATTATTATTATTATTATTATTATTATTATTATTATTATTATTATTATTATTATTATTATTATTATTTCTATTCACATTTATTCACAAGCATCGAAATCAAGGGTAGACCTGTGAAATCGGAGTCGCAAGGACAGACATGCAATAGTCACAATCTCTGTTGTACAGACTAACAGGCAGACACAAGAGAGAGAGAGAACAAGAGAGTCACAGCTTTTGTGACTGACCAACGAAATTCTAATAGTTTGTACATCTTATGTTTGTACAATGTAACATGAAAAACTTGTTATAAAACATTTGTAACAAAACATTTGTATAAAACATTTGTAACATGAAAAAAGTTAATTATGAAAAATGAGTGTATTTGCTGTGTCTGTGACTTATTGCACTGAAGAGTTGTGCAGTTTTGTAATTCATGATGATATATGTGATTATCATTCATGATGTGATTATGTTTTTGATGGATCACTCACCGTCTCTTGTTCTCCATTTTTCAAATCATGAGATTAGCAGGTACCAATCTCCTTTTCCTCCTTCGAGATGGCGGCAGAGATTTTTTGTTGGTGGTATTGTCTGCCATTCTGATGCAGAAGCAACGTTGGAATTCTGCTTCTCGCAGTGATCATTAGAGGATCTAAAATATTATTGAAAAGAAATCTTTACAAACTCACTTCATTGGCCATTTTGTACTTGAACTACAGTGCAGTATACTCCTCTGTAAATCGAAGTTTTTAGTACCTCAGACATCTAAAAGCCACTTTCACACTTTGCGGTCACAACAAATTACTTTTGACGTTCAAAACCTGGAAAGTGTTCACACTATTGTAACGATTTTTGACGCCTCATCTTTCGCAAGGCAGCAATTTGACAATCTTTCTCGAATAGTGAGGAAAATTCAATTAAATTGCTCAAATAAATACATTCCCAAAACTTTAATAAACCACTTATTTAAATATTACTGTCATCTGTCGTGCACACGAGGTTGAACTAAAGAATTCGCCGAGGACCTAAAGTGTAAGTATTGCTCCTTCGGCAGTAATTCGGAAGTATTGCAGCCTCCGCTAGCAGTCGAGGAAATTGTATATCTGCTTCGACAACATTGAATGAGGTTACAAATCACTTCATCTAATACAGAATGTGTCCTGTTCTGAGTAGACATGAACTGCATTTATTTTATTATATCATGTTTCTATGAGTATTGACGAACAGAAAAAAAATATTTACCGTGGTAAACTGGATATCTTTCCTCCTATTCTCCTTCGTGTTGCTGAAAGTCGAAGATGTTTCTTGGATTTTGTAGTAATTCTACGAGAAGGTTTCTCTTGCTCTTTGACTTGCTCGTAGTTGTTTTCCTCCATTACCACAAGCGTTTACAAGTATCACCACGAAAAACTGACGCTCAAATTCGTTTGGAATTCGAGTCCACGAAGACTAGTCGTGAGCTGCCTTGTTTTCGGGTGGGGGGTTCGCGGAAAGCGGGCTGTCTGTAGCCTTATCTCGTGCATGTCACCACTGTTATGACAAACGAGCAACTGAGCTTAGTGCTGACATCGGCCGGAATTCGGCACGTTTGCTTTTTGAATTACAGGCCAGGCGTGATCCACGGTTCTACACCACGTGTTTATATTGTTAGAGTTTGCTGATTGTTCGTAACACAAGTGTATTGCGTATTCATTTCAATTTTGTTTGTGACTTTCGGAGGGATGGTATGGCTTATGTTCAAAGTAAGGCCAAACAATACACAGTGAAGCTAGGGAAATTATGCGTCTCGTTATTATGCATATGACGAAGAAAAGAATTCGGGCGTTCTTCAACACACGCTGCATAACAGCAATTTTCGGGTAGCAAACTATACTGTATCTGTTCGAACTGTGACATCAATTAATAAAGAAGGATTTCCGGTAAGAAAATGTCATATTGTGAAGAAAGAAAATCCACATTGATGACTTTGACTTATTGGCCGATTTGTTTTCCTTATTCTGTATGAGGTTTGCCTATGGACACTTGGAGTAACATATTTGGGACAGCTAGTTGTTGCAGATTAGGCGGGGGTGGGGAGGACAGCTTCCAAGAACACCGAGCGCATACCTCAGCTCGCAATCACGTCACCTCCCAAGAATGAGGTGGCTCGTGAATGAACAGACGCAGTAGACAAGTGTAAAGCGGAGAAGGGCACCGAATAAGAGAGCCAATCAGTGAACTTGGTGTGAGCATTCTCCAAGTTGTCTATTTGCGAACCACTGTCCCAGTGCCATTTCGGACTAGAAAATCCCGGGCCCCCTCCCCCACAGCCACTGTACCCGAGTCCAGGTTCGTTCGTCTGACGGCCCTTTCCTAGTCCTATTCGGCGGGTGGCCGATGAAAGAACGACCGCCCGATTGCATTCGGAGCAACAGCTTGCTCAATGGTTTTTACAATGGACAGACTGAATCAGACCCTCAGAGAAAATTCAAGATCTTCTCCGTGAAATATAAAGAAGAAGTTTAAAAATTATTATAAATAGTGGAATCTCAGACATCGAAGTGAAGATTCAATGGACGATATAAGCAAAACTATAGTACACATTTTTTACTCCAAACGCGTGCCTATTATTATTATTATTATTATTATTATTATTATTATTATTATTATTATTATTATTATGTACAACAGAGTCCATGATATAATCATATACTTCCTGAAGATTTTTAGAAACAATTCACATAGAAAGAAGCCTCATTTTCTATCTTTTCTGGAAAGTTGTTTATATTACATTACGTCGCGTAAGCGTTAGCGTAAAGTATATTCTACGATCATACTCACAGAAACAATTTCCTTGGTTTTTAAGCTCGTTTGAATGTTCCATATTATTTATATCATTGTGGCCGATTCATAGTCACGTCAAACTGGTTTTACATACTACAGATAGATACTACATATAACTTCTTATATGAAATCCACTTTTTCTAAAAGAAAGAAAATGGAAGGGAAAGCATGCTCCAAATCTAGGAGTTATCCAATTGCATCATTACTCTTTATTCATTTACGTAGTCTGTACGAAATGACGCACCGGGAATTATTTATTCCCTTCAAAATTATACAGATATAACATATTTATTTTATATCAATATCACTTACCAAGTAAGCTGGGATGATTCATATCTTATTTCGATGCTTATTACGGAGTTGGGGTCAGGATGCAGCTCGCCAGCGCGCTATTTTACCACCTTTTTAAATTTGTCCGAAAGTACGAAAACATTTTTAAAAATAGCTTTGGCTATTTTACTTGGGAAAAGAGATTCACCAGATAATCTCTGTAAAGCAGATAAACGCCGTTTTGAGATCAAAAATCGAGTTGTAGGATAAAAGAGCTCGTGCGTATACTCCGCTCATTCTTTCCGGTATGTGACAACGGAAGATCTTAGAGTAAGGTGGAATGAAAACGGAATACCTTAGAAGTAAAATATATCTAAAATAAGATGTGAGGAGATGGACTAATGGTGATATTTACAGAATTAGTTCAATTGTTTAAAAACCAGTTCCAAATAGGAATCGATATTTTGAGTAATGTCTCAAACAATTTTAAGATGGTATTCAAAGGAAGACGGGAATATGTGAAAAAGATAGTTATGTACTATTATTACAGACCGTTTACCTCGGTCTGTAATAGCAGTATAGCATCTCTAGTTTGGAATCTGTGGAAAAGTAGATTGAGATGCAGTGACGAGGGCATAAACCGACTGTCTGGCTCGCGTATCCCGCAAGTCCCGCCTGCTCCGCCGGGGCTGGCCGCACGCTGCCTGACCTGGTCGTGCCCCCGCGCCGACAGAGGGCCCACAACAATCGGGTGGGTGACACTACGGCGAAGAAAGGGAAGGGGGGCGAGGCGTTTTCGTAAATTTCACTTTACGACGCTCCTATTTGTTCGATTTGCGTGATTGTCACGGCGTTGGATTCAGCAAGCATGTCGCCATCGCGCTATAAGCCCACATTTTTGAATTTTTTCTCGAAAGTTCGAGAACTAATTTCAAATTCGAATTTTTGCTAAATTTTTGGAAAAAGGGCATCGTAGCGTCAATTCTATATTAAAAAGGCGTCAAATGCCGTTTACAGATCGAAAATCGGACCATTGGTTCAGACGTTATCTATGAAGTAAATTCGCCTGTGATAGTGCTGCGATCTATTGAATTTTCCTACAAGTATTTTTCGGTGCATTTAGCCTTAAAGCAAACTGCACTTTTTTAGTGTAAGAGTTAAAAACGGGCAGTATGCTTCTCAGTAATTCTATCCAACTTAATGGAAAGATCTTTTTCTTAGTGTGTTGAAACAATTTTGATTATAAGTGATGGAATTAATTCTTGTTGCTCTTTTGTGTATGGAAAAACTGGTGGTGCTAAACATCACTTACTTTCTTCTATTATTTGTAACGGCTACATAACATTGTAATACTACACAAACCCGCAAAAGTGTTTCTTACCAACAAATGTTTTTCTTCGCGGCAAGATTCGAACTTAAGTTAATTTGTCAATCGTGTTACCCCTACACGACCAGTCTCAAAGATAAACCCTTTTCTTCCCAATGCTGAAAAAAAACAAAAACTTTTAGACTCGCTTGTTTCATACTTGCGTTTACGATTTTCAAAAATTCGAACATTCATTTACATTATGTAATTTAGTTTTAAAGAACACATTTCTATAAGGACAAAATCTTTATCATCAATAATGTAGTTACCCAATGTTAATTTTTTTGTTTGCAATTTTCGCATTTTCGTGTTTGCCGAAAATTGGTCCTACGCCATGTTTAAATTTCCAATGCTCTATTCCAGGGGAAAATCAAGGAAACATTTGGAGCAGTTTCTGAAAAAAAATAATTTGCCTTTACTTCAAGCAAATATTACGTGAAACCTACTCGCATGTTTTTTTTTTTAAACCTGTTCATATTTTTTAAAGATCTCATATTTTAGAAAATATTTAATAAAAAACAAATCCCCATCAGTATTGTACTTTTGCAATGTTAATTTTTTTGCGATTTAAGAAAATACAAAGCTCTTGCCGAAGATACGATTTGCACTTATTTTTGTAGCGTTTAAAGTATGTTCAAGGAATAAATTTAAAGGTAACATTTGAAAAAATTAGTTATTTAGAAATACACGTTCATCATATGTTACCGAGCTTGTTATAATGCACATTAAAATGCAAATTCAAAAATTTAATTCAAGTGATCTTTTGTTTCAAAATAATTCTCTAAAGCGTTACGGTGACGAATAGTTCAGTGCATCCCGTGCCGGATAAGATGGTAAGTTCTGACGAGCCACAGTACTCAGTAGAACAAAAATCCCCAAAATGTAATAGGACGACCATAGACATTCCGCCAAAAAGTTCTTCCAAACATAATTTTTAATCGTTTACTTTCTCACCGTACTACGTAACACGAGTGGTTCTACAACAGTACATACTTCTAGCATTATTGCTAAAATAGTAATTTCCTAAAATTCATAGAGTTCAAAGAAAATGGGATTGCGATATTCTTTTAAGCGTTTCTTATTCTGTGCGTGTGTATGGGAGGGGGGAGGGACTGAAAATATATGTAGTGTTTTTAGAAAAGGTTTCTTTTATTTGCATTAATTTCAATCAAAAATTGCGCGAAAACTACTTGTTAAAATATTACTTGTTTTAAGATCTGATTTTTTTTTTAGAACAAAACGCTAACTTGTTACCTTTTTTACAACTTTGGAAAATTCAGTTTTCATCGACCACGGGACTATCGACTCTAGTTTTACAGTTGTTTGATACGAGGAAAAAATTTAAAGAAAAAATTGAGAAAGGGTTTTGATGAATTAATTGTTTAAAAATTGCCTACAATTCACGCACAATTACGCGAAAACTACTCACATTTTCGAAAAATTGATCAGATGTTATTTTAAGATGTCTTCAAAAAACAGATAATTAAAGAAAAATCTCAATATTTTCTATTATATTTCTAGCAAGGCGTCGGAAAACATTTTGAACTTGTGCAATTGTCGAAAATTCGCCGTTTTTTGGCGCACGATTACAATACTTTCTTTTCTTACGAAGTAAGGCGATAAAATAATAAAACAACTTTCAAGAAGGTCTCATTTTGTATAGTAAGATATAGAAATAATAACTCGTCCCTTGCAGAAAGGCAAAGAACTGGTTTTAATGCTCTGTACTTTAGTTGCGCCTCAAGGTCACGAGCTGGAAAGAGGACATCCAATCGGTAGCTTCAATACCAAAAATTTTAATCATAACCAAGTTCCCGATTGGAAAACAATGGTCCCCCTCTCCGTCCAGCTCGTGGCCTTGTGGCGCCGCTGTGTATAAATCGGAGTATAGTACGAAATCGGAAGGATAGTAAAGTAAGGCGTAATGTTTCGCGTGATGCATGTGCTCCTGATAATCCATGTATTTCCCAATCGCGAACTTGTATGATGGTCGTTTAAATATCTTTGATCCCTGAAGATAATTATCTATTTACCAGTAATACACTTACGAGGTTTTGTGTCCATGGTATCTTACAAAAGGAAGACATCTGGCAAGCTTTCATTAGGGTATTGTGTGTGGAGAGAATGAGATTTCTGTCATTGAATACGGTATATTGTGCTAATTCGTTAGAAAATGATGAAAGAAAGAACGGGGCTGTTTTTGAAAAGATCTTATTGAGGCATTTATGGAAAATTGTCACGTCTTGATTCTAAATTGCGCGAAAACTGAGTTTTAAAACTTTATTAAGTTATTTAAAGATATAATATTGAGAAATGGATTGTATTGAAAACTACATCTTGAATATTGGAGGTTCGTAGTAAAAAAATAAAAAAATAAAAAGTTGTCCTAAAAAAACTTTCTCGCATTAATAACGGTTGCGTAATATTAAAATACTGCGATTTCTGTCCGTACTAACAAAAAGTACTGAGTTGGTCAGAGGCGCTGCAGTATTAGCCCTGTTCAAATCAGGTCAGGATTTTCGACATTAGGTTGTTAGCGACATGTTAAAAAAGTAGCTGCCGGCTCGACTTCAGTCGCTGTCTGGAGGAGAAAGCTAGCGGCCGTCTGCTCTGATCGGTATTTATCCGTGGTGTCTCCGACCAATTCGAGGCGAATGCGGGAGCCGTACCCTGACGAACAGGCCACGGTCCGCATGTGATCTTTCTTTCCTCTTTTTCTTGTTCTTCACCCATCCATTACATACATACATACATACACACACACACACACACACACACACACACACACACACACACTTCCTCACATGTCGGGAGCTTGGAGCTTGTCCCGATTGGGGCATATCGTATAGTAATTAAGGAAATAGGATGAAGTGAATACTGGGAGTTATGCCGTGCCTATTTCATCGCTGCGCTGTAAAGAATTCTACTAGTCGTTCATGGGGATGATTCAAGTGGTCCTGAAAGGTTTGACCATCAGTAGCCGAAGATGATAAAAAACATGGCTTTGAATGAGGTACGAGTGTAGAAAAGCATGTTAAATTTCAATTTATAGCCTTCGTTGGGTTTCAGATAAAATTCTCACGAAGGACATTGATAGAGATACAGAGATAGGAGTAAGGAGACGAACTTTGGAGCTCTGCAAGACAGCTGTAATTCAACTCAAAAGCATATCTCATGTGCAGTAAAACAATACTTTACACCGAATAAACTGCTCTAAATATTCTTTATGTTTAGGACTTTTGTGGGAAACTTTACACTCTACTACGTGTCACCTCTTATATGTGCTTGCCCGACTGAAGTGGCTCAAGGCAACAACTGTTGACACTGACGCGTGTCTGACAAAGAGGTTTTAAGGTTCTATTCCCGACGGTGGTGGATATTTGACGCTAGAGAGCCGAATCTAATTCAGCCGCAGTCTGGTAGGAAATTCTAGAAGCTGGCTACTACAATAGTTTTTCATGGTTCCTCCCATCAATACGAGGCCAATGTCGGGACAGTACCCTAACAACCGTGCATCCTCTCCCCTTCGAGACACACAAATAATTACATGTACTACACTATGTCGGGAAACCAGTCGGGAACTTAGAGCTTTACCGGGCTGGGGCAGTGCCTCGTCAGAAGGAATTTTCCCTGAAGCCGATTTATGGATCGGCGCCGGATCACACATTTTAGTGAGGGAAGAACACTGGCCCTACCGGGATGTGCATGCCTAATGACGATAGCAAAACGAAATAATGCAAGAAGCTTACCATGTGGTGCCACAACAGCACACACTTTCTAGCATTTTTTGTCACTTTGTTTTCAAAAATTCAGAGTGAAAAATGAACATGCGCCATTTTTATAAGCATACTGTGTACATATTGGAACCGCTTTTGATATTAAAAAAAATGCCTTAATGTCAAAATTTTGCGCGAAAATTACGCATTTACGAAACATTGTTCATTATGTTATTTAAATATCTAATCATTTCGAACAAATTTCATTCAGGAAAAAACCCTTTCAACAATATTGTAGTTTTGAAATGTTTTTATAATTTTCGAAAATCGTTCACGTAATCCTGAGCCATTTTTAAATACGCACATTACTCTATTCGAGAACCAAAATTAAGAAAAAAATTGGGGAAGTTTGAGGGAAAATAAATTGCCTTTACTTCAGATCAAAATTACGTGAAAATTACACGTATTTGTAAAGAAATGTACATTATTTATTTACATTTGTTTATTTACTTATTTAAAGGTCGATTTTTTTTAAAAACATTACACAAGAGTAATCTTTGTGATCAATATCCTAGTTTTGTAGTGTTAATTTTTTCCAAGTTTTGAAAGTACAGATTGTTCATCGAAAGGAGTCGTTTATGTGAAAACGATTAAGTATTTCCCATATCTTACGAAAAATCCTTACATATTCGAAAAATTGTTCATTATGTTATTTAATGATTTGTCTTTAAACATATTTCATTAAAGAAAACAATCTCTATATACAATATGGTAGTTGTAGGAAGACGCCAAAATAAATTTTGAACTTTTGCCTTTTACTCGGAATTAAACGAAAATGAGACGCGAGTCGTTTTTTAAAACTTCTCGGCTCTCTATCCGAGGAAAAACTTTAATTAAAAAATTGGAGCGATTTTGAAGAAAATATAAAGGCTTCATGTGAAATACCTCAAAAATTAAAATATTCATTTCAAACTCGCAGGGTCTGCAGTTCGACCGTATTGATAGGGGAATATCAATTTTGGAGAAAATCGTCTGAACGGTTTAGGCGCTAATGTTGGCCATAAACGAGCGAAAATGTTGCCGTCAACCAATTGTTCGGTACGAAGGACCAGAAAACTTGGATTCTGATTACACAGCGTGTTAGAGAAAGTTTTTTACTTGCACGTAGGAACAAGATTTATTCAGTTTATGTATCAGAGCCTCACAATACGAGTTTTTCTTTCGAAAAATCGCCGATTTTTGCCTGACAATCACAATCCCTCCATGAACCTGCAAATGTTTCAAACCAGCAATTTGTTCCTCCGCGCCGAGATTAGAACTCGTGAACGCCGTGAATGGAGCTAACTCTTCATGCGCTTTACCTACATCGCGCTCTCGCTCGGGGATACTCGCTTTCCCTACATTTCCCAACATCTAAAGGTCCCTCCCTTATTTCTAACTAATGCAGTTTACGAAAATTCAGAGACTTCAAAATGATCAACTTTTTAAGCATTCTTTGCTCCATCCGTGGAAAAAAAATTGAATGAAATAGTTTGGAGCCGGTTTTGAGGAAATGTGTTTATATAAATTGCATTAACTTTAAGTGGAAAATATGCGAAAATAATATTTTCAAAAATTGTACATGACCTTATTTAAAGATCTGGTTTTGTAGACCATACTTCATTTAAGACAAAAATCTTTTTCTTAGGTATAGTACTTTTGTGATGTTACTTCTTCAATTATAGAAGATGCAGAGTGTTCACAAAAATTGGTGCTAGCACCTCTCTCTGTAGCGTTCTTTGAAACATATCCAGAAATATGATGCATATGCAGATCGCAGAATTGCCAAAGGCAACTTAGCTACTCGTACGGAAACATAAAGAAGCGATGAATGAAAGTCTGCTTGATGACTCAGCAGATGACGACAGCAACAGTGTAGTTGCTCGTAGAGATGCATAAAGAAGAATGAATGAAAATCTGCTTTTTAGGAAACAGCAGAGCTTTTAGGAAGGCGGCGTAGTTACTTACGGAACTATCGAGAAGAATGAGCCGGGCTGGGGGAGTCGCTTATTTGTACGGAGGCAGAGATTTTGGCGTCGTTACTGTGTCTGGGACGTGGGAGGAAGTGTTTTGGGGGTTAGCGATTACGGTGCCCTCCGACGAAGGCGCGGGCGGCCCGCCGGCGATAGGGGTACAGGGCCAGCCCTTGAAGGCGGAAGAGGCGAGGACGTTTGTGACGTGTACGGAAGAGTTGTATTGCATTCAAAAATGTTGATCGCGACTAGTGCTGCGTCTCAAATTCTGCAAAAAATTGATTTTCACCTTTGTCGAGCACGGGATTTGAAGCAGCTCGCAAGGATCTAAACAACAATTAGAGGTGAGTTTGACAAAGCCAAATTAAATGCAGCAGAGATGTTACACCTTGGAGCGTAACAGCCGGGGTTTGCGAGAAACTTGTAAAAAAAAAAACTAAACGAAATTTCGATTAACTGTGCGAGATCATTTATCTGACGGCGACAAACGATTCATAGTTAATGTTCGCTTCGCTTGTATAGATAGTGATTAGTCAGCTGAGCTATCGAATCAAATATTCGTTTGGGATAATTCAGACACACATGGGGAAAACCTTGCCAAAACTTTGTTGCAGCTTTCAGACGAAGTTGCGAATCAATGCAAAAAATGCAGCGAGAAATACTGTGACGAAGTAACTGTTCACCCAGCTATTATCCTTGCATCGTTCTTTAAGAGATCGAATTTTGAAGATTCATTCAATCGGATAATTGGCGGACTTGGTCCTGATCGAGTACTTCACTCATTCAGCTAGCTCCAGTCGTCTGATCAGAAATGTTACTGTTTTTAACGATTCCCGTGACGGTTGCGACTTCACAGAGATCGTTTTCAAAATTGAAAATTCTTAACAATTATCTCCAAAATTCGATGAGAGTGTAACGACTGGCAGACCCTAGCGTAGATAGAGAGTGAAGTAATGAGCTCATCAAAAACGATCACGGGCGACGTTGTAGATAAGTTCATGAAAGCAAAAGACTGTAGGGCTCGGTTCTGAATTTTGTGATTGATCATGATAAATAAAATTCCTTTCAATTAGTTTTCAGCATGCTTTTTTAGTTGGAAAAAAATTAGGGGGGGGGGCAAAATTAGTTTTTGAACTGGAGTTCTGGAAAGGCTAGTTCGCCACTGTTTCAAGATCTATATTTAGAAAACAAATTTCATTCAGATTTCATCTCTATTTTAAATACTGCAATTGTATTCTAGGACGACGCCGAAAAAAATTGTACTTTAATACCCAATGGTTTCAACGAGACTTACACAATTGTTTTGAGCGTTCTTTACGCTATCCAAAAGTTCAACCGAAAAACTTGGAGTAATTTTTGTGGCTTCATGTAAAATACCTCCAAAAGTCAAACTATCTGTTTGAAACTGGCAGGGCATCGAATTCATTTGGGACGATTGGGGAATATCAATTTTGAATAAAATCGTATGAACAATGTATGTTGTAGCGTTGTCCACATACAGACAAGTGACCCACAAAACATGGAGTCTGCCTACCCAACATGTTAGACGACAAACTTTTCTGCATATTGAGATTTATCCAGATTTTCATTGGGTAGGCATGAAGTTTCTGTGGGTCGATGTGAAATTGAGAGGCCAGAATATGCTACGAAGACATTTTATTTGAACATTACCCTTCTCCATTGCATTTGCTTGTCTAACATTTGAAATAACACGTTTTTGAAACCGATATATGTTAGTGATGCGTTTACTTCATTTGATCTTACGTTTAAAGATCTTTGGTAAGCTAATATTTACAAATGTGCAAGGAATTTTAATCCTGATTATGAGAACAATGTTAGGGTTTGTTTTCTGACTGTTCATTTCAGTTGTTCCCACGATTACAATATCCATCCATCTTATTGGGTACTCATCTTTGCAGGACTTGTTGCGGCGGATCCAAGACTTGAAGCCAGTCCGAGTGATATAAGAATTGAAGTCGGGGATTCAACTACCTTCCGTATAACGGCGAGGTTAGTGACTATTTAATACTGATAGCAAACTTCTGAAAGCAAATTTTTACACTGAATATTAAAACCTGCAGATCAATTTTCTTGCAGCAAATTGGGTATCATAGCAAAAAGTAAGGATGTTCAGCAACAAAATGTGCAGGGTTTTCTTATTTTTAGTGTTTAGATATATCTTCTCATAAAAATGTAACTTTGTTATTCGTAACGCCAAAAAATTGTATTGTAAGTGATGTAATAATTTTTTAATTATTTTTAGGGATTTGACAGAAGCCACAAAAGTCGACCTATACGTAGATATAGAAAACTTGATTCGTATTGACAACAATATAAATTTTATTATATCCAATGGAGAAACTGTGGAAATTCGCGTGACTGGCGAAGATGTCGGACATGTAATAATTTCTGCAAATAGCAGCGACCCATCTGTCAGGTAATTATTTTTTTCAAAATAAGATTTTATCATCCAGTTTTTAAAAGTTTGGTGGCAAAGTCCCAAGATGACACCAGCATCATACAGGACATAGAACTCCACTGTTCATACTTGGACAGATTGCTTTCAATACCTTGTTAATACCTTTCATTCATCCCAAAAGTAGTCATTGGAATATGTCCAATTTTATTTTCATTTTTTTAGTTTCTTGCCTAGATCTGCGCATTGGATTATTTTGTCTTTTGGTTTATTTGCATGTTTCTTGAAAATTACGCGCTCAAAATTAAAAGTGGTGTTTGAATGTCAGCATGAGAGTGGCGAACCGTAGTCAACTGTAATGTTCACGTTGTTCATTGTTAGATTAGTATGTTAGCCTCAAACGTCTCTTGCGCGTTAGAAGTGGTCGTTTCTGGCTGGTTGGCCGGCCGGTAAAATGGGAGTGCCAGTATTGACAGTATTACAGCCTACTGGGAGATTCTAGGGTTCGGGTCCCCATGGAGGATTTTCGACACTTGCTACATTAGGAGGTCGAATTCAGCCATGTCCTTGGGCAACGTCTAGCTTCCGGGAACTTTGATAGTTTTTTGTGGTTACTTGGGTCAATACCAGGTGAACGCCGGCTGGAGACTCTAGTATACGGACCATATACCACACGTCATCTTCCTTTCCTCATTGTCTCCTCTTCTGCCTTTACACACTCACCCCGCGCGCGCACGTACACACACTATATATATATATATATATATATATATATATATATATATATATATATATATATATATATATATAGTTACATGTACTACACACTGGCGCGGCGCCCTGCTTGGAGAGAGAGAAAAAAAATGCTAGCTGTCGTGATAGAGGGCGGCGGATCTCGTGTTTCTGCGAAGAAAGAACACCTCCACCTACCTGGACCCAACATGCCCCACACCTACAGGACTGATGGTCATTGTAGTTGCTCCCGGAAACGCTAACTCGCCCTTCTTCATAATGCGTTTTAACCCGAAACGCTTCGCATCTCGTGAACTTCATGCGGCAGATAGGTGAAAAGCAAACGTAACGGTCTTAAATGCGAAATTTCTTTACCAAAATAGTGTGTAGCGTTCCTCTACTGCTCACCGCAAGTACCACTGCTAACGCCACCACTGTCAGTATCGCAACGTCTGCCATCAGTGTCACCACAACAGCTGCCGTCACCATCACTGCTGCCGTCACCATCACTGCTGCCGTCACCATCACTGCTGCCGTCACCATCACTGCTGCCGTCACCATCACTGCTGCCGTCACCATCACTACTGCCACCACCGCATCCGCCATCATGATCACCACCACAATTGTGTAGTTTTGTTCCCCGATTATGATAATTTGCACGATTTTTACTTTCCATTTTCTTTACGGAGCAGTATTTTTCAGTTTACAGAAATCTCGTAGTTTCAGCGTAAGAATGTGGAAAGCTACTTAGTTGAATGACGACCAATTCGCGAGTGTGACTTTAGAATTAATTTTGTTTTCGTTTCTTAGATCCGGTTTTGTACGCTCTTGTATAACATATTGTAGTAATGATAGAAATTATGTCGATCTGTTAAGTGTTCTTGTTTCAATTCTTTCCAGGAGAATCCACCAAAATTACTTACCTTTTCGAAGATTAAAAATTCGAAGATTCGAAGATGTCAGTTGCACTTGACATCTTGGTAAATCATTGCCCAGTTCCTCTTGTGAAGTTAATAACCTTTATTGATGTATATCTTTGTATTCTCTTTCTTTTTTCCAGAGTAGAAGATGCGTTTGTACGAATTACTATACAGCACAGTAAAGCTGTGTACATTACTAGTATAGTTGTTGGCTGGGTATATTTTGCGGCATGGTCCGTTTCATTCTACCCACAAATATACGAGAACTGGAAGCGGAAAAGGTAAGTTAATTAGATTTATTTTGTATGACTATCTCAACGCACTTGTAGTAAATGTTAAGATATTTACTCATTCATTCTGGAAATTCAGTTTTACGTATTGGATATTTCCATTTGTTCGAATTTTGGTTTGCACCGCTTACCTTATATTCCAAAAATAGGTCTTTCACTCAATATTTTTAATTTGCAAAAATTACCGTTACTTTAAGAAACTTTCTGAATGGTCGGTATTATTAATGTACGTATGGTCATGAATTAATAATGGAACTTGTGCGCTGAAGTACTGAAGTTCTTGCCTTTCCCTTGCAAAATTTCACTATTTTCGACGTTAAAAGTGCTTAAATGATAATTAGATGCTAATTAGTTCTAAGTTTCCGCTGCAAATATTATTATTATTATTATATTCAATATTAATTTAGTAACGTGCATTCATATTTGGAATTCTGAAGGTTTAAGAAGTGTTAATCATTCTATTGAATAATCAGAAGTCGACGAACCTGTTTCTTGATAAAAGAGTGAAAAGAGTATGGATGCTAAATCTAAACGAAGCTGTATATGGCGGACGCGTGGCGTGAATTGCCTATCAACGTTTTTTCATAATTCGTAGTACTTCGCGAGAAGGATACTTGGTATTTGGTGATGCGATCCCTACACTTTCTGTGGCAAATTGTTTACCTAAATGAATTGTAACCGTCCCTCCAGATGTTATGCCAACTTACCTTGCCTTAAGAAACTCCAGAAATTAAATGGCAACTTATGGGGGCTCCCTCGAAGAGCTCTCATATTTCCTAAGTCCACCTTTGCCCTTCTGTACCAACAAAGCAGAAACAGACGAGGCAGTTGCCTCATTTTACGAAATAGTTAAAAGATCCACGACAGGTGGCCATTTGAAGAAATAGTTAAGTCGGCGTGCTTTAGCTATAGTTAACAGCGTAGATAAGCGAATTACTTAACTATGCTCCATGAAGTCGTGCAAGTTAACCAAATCGAAACCCCACGGATTCCTGGACGGGTGGCAGTCTGGAAACCCGCGTTATTAACGCCGCCGAGCCCCTGATCTGCCCTGACCGAAGGGATGAAAGACATTCCGACGTGACGAGACTAAAAGACAAAACCTTAACGAAAGATTACTTTAGATTTATACACGCTCAATGCCAAGAAGGGCTAAGAGACGTGTTGCGAAAAGGACGCAACACCATTTTATAAATTCCATGTGTAATGCATTGTATCCTGCTTCAAAAACAGTTCATGAAAATTGTACTACCCGAAATTCAATCAAAGCGAGTGACAAGAATTCTCTAACAAGAATATAGGTTATCACATCTGAAACAAACGCTCAGTGGTCTCTCTCGTAAAATTCACGAAACACTAGAACAATTAATATTAGAGAAATTCCAATTAACCTTTCTTGTAGAAAAATGTCTCCTAACCTATAGAGGTTATGTATTTTACAGAACTTAGAGAACAATTCCACCGTTATCGCATTTCGGTATTACTACTACTACTACTACTACTACTACTACTACTACTACTACTACTACTACTACTACTACTACTACTACTACTACTACTACTACTACTCCATTTTAATACCATACACTGCGTAGGCTAGTCTCCAGAAGCCCGTAGCGTCTTCTAGTGAGACTTACCCCGAGAAAGTATACCTAGGGTAACTTGCCATTGCTTTCTCTAGGGGCGCTAGTGCGCCAATTTTGGCATTTGATTTGAATGCCAAGTAGCGCAGGCAATCTTATCCAGTTATTCAAATAGAAACTTGGTGCTAAATTGCTAGAGGATTTAATTTTGCCAGGATCGGTCAAGTGCCTTTCCTGGGATCCGTTTCACATGCCGAGAAGCGTCCACATGCATGCGATCGATTTTTGGCACCTCAAAAATCCCCCTAATTTGACCGGGCTTGAACCCGCGAACTTGGTATAAGAAGACCGGCATGATAACCACTATACCATTAAAGTCTGTCTACTACACATGAAAAAATAAATTTGCTGGCTATTTTACGAATAATTTGAAACCAAACCTAATTTCAGACTTGTCCTTCAAATACACAGTAACAAATTTTCGTAATAGCTCGTTTCTTTGTTCTCCGGTACCAATAAACTGTACTCTCCATCTAAAGTGATTAAGAGCACATACTTTCTCGCATTATTGGGGACGGTTAAATCGTATTTTTAAATCGTTAAAACGTATTTTTAAAAGCATATTTCAATTTTTGGGGGGTATAAAATACTCTTCGTAATGATATACATCTAGCAAAGTATTCAGTTCTAAAAAATTAGCTAAAATGGGATTCAATTTTATTATAAAATGCAAATTGTTTTTTCTCTCATAGAATATAAAGACGAATATGTATAGTTTCTGGAAAGTAAGGAAGTTAATTGACTGAAACAAAATTCGCGCCGCCAAACAAGAAAATCCCAGCCTTCCTGTTGTATTTCCCGGGATTGTAAAAATATCTGTTGTTTGTAACAATTTACGGCAATTTATATCCTAACACTTAAGCCAACATTTGAAAAAGCCCAAACTAATTCAAACAAAGCGCTACGGTACGAATCTACATTTATTTTGACAGTCAGCAACAGTAGACATTTCTTACTTATGTACAAACATGTATAATTAACAACTGTATTCCCAGCACATTATACAGACAAGCAAGTATAATTCCACACAATCTTAATTCCATGAAAGTGAACCCGTTTAGGTACGTCGGCCCACGTCCTGACGGGGGGGGATGCAGGGAGGGCTCTCAAGTATTCCTTTCTTTCACCAGTCATCTTTATGTTCCTCATTGGTTATTCTCATTCTTTGATAAAATCCTGTCTCTTTTCTTCTACCCGTTCTATTTCCTTGCCTGTATGCTGAATGCCCACCCGTGTTTGTCGTGCATGGCGGCCCGTGTCGGAGGAGATGTGTGTGATGGCAGTTGAAAGACCTGTCTTGTTTCCTAAGTACTTCTTGTGCTATTTTCTACTTTGCACTTAGGGATATCTTGTTTCCGTGTTTGTGGAAACATTTCTTGTAGTTTTCCAACACAGTTGGTTTGGCCTCGCTCTTCTAGACGGGCAGTTGGGAGCTAACCTACCTCCGATTAATCGGCTCGGACTAGGTTTGTACTTGACTTCAGGGATAGCCAGGGGATTCTCGGCGGGACAGCGCTGCCCCCCAATTACATCTCCATGGCACTCCGACGAAGTGTCCCCTTGTTGGGCTCTGTAGTGGATGATGACCAGGGGGTAGAATCTTATATCCAGCTCCATGGATACGGCCTCCAGGTGGTAGTGACGACGTACGCAACTTAAACCGGTGCAAAGGCGTAGTGAAGCACGAAGACTTTGCTTCCGAAACTGAAGAACTAATAACCTTTTTCAAGTCAGGGAGTGACTGAAGTGTAGAGGATCAAAAGGACAGACCAGGGGAAACTGATCCCTACTTCAACCCTGATCCTTACGTTTGACTGCCCGTCTCTCCCGGAAAGGATCAGTTGTGGTTTCTACAACCTCTATGCGCGACAGTATGTACCAATTCCTTTGCGCTGTTTTGAGGTTGAAAGGTTCGTACATACCCAGCAACGATGTATGTCGGTGTGCAGAAAGTGCGGTGCATCTGTGGACGATCCACATCCGTGCGCTACACCACCGCACTGTGTCAATTGTTAAGGTGGCCATCCAGCAACTATAACCAGTGCCCTACGTTTCTCTGGGAATGAGAGATTCAGAAGATAAGAGTCACGGAAAAGATTTTCTTTCCCTGAGGCAAAACGCCGGCACCTGGCTAGAAATCCAGTAGACCTGTCACGATCCTTCTCCAGTACTTTAAAGACAAAGTCCTCAGGGATAACAACAAGTTTTCAAACACAGCGTGCTCCTGCAATGTAATTCTCTGTAATGCCTCTCTCGTGAAATATAAATGGTTTTCGTGCACATTCAGAAGAATTGAGATTGATAATTTCTCGCCATAGCCCATCTATAGTCTTCCTTCAGGAAACTCATCTTCTTCCCCATTATCCCCTCTGTCTTCTCTAGTTTTACATGCATTGGTTGATCAAGACGACGGACTTCGTGCTCACGGTGGTGTCGCGGTACTTCTCTGTGACTCCCTGTTCTCTGAGGAACAAAAGGTTCGAACAGACTTTCAAACTGTATGCGTTCGGATACACCTACCGTCCTTTTCTCTCAACGGTGGCAATACATACATTCCTCCTGTCCAAGATGTTTTACAACAAGAACGTGATGTCTTTATAATTATAAAAGATAATTATAAAAGATCCCGAGCCAGAGTTAGTGACATATGGGAAAGTAAGGCCGCGTCTTGGAGTGCTTATATTTCATCACTCAAACGCCCCCTTAAGTAGTGTGGCGGAAAGATCGACAGATGGTTGGAAGACTACTTGCGCCGTCTCTCTCAGGGCTTCTGGTTAATGGAAATTTCATCTCGCCGGAAGATATAGATGAAGAATTGGCCTCTCTCTACGAGCATATCTCCAGCTCCGTACGCTACTCTCCTAGGTTTCTGAAGACCAAAAGAAGAATGGAGAACTGCAGACTAGATTTCTCGAGTCGCGTGGAGAAAGATTTCAATGCTCTTTTCTCCATGGATAATTTTCTTGTGCCCTCACTAGTGCAAATGATTCTGCTCCGGTATTTAAATTAAGTTAAAATTGTAATTTTAATTTCATTAAAGTGCTTGCGACCTATCAACGTGGATTTTTTACTACATTAAATAGGAAATTTATTTTTAAGATACGCTTTGTGTCGTACACTTTTATTTGTTTTTTTTTCTTTCAAGTATTGTCAGTCATCTTTTGAGTGAGCAGGCGGCTCTGGCGTGTTTCGTCATGCATCCAAGATGAGTTGGTGATATTTTCGGATTTGAAAATAATCCCTAAGCGTACTCAGTTGCTTTACTTCTTGCATAATTCCCCTTATACTCTGTTGTTCCGTAGTAACCTAATGCAATCATAGTTACATCACATGCCATCCAGGATAGCAGCGCATTTCAGGCCAGCAAAGAATTGCGCTTCTGATCGTCGTGTGTATTGGAACACGAAATATGAAAACAGATTGAAACGAGAAACGTAGTTTCGTTGTTAAAGGGTGTCTTAAATATGTCTTAATCAAACGAGTGTAGAGGATATACAAAGTTTGTGTGCACTGAAAATATTCTTTTTGGCCGAAAACATCTATAGGATTGCCTATTTTCTGCATGTGTTACTATTTTGATCTAAAATGGCTTGCTCACACTTGATATTTTTTTATAATATGATAATTTATAATAAATTATCTTATGCCACGTGAGAAAGAAGTGGTGCTACAAAAGGATATACTTTCTCGGGTTGTTTATTGCCGGTATTATAATTCTACTTGAACTCCCAAAAGTGTTTTCCAACCAGCATTTTTTCCCCACCCGCTGAGGTTCGAATTTCGGGTATTTTGGTTTAGCATGTCATTTATGTTATCCCTACACCATCAACCCCAGAAGCAATAAAATAACTTTCCCGACGCTTTAAAAATAAAAGATGAACATTTGCATTTGCAATTTTCGAAAATTCAGAGATTATTTCAAAATTTAATTTTGAAGGACAGATTTATGTAATTTTATAATATTATTGTTCATTTTATAAATGACATAATATATATATATATATATATATATATATATATATATATATACATATATATTTACATATAAATATAATACATATAAATATATACATATATATTTACATATAAATACATATATATTTATATAAAAAAATGTATCTTCAATATTTCTGTTGCAGTAAGTTGTGGAAAAAAATTTCTTTTGCAATTTTGGAAAATTCAAAGTTAAATGACAATCGGTTCTGTGTCATTTTTATAAGCATACTTTTCTCCATTCTAGAAACAAAATTAAATATCTTCTACGAATTTAATTAGACTGTAGCTTCTTGTCAGAAATTCGATGATTTACTTCGAATTTGTTGTGGTACCGTAGGAGTGATAATTGCTATGTGTATGTTTTAAAATATAATTGTTGTATGTGATTTTAAAATATAATTGTTGGACGTATATTTTATTTTGAACACTTTAACAAATTTCTTATTAGCATTTTTGTAATGGAAGATTCATCACGTTTTTCTATTTTCACTGCCATTATTCAGGAATCCTAAAATTTCAATTATTTGTTCTAAAATTGTCTCAGAATTTTAATTGTCTTCAGATCTTTAATTGTTTAATTTTGTCTCTTTCATATCCATGTATTGAAATTTTCAAACACAAAGAAAAACAGTGGAGGCTTTTCTTTCTAATAGTGCCTCTAATCACTTCGGTCGTCGACCTAGCTGAGGAGAATGTATCTGTTCCATCTTGGTGGTCATTATAACGTTGATTGAGTTGTGTAGTCAACTCTTCCGTTCAAATATTCGTCAACCAACACATTATTTCGTTTAGGGAACTACACGTTTTCGTGGAAACCTCGTAATTTACTTGAGCTCAGGAATATGTTTGTGTTCATGGTAATACTATCAAAAGTGTGTATCCTGGTCCGAAAGATGCGAGTGGAAGCAACGATACGAGGAATCGATAGTTACCTTTAAATCGGAGTTACGTCACAACTCTGACATCCACCTAAAGTTCATTGGGGTTGGGGGTATTGTGTACAACACAGAGCGGCCAGGCGATCTGTGAATTCTTTTATACAGCGTCTTTCGAGCCAACTAATGAACGTTCTGCCTAGTGTGCAAATGTTATGTTGCAGATATGCAAGCAATTTCTCCGAAACATTGGACTAAATTATTAAAACATTTTTAAATAATGTAATTAAAAAATTCTAAAATACTAGTTAGAATTTGTTGAGATTTGAGAGTTGGTTTAGAATTATTTAGAATTGGTTCCCTAATTAATATATTGGTCATTGTACGCATTTCTTCGTGGTTGTGTTAAATTACAGTCGTATATTTACAAGTTCACGGTTGGAATAAAATTTGGTAGAAAGCTCTTCAAAATTCAAGTGAGTTTATTTGTAAAAAGTTCAATTAAAAAAGTAACAATTTTAAAACACATGTAAGAGTCATCATCATCCTAAAGGCCAAAAGTGCAATGTCGCTGCCGCCATGACATTCTGTCCACCGCTGTCCATTTCATACCTGCATAGTTTTCGAATTGTAATTGGGTATCAAGATGTTCCAAAATTTTTATTTTAGGTGTCCCTCTTCCTCTTTTTCCAACTATTTTACATTCAAAAATTGTATTTAAGAATTCGTAATGTCTAAAAATATATGAAAAGAATTTTGCTTTGATGTTCCAAATATTTTTTAATACGGATCTCTTCTCTATCGCTTTTTTTAAAATTGTGGTTTGCTTATAAAAAGGTAGTCTCGTGCCACGTGACCAGGCGCTCGTCTGAGTTCACAGGTCGGTGGCATGGCCAGAAATCTCTTCCCGAGTCACAGGTGTTCTGCACATCACAGAGAGGCGGAATGCGGCCGGTAGAGATATCCGTTAAACAGGGATTTCCTTCCCACATAGCGAAGTCAGCGCTTTCGCCGAGCATCGAGTCGAATTCACAGCTCTGCTCAACACCCCCTCTCAACAGTAATATTGATTCGCTCACAGGGAGCTACTGGAAATCATTCGCAGCCCTCCGGTGCACCCTCGCACTGAGCTCCGCTGCCAACTGGTTTCCCCTTGTCGTAGTGCAGGAGGCTGAGGGGGAAGGCGCTGTAGGGAATTGCCTGCCTGACCCCAGACAACCGCAGGGCGATTGAAGAGTTGAGAACATAATGTTCTTGTGCTTCCAGTGTTCGTGAGATGATGGGATGAACTGTGGTACGGTTATCGACGGAAGATTATTTTAGGTAATGAATCTACAAAGAGTAAAAATATTCCTTTGTTAAAGGATGTGGTTCGAGATAAGATAGTGTGTAATTGATTGAGAAGTTAAGAACATTTGATGAAAAATGTAGATTAGATTAGAATAAGAGTATTTATTCAATACTGTCCGGAAGGAATAAACAGAACATCAGTACGAGTAGTATCTTGATAAAATATAGGTCACAGTGTATAGTTGTTATGTGCTAGTTAAATAGTTCATGCAATAAACAAATTTTAATCGAGCAACAGCTTGATGTGCAGTGTTCGGAAAAATTGTATTGCTTTAACGATCGTGCTTTGGCATATGTATATTAAGATCTAAAATATTTTTTTACCAATCTTACCTAATTTTGCTACGAAAGTGCTATGCGATCACGTCGTGGCCATTTTCATGGCTTCAGAGAAAGACGAAGACTAATTTAATACTAAGGTACTGCATTACAACCAGGGAAACAAGTTGTCAAAAGAAGTAAACGAGCAGTTTACGTACGTTGTTTTCAGTTGCGCTGCCAGTAACAGTTTCTCTTAATTATAAATTTAACCTATACTGCCAGTATTCAATTTTTTATTAGTTTCTAATCATTTGTTTTATGCTGTATTTTACGATTAGTCCCAATGATTACAACAAAATCGAGAATGTGACTCAGTGGCCCAGAGCGAAGCTGCTCGCCGTCCCAGGATCCACCCCCGCCGCCCCAGGAGGTCCGGGTTCGATTCCCAGATAATCTCATGTGAAATTTGTTTCGACACAACGTTCACCTGCTTCACATGGGCTAGTCCAACCCCTGTGAAGTGTCCTAAACCTTACCTCTTTCCTAAATCCTTCCTAATTCTGGCCGCTGAGTAGTGTCGCAGGAGCTCGTGTGGGAGGCGCGTACGGCCGCGAAAATGCTACCCAGCGGTCCTCAGGACGACGTACTAACGAGGACTAAGACTTAAATAGTGACGGAGAATTACGCCAAAACAATGGTAACGGAGGATTACTCCAAAAGGGCTCAACGCCGAATAAGGGATAGGAGACGCGTTTCGTCGCAATGAAGACGTAACAAATGTAAAAAAAAAAAAAAAAAAAAAATCAAAATTTTGGAAAAATGAAAATATATTACTCTTAACCAATATGACCGTGTTTCATTTATTTTATTAAAACATCAGTAATTCAGGCATGTTTCGGGAACAACATTTTTTCCATTGGAGGAATTTTATAATTGAAATGAAAAAAACGCTGTCACTGCTGTGGATTCACTGATGATGAAAATAATTAATTTCCCAAAACATGTCAGTGTTTTGGTATTGTTGAAATACATTTGTATTTTTTACACATGCGCTTTTACATGTAGATTTATAAATGTGAAATTTGTTTTCGAAACATTTTAACTTGCGTATGAAATTTTAATAATACCTTCAGTTTTATTGATCACTGCTAATTTTGATATTACTGTTCACATAATGATTTTAGACAATGATTTGACATGGGCGCAAATAATGTCAAAGTTGACGCGCCCTAAAACCAAGTCAGTCAATCAATGCAACGACGAACTTCAAACCATTTGAGTCAATAACTTCATATTTTCATATATTGTTTATTACTTTAAAATTCTTATGTTTTTAATTAACGATTAGTTTTGATTTTGGAATGACGAACTCCCAATAGATCCCGTGTATCGTCTTGCCTATGGGCTCTTATTTATCCAGGCAAAAACATAAGAGTGAGCTTTCCACTCTATAAACTATGGTGCACACAAACGGGGGGGGGTTGTGACTGATTGTTTTTTGTGTGTTTGGGTGACCGATTATAGTATATTTGCACTTTTGTTCCGTTTTATTCCGACCTTAAGGTCGCATGGTTCCAGTACTGTAATGTGTTTCACGTTATTTGTTACTAAACGACAAACTTGAACAAAAGTGAATGTATGGGCATATATTAGTTGTAATTGTACATTTTTTCTGTTGGCGAATAGAAAAGCACATTCCTAAAAATATTTTGTAACATGTGGCAGAAGGGACGTGTATCAACGGTGTCGGAAGACCCTGCTATTAAACTGCAACTGTAAATGCCCTGAAATCCAGCTGGCAGTCTGTTCAAGAGACGAGACACTTTATTTGTAATAGTCACACGGTCGTCTGTTAAGTAATGACTTGGAGATGGATACAAAATAATACGATGAACTGAATTGTATAGTTCTAGTTCGTCAATCTTCACTTACATATTTCAGTTCATTGCTTTGCTTGCACTCTTGTGACGTAATACTCGTGCACTTATTTACCCACCTGTGCGCTGTTCCTTTCTAATAGCATTGCTTATTGCGTTGTTTTAACGAGCATTAAATGGTAAAAAGCATAGTAAGATCACTAAACTCTGAAAGATTAAAAAAAATTGTAAAATTAAATTGTCTAATGACGTGTAATAAACGCAGGAATAGCAAATGTCATAGTCAAGGTTTCTGTGAGTCAAGGTTTTCCCGGCAGATAGTTCTGGATTAAGCGAGCAGGAATGTCAATTCGAAGTGAAGTCACGGCTTTGAACCACATCGACAGGCAAGTCACGTTGTGCGAACCAGGTGAAACATTAGACATATTTACAAAAAGGATTGTCTACTCCTTATACGCGCACCTAATGAGGTTTCCACACTTTTGAAATGTTGCTTCTTCGATGCAAATCAGTTTGTTTCTGAAATCACCGTCCTCCGCATGCTTGTGCATTTCAACGAACTCCGTTCGGATACTATTAACAACAGGAGTTATGGTCTGTGGGATCAATTGTAGGACGGTGCATGTATCTGTTTACGAAGGTTTTCCATATCATGTCTAGAATCTAGAATCTAGAGTCTAGAATGTTAACTTCTTAGTTGGTCCAGCGCATCAATGTTTTCGGACTACACTGAAAGTTCCTCTCGCACCTCTGCCTCGTACCTCTGGCAAAGGGCCATTTGTTTTGGCACGCCTGATCTGATCAAACATATGCGTCGATAGAACAGATGTCACTTCATGATGTTATTTGCTCACAGTGGGGTACGTGCCATGCAAGACATGGATTGTTTTTTGTATATTCATAGAACTGCGTGCAAAATGAAGCACAAAACACTTTCTGTTTTGACACCAAGTCTCCCGCCATAGTAATGACTAGTCCTAACTAGCCACAACTACTTGATTGTTTTTAGAAAAGTAGTAGTTTCTTTCATTCGGTGCATGTTTCATTAATTTTTCCATTACCATTCTAAGTTTACAATTTTTTGGGTAAAAAGTTGTCTTTGTAATTACACTACACTTAAATATCTAAGATTTAATATTCTTGGACGAATATTTGATAATCCTATATCAAAGGTCAACCCGTCTTAACTCCACTACCAGTTTTGGAATACTCAATGCGCTCTGGATACTTCAGATGTAATACGAATATACTGGGAATGATTTAATAAAATGAAATTTCAGATCTTTAGATTTCTATATGCAAATAAAATTACATGAAATTAATCATAGAAAATAAAATTACTGTACATGAAAAATGAAAACTTGATAAAATGAATAATTATATCAGCACTACATCACAGCTTATTTTTTATTGCAGCATTTTATTGCACAAACTAGAATGATATTTGCAATTATAAATAATACTAACAGCTCTACAATAATATTGTATAACTAGAAATATTATTTAACTTCCAAAGTACAAAAAATATTCAAAAGATGTTTTGCAACTTCTGCAAATCCTTTAGGGTTAAGGGCTTTTTAACTGTACACATTTTTTTAAATGAGTTTGGCATGCCAAATGAAGCTAATCACTAGCTGCCTGGGTTTGTATCGATTAAATCTATTTAACTGTCGTGTCTTCTCGGAGAGTAGTTTAGCAATAAGGCTAACGACGCCGGCCATTTATGAGAAGATTATAAGTTTAACTACTAGTCCTTTTGGTATTGGGAGGCTCTTTTCTCTTGGCATTGTACACAGAATTATAAAAATGCAATTACTTCCTGAGTAATATTAGCATATTT
The DNA here is from genome assembly GCA_038098605.1 of Gryllus longicercus. NCBI lineage: Eukaryota > Metazoa > Arthropoda > Insecta > Orthoptera > Gryllidae > Gryllus > Gryllus longicercus. The sequence goes on along the minus strand of JAZDUA010001035.1, from coordinate 1,286 downwards.
ATTTTTTAATTGCATACTCATTTGCTTTCCTCTGTTTCCAACACTGGCATAGACTTTCATGTATCAATATAAATTTTCTCTTGCTGTATAGTAGCGGAAAGTTGTCTCGCATTCACATACAGGTAGAATAAGAATTTTTCATCGTGAGTATGTAATACTAAGCAAAAATTCAATATCCTTTACGATTTTGCAGATTTCTTCTCTATCTGTGCTCTCTTCACTGTTGAGTTAATTCTTGATGAACTTAGGTATTTTGTGTTTTCTTTCTTTAAACGAATAACTTATAATGGCACCTCAATTTTTACTTTCTCGCCGTACGTTATAAGATAAGAAAGTACTGTAGCCGTGCGCCGGAAGACGAATTTTCGGACATAAAAATACTTGTTGCCAGACCCAGTCTAAACGAAAAAGGAGATAAATCTTGTTCGTGTATATAGTAAATTACTTCCTCTAACACGTTGTGTAGTCAGGATCCATGTTTTATTGGCTCTTAGTACCGAAAAATCGATTGACGGCAATGCCTGTCCGTCTGTGGTCAAAGCTAGCGCCTGAACTGCTTATCCGGCTTTATCCAAAATGGCTATTCCCTAGTCCGGTGCTTATATCGCGGCCCCTTGAAAATAAAAACTCGAATTTAGGAGGTGAGTACTTTACATTAAGACCCCCAGACATTTCAAATTTTCTCAAAAATGGCACCATGTCTTTTTGTTTTAACTTTGTCATCAGATAGCATATAGGACGCTTAAAAGAATAATGCTGGTCTTATTTCCGTTGAAATCGACAATTTTGGAAAATTTCGAAAGTTCCGTTTTTCCGGCGTTTTACTACCACTGAAATATTAAAGCTAAGAGTTTTTTCTTACTGGAATCTGTTCTATAGACAGATCTTGAAGTAAGGCCAAGAACAATTTTCCGAAAATTTGAATAGTTTTCCCGTAATTGTGTGTGAAATATAGGCAATTTTTTAATTTTTTAAACATTTGTTTCTTTAAATTTTCTCCTCATATGTTTGAAAATATTAAAAAAAGAGGCGCTATTCTCATTTTTTATCATCCATTATAATCACGATGTGACTTGTATCGTTAACTTTACATGATAACCCCATAATACTGGCGAGAGTATAGTTTTTCGTTATAGTTCTGCCGTAACTTTAGATCTTGGACAAACGCTCAGGCTTAAAAAGTTGGTGTGTAAAGTTTAGTATACATTTTTTAACTCTGTGCTCAATTTATAGTCCTGGAAACTAACCACGTAAGTAGTGTCACGAGTGAGCAATTTAGAACAAAC